>CM033637.1:4123499-4520999 GCA_019453435.1 Rhinogobius similis
TTATTGGATATGACTTTTGGTGTGTTTACAACAAAAGAGAAATCTGATGATGAAAAATATCTGGTGAGTAATCTGGAAGATAAAGTTAGATTTTATAATGAATCCACAGTGTTTTGCCCGTTAGTATTGGTGTCCCTTATATTGCCAGTACATGCAAAGGTAATCCTACCACTCCCACAAGATGGTACTGTTTACATGACATTTTTATAATCAGCTCACATTTTGTGCATGTAAACACAGTCACTGTACATTGTTCAACGATAATACGATTTGTAAATACCTTTGCACACATACACTTCCATGATGTGGCATTTCACACACCACCATTACATCCGGGGCAGGATACATGATGAGGAAAGCAGACTTATTTTGTCAATGCACACTTTGTAAATCAGAAACATCAGTGTAACATTCCACACAAAACCATATTAACAGCGACCTCGTCTTCAGTCTCTGCAGCCTCAGATTCAACAGGCTATTGAGGAATATAATGCATTGAATTCATGAATGTTTGAGGCAACGCCTGAATTATAGTTTATGTATATTTGCCATTTTCGCCAGTTTTGCTGTGTATCCCTCCATGCATGAAAGTTTGACTCCAGACAACACCAGAAGAAGCATGTGCACTTATATTTACATACTGTAACCAGTACAGGGACTATCATTTGCCAAGGTTTAAAGGAAAATTACTAGGCATTTATTACACATCAGGGTCTTCTTCAAAACCACGGATAGTGACTGCCTACAGGAAGAACCCAAGTCTAAAGAGATGCTTTAGATATAGCAATAACTTATTTACACATTATAACACATTATGACACATTTCGCTCCTTTCTACAAAAAGACAGAGGGTCTCAATTTCTCAGTGCTTGTGCTTTAATCTGTTATTGTGAACTTAATTTGCTGTGAAACTATAGCACTTTCTAACTATGGCACTTTTATCTTTTGACTGTTGCACTTTGTTTCAGTTTTTTTAGACAAATTGTTTTGTTGTTTATGCATTTTTAAACTTGTAATACTCCTGACGTGCTGCTGACCACTTGGCCAGGTCCCTCTTGAAAAAGAGATCTCGATCTCAATGGGTGTTTTCCTGGTTAAATAAAGGTTAAATAAAAATTAAAAACTTAACTCCTCATTGGACCAACCTATCCTTGGTTAATAGTAATTCTAAAGAAACAAAAAGGATTTAAGTGTTGTCTGTCTCTCTCTCATAATAAAGAATGTTATGAGTTGCCGATAATATTATATTTGAAATGCACGAGAATTTAGGAAATTATAGGATTTTGTTGAAAACGATTGAAGGAGGACCTTTGGGATTGTAATTCATACAATACAATACAATACAATATAAAACATAAATATATGTTAAAATAACTATTATAACAGTCACCACAAGGTTGTAGCACAGACATCAAACTAATACATATTTTTGCATCGCTTGAAGAGGGTTGGGAAGGGGGACCATGGAGCATTTCTACTTAGAAATCCTAAATGGCTAGTAGCGGTCCTGTGTGGGGCAGACCAAACCACCTTATTGACTTGATTTGCTCAACACAAAAAAATATACTTCAAAAAGTTAACTTTTTCAAACCCTTAATGAATTTTCATGGCTGTCAAACAGTCTGTGTAGCTGGTCTGAAGTCCAACATCCACTGGACAGACAGAGATCGTCTAAAAGCAAAGAACAAATGCACTGATCAATTACATACCAGCCACCCACATAGGCTCAACATATGACTCACACACACTTTACCCTAACCCCTAACCCCTAACCCTAACCCTAACCCTCACACACACTTTACTCCTAACCCCTAACCCCTAACCCTAACCCTAACCTCACACACACTTTTACCCTAACCCCTAACCCTTACCCCTAACCCTAACCCCCTAGTGCTGTTTTTAGTGCCGTTAGAACTAATTTCCACAGCTAAGTGCAATGAGTTTGCAGTATTCTTTAATGACAAGGTTCAGGGCATTAAAAATGCCATAAATTCCACAGTGCAAATAATAACTTTAAAACCACCTACACATTTAGAGCTGACTCAGTTTGCACCTGTAACTGACAAAACTGTCCAAGAGATCATCACCAGTCTGAGTTCTTCTACATGCCGCCTCGATGTGTTACCCACCAGATTTCTAAAGTCTGTTCTGAGCACTTTGTTAGCACCACTCACTCACATAGTTAACATGTCGCTTCAATCTGGAACATTCCCAAGGGCCTTGAAAACTGCGGTCATTAAGCCTCTCCTAAAGAAGAGCAGTCTTGATGCCTCAGAACTGAAAAATTATCGCCCATCTCAAATCTGCCATTTTTAGGCAAAGTCCTCGA
Source organism: Rhinogobius similis (assembly GCA_019453435.1). Classification (NCBI taxonomy): domain Eukaryota; kingdom Metazoa; phylum Chordata; class Actinopteri; order Gobiiformes; family Gobiidae; genus Rhinogobius; species Rhinogobius similis. The sequence continues at coordinate 4,125,829 of CM033637.1, forward strand.
AAAGGTTGTTTACCAACAGCTCACTGACTTCCTCTTAATAAACAACTCATTTGATGTTTTCCAGTCAGGTTTTAGACCTCATCACAGCACTGAGATCTGCCCTTATCAAGGTGACAAAATGACATCCGGCCTGAACACTGACGCGGCAAAGCCTCAGTCTTAATTCCTGTTAGATCTGGAGTGCTGCTGACACTGTCGATCATGGGATCCTCCTACAGAGACTAGAGGACTGGGTGGGCATCACTGGCACCGCCCTAAATTGGCTGGAAGTCCTACTTTGAGGACAGAGAGTACTTTGTTGAGATTGGTAACTGTGTCTCAGACCACGTGAGCTTGACCTGTGGGTGCCCCAAGGATCAATCCTGGGACCCCTTCTGTTCAACCTCTACATGCTGCCCTTAGGTCAGTTAATACTCAGCACAAATGTGTCTTATCACAACTACGCAGATGACACTCAGATCTCACGCCTCACTGACGGCAGGTGAATATGGACCAGTGGATTCACTCTGTCACTGCATCCAACAGATCAGCGTGTGGATGCAAAACAATTTTCTTCAGCTAAACTCAGACAAGACTGAAATCATCGTCTTTGGGCCGCAGAAACAGAGAGAAAGTGTCAGCAGTCACCTCCAGTCTCTCGCTCTAAAACCGACAAATCAAGTTAGAAATCTGGGGGTAATAATGGACTCAGACCTGAACTTTAACAGCCACATCAAATCAATAACATCAACAGCCTTTACCACCTAAAAACATTGCCAAAATTAAAGGTATAGTGTCTAAACCAGACTTGGAGAGACTTATCCATGCATTTGTCTCCAGTAGGTTAGACTACTGCAACGGCCTGTTCACTGGCCTCTCCAAACGAGCTGTAAAACAGCTGCAGTACATCCAGAATGCTGCTGCTCGGGTCCTGACAAGAACCAGGAAGTACGATCACATTAGTCCTGTGCTCAGGTCTCTGCACTGGCTTCCTGTGGCTCAGAGAATTGACTTTAAAGCAGCTCTGCTTGTGTTCAAGTCTCTCCACGGCCAAGCACCAAAGTACATCTCTGACATGTTAGTGCCATATGAACCATCTCGTACTCTGAGGACCTCAGGGACCAGCCTCCTGCAGGTGCCTAGAGTCAGGACTAAACATGGGGAATCAGCATTTCAGTTTTTTGCAGCTAAAATCTGGAACAGTCTCCCTGAAGATGTGAGACAGGTCTCCACTCTAACAATGTTTAAATCCAGGCTAAAAACAGTTCTCTTTAGACGTGCATACGACTGAAAGATCTATCTGCACTCTTCTCTTTTAAAGCACTTTATTTTAAAATGATTTTAAAATGAGTCTGTGTGTCTTTTTTTGTTTTGTGATTTTAATGCAATTCTTTTTCCTGTTTATGTAAAGCACTTTGAATTGCCCTGTGTACGAATTGTGCTCTACAAATAAACTTGCCTTGCCTTGCCTTGCCTTGCCTTGCCTTGCCTTGCCTAACCCTAACCCCTGACCCCTAACCCTGCCACCCACATAGACTCAACATATGACTCAGACACACTTTACCCTAACCCCTAACCCTAACCCAAACTCAACATATGACTCACACACACTCTACCCTAACCCATAACCCTAACCTCTAACCCTAACCCTATGACTCACACACACTCTACCCTAACCCATAACCCTAATCCTAACCCTAACCTCTCACCCTAATTTTTAACCCTGACTCCCTAACTAGCCACCCACATAGACTCAACATATGACTCACACACACTTTACCCTAACCCTAACCCTAACCTCTAACCCTAACCCCTAACCCTAACTCAACATATGACTCACACAGACTCTACCTAACCCTAACCCTAATTTTAACTCAACATATGACTCACACACACACTCTACCCTAACCCATAATTTTAATTCTAATTTTAATTTTAATTTTATAACCCTAACCCTAACCTCTAACCCTAACCCTAACCCTAACCCTCACACACACTCTACCCTAACCCATAACCCTAACCCTAACCCTCACACACACTCTACCCTAACCCATAACCCTAACCCTAACCCTAACCCTAACCCCTAATCCTAACCCTACCCCTAACCTTAACTCAACATATGACTCACACACACTCTACTCTAACCCCTAACCCTAACCCTAAACCCTAACCCTAACCCTAACCCCTAACCCTAACCCTAACTTTACTAACCTTAACCTGACCCTAACCATAGTGGACCCCTGCCTAAACCAAACCTTTGAGTTACCCTTATTCAGTCGAGGGGTGTCATACCACCTCAGAGACATTTAACTATTTCCATGTATCTCTCTTCATATCTGCAACAAACCTTAACACAAGACTCTTAATTCATTATTCATTCAAATGAATCTATTTAAAATGTATTTATTTAAAATTAATTTAAATTCACTTAATAAACTCCTTTACACCTTATCATTTATAACATTTATGGAGATTATTACAAAGTATGACAGCAATTCTTCTTGACAACCTTAGCCAGCCATGATTTTAAATGATGACTTTTGTAAATTCACAGACCTTCTAAAAATTCAGAGGGGGTGGAGTTTAAAAGGCAAACGGTTCTCTGCTGCCGCTGACAATCTCACATGTTCTCCACTGTGTTTGCTTTCTTGCGTGCTCTAAGCCTGAACATGTACTTTTTAGGCCGAAACATCACCTTAAAACAAGCTTTTTCTTTTATTTCATCACCTCATCAACCAAACATCTTTGTACAGTACTATCAAAGCGTGTGGTTGTCCAGGCAAGCTATACCAAATCGAGAATGAATACAGCTCTTAATATCCAATTTTGCAATTTCCCTCACATCTTCAGCCATTATATTGACTAATAACAGCTGTAATGGTCAAATATGCTCCTAATGTACTGGTAAAGTATCTCCAGGTCAACGTGTCCCTGTTTTATTTGCTCGTAATGATTAGCTGACCTCACGTAGTCTCTTCTTTATTTATCACGCTCCTCTCTCCGTGTATCGATCTGCGCTCGCTCTATATGAAAGCCAGGTCTGGACTTTAATGCGCCGGGACATTAATGTTACTCCCCTTTTATTTCAGCCTTCCCCTTTAACGGCACCAGCTCCACATAATGAGAGAGCAGAGGTGCGCTGGCTAATTGCCCACACGTCCGAGAATGGCCGAGAGCTTCCATTATGAATCCACCGAAGACGAGAAGATCAAGGACCGACCCACCACAGAGAAACCCCGACCGAGCTCCTGATCATTAGAATCAGACTCGTTAGACCTGGTTCTACTGAAGACCACCGCGTGGGGACAGCAGCAGGAGCAGAGGACCCGCAGCTACAGACTGGAATAGTGTGGGATTCACAGTTTCCATCATACATTTTTCAATTTTTTGTTTTTCAGTCAGTTTGCTCACTCAACATGTCGGCTTTCATGTGGAAACAACAAACTTGTCCAATCTGCTCCTAAAGATGTTTTGTTATTTCATTTACTCCACTTCATCCATAGATTTCTCTGGGACATAGTAACTTCAAAGGCTTTTTCTTAAAATACATTTTTCTCCCACAGAGACATAAAGATCAGTCTTAAAGTAGATCCCACATACACCAAACTTTCCAATCTTGGACTCAACAAGATTTTGACGAAACGTACAGGATTTTTTGATATCTAATTCTAAAACTGATTTATTTAAGTTTTAAGTTTAAAAAAAAGTCACAAGTTGAATTTTTAGTCAGATGTAGTTCACTTAAAAACCAGATAAGAAATCTAAAATCCCTTCTGTACCTGTTATATAACTAATATGTTACAAAATGAACCAATTTAAACCTGGTTTGTCCATTTTTAAGATTTATTTGTCCAAGATATGTGTATTTTTTGGCTGTTTTTACACATAAAATGTCTTATTTCTACATGAAAACATTACATGATCAAAGTACATTTTTTCTTACATTTGTGTGAGTAAACTACAGAGAAGTTTACAATTGATATCTTTAAATTTAAGATTTTTTCCTATCCACCTGTAGTGTCTAGGCGTATGGACTGTCTGTAGATATAAAGACCTTGATTGTAGACATCACACACTGTATCTGAGGATCTTCTGAAGTTTTAAGTCCTTAAAATTTCGCCAGACTCGTTCTGAGCGTTTCTGCCTCTAAACACGATCACTGTAACTGCTAGTTTAACTTGTGCACTTCACAAAGGCTCAAGTAATAACATGTAGCCAGTAGATGGTGCCAGGGCAAGCACAACCAGATACAGATGTTCATTTTGTTTTTATTAACAAAATGAATGCAACTCCTGGTGTGTTTTTGATGAACAATGTTAGAACACGGTTAAAAGCTCAAAAAAGTCAATTTTGTATAGTATTTGTCCTTTATAAGATAAAAATGTTACTCAGTTCTGCTTTAAAGGAATTATAGTATGCTTTTTCTTTTTTGTTATTGACCTTTAAACATGCTCTTGAGTACTTTTGATGTTTTAAAATGGCAAAAGCTATAAAAACGATTTAGTATCTCCACGTATCTGACCCTCTCAAAAGACCACAACTGCACAGGCGTTTAAACAAGAACGACTAAGAAGCACCGTATTTATGTTAGAAATCCTGATTCACTCCAAAATCTTCAGCTAACTCTCTCCTTATATTTTCTTTTTTGCTGTTGTTTCATATAAATCCTTTTAATCTAAATGACATAATTAGTCAACTAATAAAGACATCATCAACCCATTAAACGACTAAAGGATTATCGCCCTGCTTTCTATTCCCTCATCATCAGAATCAGAATCAGAATTACTTTTATTTATCCCTAAGGGGAAATTCTTTTTGTTACATGTGCAACCGACCAGTAGAGACAGTAAAGTATTATAAACAAAATAAGATATATATCAAATAAAAACAATAGCTCTAGAATGGTCAACCCGATTTAACTTAACTTATAAAGTATCTTTATTAATCAACTAAACCCCCTGATATGAACAATTTACACTATAATAATAATCATGAGAGCTGATGTAAGCACTCTCAGTTGTATTGAACGCAATTTGGTGGCAGACATGCTAATAGCTCCACTTTTGATGCCACAGATTTGGAAAATTTTGTGAGGCTCTGAGAAGAAGAGAAGACAATCTTGCAAACAGGATTAATTAGTTTAGCTACATACATATTCCAGATGAAGAGTTGTACTGATGAGGGTAAAAAGAATGCATGTGGAGGAGACATCTTTGCCTTTTATCGTGAAATAATGTGATTTTAATGTCATTTCTGTTCTGCATTTCATCTGTGGAAAAGTTGTTGAAAAATAGCAAAAAACGTAGGAGGTAGCTGTTATGAAAAGGGCAGCTCAAATGCAACACGAGTGGACTAAATTACCCAACATTTTCAAGCAGCTTTCCGATTTTTCAAACTCCAGGAACAAGTAAGAATTGGATTTATTTTAATGAACATTTTTCAAAGCATAAACCCTGACAAAGATGGTGGATATTACACGCTCTGGCAGAGGCTCAAAGCGACCACAAAGGCAGATGTGGAAATCCGTGGAGTGTGTCAAAACGAGCGCAAGGAACCGAGCCGCAAAAATATGGTAATGGTTTGGCAAACAGTGTGTTCATTTGGAGTTTTTCCTGCCAGCGCTCGACAAAAGACTTGAAATATGATGCAATCTGTGTGTTCCCGTGGTTAGTCAGATGAGATTATACTGATTTGAAATGCTGCTTCCAAATTCGTGGAGGTTTGTGGTGGATAGAAAGAGCTGACGTTCTGTGACGGCCAAAAACAACGGGACGAGTCCTTGTGCTTTCAGTCCGCGCACGAACACTGAAGACTGTTGTTCTCCAATTGAGACGATTAAACGCGGTGTTTTGTCTGACATTTTTACATCGTTTGCTCGTGCCCATAGAATGTCCTCGCCCATTGTCCGCTGTATAGCATTAAACGTATCGCTGTTGTATTTTTTCAACAACAGGTGTTTTTATTGCTGTGGAAAAAAATACCTTGAATGAAATTATTTTATCAGATCCACTTCATCCATAGATTTCTTTGGGACATTGTAACTTCAAAGGCCGCTTTCTGAAAATGCTTTTTCTTCCACAGAGACATAAAGATCACCGTTTAAAGTGGCTACACACACCAAACTTAACTTTGATTTTGTACTCAACAAGATTTTGACGAAATGTACAGAAGGATTCTAATATAATCTAATTAAAAAAAACAAAAACGATTTATGTAGATTTTAAAAAATTGACTAAATTTGAATTTTTAGGCCAATTTTCACTCAGATTTAGTCACTCAAAAACAACATAAGAAATGCAAAATGCCCTCTGTTTTTTGTAACTACTATGTGTATAAAATGAACCAAATTAAAAAAATAATCAGATTTAAATATCCCAGATATGTAAAATTTTACCATCTATTACACAAAAATGCGTTATTTGTATATGAAAACATTACATGATGAAAAACGTGTAATATATTTTTTTCTTACATTTATGTGAGTATCGTAGAAAGGGGTTCAGAGGTTGTCATCCGGACGCCGTTTAAAGATCGAGACGTTTCGACTTTTATCCAAAAGTCATTGTCAATCAGAGAGCTGGTATGGGAACCTGGGCCTTATATGCTACTCTAAGTAGTGGGAGTCCAGCCCCCAGGGAGGAGTCACTGCACTCCTGTCTTTGTTATAAGATTGTTTGTTTGTCACCTGGGATTTAATTAATTGGTCTATCTTGTTGATTAATGGTTGGCCTCACCTAGTTTCACCTGTGTCTAAAGGTCTATTGTTATCTTGATAGCTGGCTGTTGCTCCCTCCTCACTACTGATTGCCTCATTAGCATTTGACTGGTCTATTGATCTGGACCAAGGTGTTAAAATGCTGTCATAAATTTTGGCTAAATTAAATCTTAAGCCCCCATTCCTGTTCAGGGAAGGATTTTCTCTTTTTACAAAAATGGCCTCCTTTACTCCTCTTTCAAACCAGTTCTTCTCTCTGCTCAAAATCTTCACCTCACTGTCCTCAAACGAGTGATTTGTAGCTTTTAGGTGCAGATGGACTGCACTCTGCGGTCCGGTGGAGGAACATCTTCTGTGTTGGTACAGCCTTTTGTGCAATGGCTGTTTTGGCGGTTTGGCGGTTGGCGTTTCTTGATTGCTCCACAATCAGAGAGGAGGAAGGCAGCCTTCAGACAGAAGTATACAGGAAACCCACCCACACAGACCAGTACTTACTGTTCGATTCCAACCACCCACTGCAGCACAAGCTGGGAGTGATTAGGACCTTGCAACACAGAGCCCATGAAGTACCCACCAGCTCTGAGGGGAGAAAGAAGGAGGAAGAACACGTCCAACGTGCCCTCTCAGCTTGTGGATACCCTAACTGGGCCTTTAACAAAGTCAGAAGAGCCAAGAAACAGGACAGAAAGGATAAAGACCCCAGCAGGAGGGGTGTCTCTATCCCTTATGTCGCGGGCCTGTCTGAGAAGTTTCAAAGGATTTTTAGACAACACGACATCCCTGTCTATTACAAACCTGGCAACACGCTTAAACAGAAACTGGTCCACCCGAAAGACAAGAGGCCGACAGAGAAACAGAGCAATGTAGTTTATTCGATAGAGTGCAGTGAGGACAGTTGTAAAGAACGTTACATAGGAGAAACAAAACAGCCATTGCACAAAAGGCTGTACCAACACAGAAGATGTTCCTCCACCGACCGCAGAGTGCAGTCCATCTGCACCTAAAAGCTACAAATCACTCGTTTGAGGACAGTGAGGTGAAGATTTTGAGCAGAGAGAAGAACTGGTTTGAAAGAGGAGTAAAGGAGGCCATTTTTGTAAAAAGAGAAAATCCTTCCCTGAACAGGAATGGGGGCTTAAGATTTAATTTAGCCAAAATTTATGACAGCATTTTAACACCTTGGTCCAGATCAATAGACCAGTCAAATGCTAATGAGGCAATCAGTAGTGAGGAGGGAGCAACAGCCAGCTATCAAGATAACAATAGACCTTTAGACACAGGTGAAACTAGGTGAGGCCAACCATTAATCAACAAGATAGACCAATTAATTAAATCCCAGGTGACAAACAAACAATCTTATAACAAAGACAGGAGTGCAGTGACTCCTCCCTGGGGGCTGGACTCCCACTACTTAGAGTAGCATATAAGGCCCAGGTTCCCATACCAGCTCTCTGATTGACAATGACTTTTGGATAAAAGTCGAAACGTCTCGATCTTTAAACGGCGTCCGGATGACAACCTCTGAACCCCTTTCTACGATGGACCACACCTGGACGAATGAGGGTTTACATCGACGAATTTATGTGAGTAAACTACAGGAGAAGTTTCAAATTGATATCTTTAAATTTAAATATTTTTTCCTATTCACTTGTAGTGTCTCATCTTTAAAAACTTGCATTCTCACTGTGAGTGGGCTGACCTCTCCACAGACATGACCTGTAACTTAACCTAGGTACTTGTCTCCATGGATGTAGATATGTTTAATGCTGTAGTGTGGAACATTATATCCTATGAGAGAAATCAAAGCCCACAGCTCCTCCATAAACTGTAGTTATTACAGCTACTTTGGCAGTTTGTTTTGTTTTCTTTTACTCAGTTTTTAACACGACATCCGGGGATTTCACCCAACTAAGAAGTGTGGCTCGTGCAGTTAGGACAGAAGTTAGGGACTCTTTGAGTGAACTTAGCTGTTTGTTTTTCTTGTAACCATGGAGACCGTGCAAGGAGCTAGCTTTGGACCTTTGAGATGCTGTAGATTTTTTTACACCAAATGCAGAAGACGAACTATGTAGATGGAATAAGAACAGAGCGAGAGTGAGACAGAGGGCTTTCCTGTTGTGTCTCCAGAGTTCACCTGCTCCCCCTGAACACTGAGTAGTCTTTTGTCCTGAGGCTGTTACTCTCCCTGACACTTGATCTACTGCAGAAATCCTCCTGCTAAAGCTGCACTGAGACCTTAGACACACACAGGTGACTGAGAAGTGCAGTGTAATGTTTCTCCAGCTGAATTTGAATTTCTTTCGGGATCAGTGAAGTGTCTCTCTAACTATATATCTGTCTATCTAGACTCAATGGCATCAATAGATTTGTCGAGCGCACACATAATGGGAAATGTCATTGTTCTTGCTTGTGGACTAATGATTAGTCACTAACCTCCAGCAAGAAATATGTGTATGGCTTTTTTGCTTCATCTATGACATCTCTGCCATAACATGGACACACGGAGCCAGCGCTGGAACAGAAAGATCCTTGTTTACGCTACTTACAGAGCAAGTCCCCTAAAGCAGACAGCATGCATTCTGTTGGGAGTAGACACAGAGTGCAACAAAAAGAAAAAAAGAAAAATAAAGAGTGGTTCAATGAAAGTCAGCCAGGCACAACATGTGTTTTTCTATTTGTCTGGCAAATTAGTCTTTTGTCCGAGAGTATTTTAGTCCAATCCTTGATCATTGGTTCTGTCCTTGGCATCCATTTCATTGTTGCTTTTTTTTTTGCTGCAGCCAAAAGAATATACCACAGGTATCAATTGTTCACAATGTTTGAGTTTTATGTCATACATATATATTTTTAAGACACAATTGTTATGCAGTATTTGTATTGTTAATTGTTATTGTCTTTAAACATGCTCTTGAGTATCATCATCGAGCTACTGCGGTGTGAGCTCCTGGGCAAAACATTGCTTTTGATCCAAAACAATGCTGTGATCATCTACTTTTGACACAATTTGCGGTCTTCGAAACAAAAGGAATAAAGGAACTGAACTTTGAATTCACACGGACTCTCTAACTCCACCGATAAAGGTTGGTTAGCCGGATCAACTAACTTAGCCTCATTGAGGCAGCCGCAACACGACCAAGGGGTTGTGCTAACCTGCAGAAACCACCTGGCTACCGTTGCGTCTGTTTATGCCCAAAATAACGGAGGAACATCCTTTCACGAAATCATTGCGGCCGCATGCTGGAGATGGCCAAGTCAAAGGATAAAAGCAGCATGGAGGGAGAGTTGGCGGACATCAGAAAGTCGCTAAACTTTATGACCAACGAACTCACAACTATTTCGAACCAACAAAAAACCATTGTCGATCTCATGAAAGAAGTCAAAGAGTTGAGACGACAAAACAATGAAAAAGATAAAAGAATCAATGCTTGGGAAATCCGTGTGGCAGATTTAGAACAGTACACCAGGATGAACGACATCATTATATCTGGACTTGATATCAAACCACGGACCTACGCCCACGCTGTGACACAAGGAGAGCCCACGGAGCCAGACTTGGAGTCAGTGGAGCAGCAGGTCATGTTTAGAACTAGAAATAAAAATGCTTTTACAAAAAAAAACAATATAACTTTGTCACAGTCTTGGGAGACGCCACAGCTTTGGCTCCATCTACTGGCTGCATTATACACAGTGCTTTGTAATGCTGGCTGTGCTGAGCTGTGATGCAGTTGTAATGATCGTGATTAGACACAGAAACGCTCAGAGCGAGTCTAGCAATGACTTATGGACTTCAAAACAGAAAATGAGATTCTTGGAGCCACGTCACACATCGAAAAACGTCACACATCAAAGGAATTCAGAATGGAGTGTTTTGACGGTCGAGGATTTTCAAACCAGCATTCCTCAAACTAGCGTGAATTAAGTGTTTTTGATGAGCATGAACAATGTTAGAAGAAGGTTAAAAGCTCGAAAAAGTACAAATTTGCATATTATTTGTCCTTTAAAGTCAAATGGAATGTCAATGTTTGCATTCTCTCAGAATTTCAGAATATTCATGAACATTAGGGCTGTCCCAAAACACATGATAGTTGATGATGCTGCGCCCCAGTAAAACGGTGACACTTTTCTTGTAAATAAGACACAAAGGTAGAGCATTTCTAAAGGTCGGCAAAACAAATGGACACTTCTCAGTTCATTCATCGGAAGAAACTTTCGATCCAATTAAGAAGGGGAGCATCTCAAAAGGGACCAATTCTCGTGCGCGGCTCCTCGATTGCTTTTTTAGTTGCAAAAGTAATCGGCACAAGATGAGGGCGACTGGTCTTGACTGTCGACTAAACTGTCGGAAATGTTGTTATAGCATTCAAGCCATGAATTGAAACATATCATTTAGAAATCAAAACAGACAAAGGGCAGAAATAATGAGCCAAAGCAGGAAAATAAGTCAGATACTGAAGTGTGACAAAGAGACAAATAACTGACCCAAGTATTGTCTGCTGAATTGTGAAGATCTGTGGTTCCTCTTTCTATTTACAGCCTTTGTTTGAATGTCTGCACCTTCTGTTGTACATAATCTGCAGATGAAAAACAAAATCTTTCAGCACAGTCTTGTAGCCATGTCTCACTTGCTCAGAATGTTTGACGCCAGATAAATATATAATTAAAAGAGTCAAACTGTAACTGGCTGCCAAGTGCCCAATATACTCCAAAGATTTGTTTTTTTTTACTGGAGGTGTCAGTAGGATAGCAAATCGCTCTTCTTTTTTTGTTTTTTATTTGGCTTCAAGCACTTTCCAATTTGTATTTGTTCATTTTTATGTGTGAATAAATCTAATAGCCTAAATGGTGCCGTAATTTTAATTGAAATGGTTGCCTGGGGTCCATTAGTCTTCCCACCTCAGACTCAACAAAATTATCAGGTTAATTGCTTAAACTGGTAATTCCTTTTCCTGTCAAGACCACATGCTTTATACTAGGCCTACAACTAACGATTGTTCTGGTAATTGATTAGTCTAGCTGTTATTGTTTTGACTAATCGACTAGTTGTCTAGAGCGCAAAAGGCCAGTGAATATGAGATTTTTACAACATTTTACCCAGATAAAGATTAAGTGAAGCCTTTTGGTAACGTCTTGATGGAGAACAAATATAGATGAACGAGTATTTTAATAAAAAGGACACAAATTACATGTGTACTGTGTCATTTCTGTGTGACTGACACTCTTAGGATGAATTTACAATGTTTTTACAATTTGTGAATGTTCTTTGTTGATTCAAATGTTTTGTGAATTGTCTTGTGAACATTTCAGTGTCGTAATATGCATTTCAACGGACAATAAAAATCGCCTTTAACTTGGTTAATGGTCACAGAATGGAGGCCTGTTTAATGTCTTGGGGGTCAGGAGGTCATACATCCTGCCACACACCGATCTGAGTCAGGCCAAGTCTGATTGGTTGAAAGTCAGTGCCACATTGTAAGACGCTCACAAGCTAAAAACCCCATGCACCGAGCAGCTTCGTGTGTGTTCTTTTATGGAGCAAGCAGGGAAAAAGCAACTGAGTTCCGAGCAACTTGGAGCTTCCACCAGGCGCGGCCAGGCCCAGCCTTGTTCCAGGACGAGTCCCAAAGGAGAAACCGCACATGGCAGTTCCACAGGAGAGAACCATCCAAGCCCTCCTACAACCAAGGACCAGAGGAGACAGAGTCTGAGAGCACCTCGTGCTCATCAGCTCAGCTCTGGGGAACAAAGGCCTAAGGAGCTGACTCCTCTCTCCTCCAAGATCTGCACCTGTCTTTGACATGATTTTGACTGAACACATGGATTTTCAAACAAAGGACCTTTTGTGATTCTTCAGTCTACAACAACAACCTTCAGGTTTTATTTTGTGATCATTTGCTGCCGGACCCAGACGCTCAACAGAGAAGTGCCCCCCTCTTCCTTCTTTCTTCACTGGAGGCATCTTCAGGGAAAATCGTCCAGGCCACAGCCGTGTCCTCCACAGCCCAGAGCTGAGCCTCTGCATCTGACCCTCAGGTCACGACATGGACACAAGGCGCACTGATTTCACAGACACAAACTGGCTTTAATACATTTTAATTGTTAAATCGAACTCCAACACATAACTAGATAGATCCAGAACAACCTTTGTTTTACATCTTTTAATGTCTAATTTGAATATTTAATCACCATATTTATCTGTTTGTATGTTAAACAATAAATCTCCATAAAACACAGTTGGTAAAGTGTTATTTTATTTCCAGAAAAAAAGTCATTGTCACAGTTACGTTCTTACAACCTTCAGATTGACCAGCGTTTAATTATTAATGATAATCAATGTACACTTGTTATTGATAATTATTAATTTTGATATTTTATATGGGAATTTGGTAATTTGCTCAATAGATGGTGCCCCAAAACAAATAATAATAAATGAAATGAACTTAACCACACACTCACCTAGGGCTGTGTGACATGCTTTAACTTCAGTCCAGTTCCTGAATCAGTATCACCGTTTCCTCTCATCCCCTCATGTTGGGAGGGCATGATAGAGCCATGTGTCTGGTGTGAGGAGATAATCAAACATATATATATCACACTACAGATATTATGGTTTGTAACCATATCCTGTCTCATCTGGACGAATGAGGGTTTACATCGACATATCCTGTCTCCACAATTTCTGAGTGAGACTGGGAGGCAGAATAACAAATAAGAGGAACCAATTAGAGAAACACATGGTGTGTTTGCACTCATGCATTCCAAAGAAAGAAACAACACAGAGATAAACACTGACGGTTTCTCTTCTTTCTTCTTTTTCACTGCTTAACTTGGAAACAACAAGTTAAACTATTGATTGACTATTAATGTATTTGGTGCAGCTCGTGGTCAAGTGGATAGCACACATGCCCGCCAGGTGTTGAGTCCAAATTGGGCATGTCACTCCCCGGTCTCCCCCCATTTCACGCTGTACTGTCCTGTCAAATAAAGCCTACGGGCCAAAAAAACATACTACAAAATTCATTAAAAGAAATGAAAACAAAACAAAAACAACATATACATTTGGTTATGAATAATACAAGAATGAGAGTCATTTGCTACAAATTAGCGTCTGTGATTAGTATGTACCAAACAAGGACAGTGGTCCACATTTTTACTTTTTGTTTTCAATAACAACGTGCCAGTGCCAAAGTGCACAGTGCAAAAAAAATGGAGTTTGGAGGTAGTTTCTTCTCCAGCAGCAGAGCACTGGAGAAGTGCTCTGCTGATTGAATTTGGCACCTTTAATCCAGTCTGGCTCACTGGGTAAAACTATAACGGCTAAAACAGTGATGACACTCCTAAAATCTCCATTGACAAAATCAAAACCAACAAACTATCTAAAAACCCATCTATGTATAAAACCCTAAAACACCAAACAGAGTTAAACCCATAAACCATTAAAACACTTATCCTGCTCCTTCCTTGTCTTGGTCCAATATCGTTAACAGATATTGCACAAAATATTATACGTTTATATATATATATATACGTTAAAACAAACTAGTTTTTCACATTTCAAAACAGTCAAATCAGGTACAGCCCCTTTAAGTACCACATAAATGATGTAACCATTTGTCATTTATGGGTTTCAGCTCTCAGGGTTTACTCAAGTTTCAGCACATTGAATTTAATTATTTTTATTGCCGTATTTCAAGATTATTAATGCCATAGTCAAATCAAATCATCATCAAAACAATGTTGATTAATATGTACTGTCCTTTAAATAAATGAATAAATGAATATAAAATCAACAAGACATTTACACTTTTGTCATGTCAAAATTACTGGCTTGTAACCATTCCATTGGGCAGCAGAATACAATAAACTACTTCATTTTATTTTATTCAAAAACTAATGTACATGTATGTTTTGAACTCTAGATTCTTACTATACGATACTTTTTAGATGATTTTATCAAAGCTATTAACATAGATTCTAGATTCAAATTCAGTCTAAGATCAAAATTTATAACAATCATGTGGGAAATAATCACCCACCAATTAGACATTTCTTCAAAAATTATTTCTATTCACTGTTAAAATGTGTACATTGTAGTTGGCAAAGCTATAATTTTCAGAATCCCATTGCTCAGAATTAGTTTTGAAATGAACTTTTTGCCTATTTGCCCTTTACTGTTTTAGTCCATTCTCTGAAATCTATACAATCTCCGTACATCCTCACCTTTCAGCTTGTGAGTGCGAGTGATAGCGCCACATAAAGAAAACAAATGTGCATGTCTCCTGTGGTGTTGTTCTAATGGATCCTGGGGTTTGTAAAGTCGGCGGCTGCACAAAGACCAGCCTCAGATCAATGATACAGACCTTTCAGGCGTTCAGTCCCACTCCCTCTTTGTGCTTTTGTAGAACACAGCGGTGACTTTGGGATATATAGACACATAAAGGCCTCTTGTGTTGGCCATAAAGTGTAATGATATCATTTGGAAAGAAGGCGGTAATGGAGATTGTCATAACACCAGCAAAAGGTTTGATGTAGGTGGGTTAAATAAGAGTGTGGGGTGTCGGGTTTAAAGTGGGGTTATTCAGTTTTATTTTGCCGAGGGACAGATTTTTCAGGTAGTTTTGACCTCGGGACCAGAAACGAACGTGTCCAACGCTTTTGAAATATGAAAAACATGTAACACTAAAGCCTTTAACAATGTTTGCAGAACTGAACCAGGACTAAACCAGGTCTAAACCAGGACTAAACCAGGATTTCACCAGGACTAAACCAGATGTAAACCTGGACTAAACCAGGTCTAAACAATGTCTAAACCAGGTCTGAACCAGGACTGAACCAGGTCTAAACCAGATGTAAACCAGGATTAAACCAGGTCTAAACCAGGACTAAACCAGCTCTAAACCAGGTCTAAACCAGGTCTAAAAAGGACTAAACCAGATCTAAACCAGGACAAAAGCAGGTCTAAGCAAGGCCTAAACCAGATCTAAACCAGGACTAAACCAGATCTAAACCAGAACTAAACTCGGTCTGAACCAGGACTAAACCAGATCTAAACCAGGTCTAAAAAAGGACTAAACCAGGTTTAAACCAGGACTAAACCAGATCTAAACCAGAACTAAACTCGGTCTGAACCAGGACTAAACCAGATCTAAACCAGGTCTAAAAAAGGACTAAACCAGGTTTAAACCAGGACAAAACCAGGTCTAAACCAGGACTAAACCAGGTCTAAACCAGGTCTAAATCACCAACATGATGCAGATAATATTTTGTAGGACCCAGCTGTAGAAGGCTCAGTGTTCTTTGTTCATCAGGACACAAACACTGACTCCGAACCATTGACATTGGCATTGACTGCAATTTTGCCTTTTCTTGTAATTTTGTTAACTTTTTTTGAGCTTTTAATCCAGTTCTAACGTTGTTCTGTGACCAAAAATATACCTGGAGTAGCGTTCAGCTTTATTCACGCTGGTTTGATGAATTCTGTTTTGAAAATCCTCTCCCTCCGACCATCAAAAACACTACATTCTGAATTCCTTCGATGTGTGATGTTTTCTGATGTGTAACCTGGCTCCGCCCTGTGTTTAAATCCATGAATCATCTCCAGACTCGCGTTGAGCATCTCAACTGTCACAGCTCAGGACTGCTCGCATCACAAAGCATTGTAGGTATATACATTTTTGTAATTCTCTCTGCAGCCAGTAGATGGAATCAAAGCTGAGTCACTATGGCATCTCCCAAGGCCGTGATAAAGTTGAAAATATTGTTCTTTGCAAAAACATTTCATTTTTAGGTCTAAAACATGAGATATCAAAGCAAAGATACTGTAGCATTTGTTTAAAGGCCAGAAACAAAACACATAATGCATAATATTTGTCCTTTAAACAAACAACTTATGATAAATGGTTGGCTCTAGGAAGTTGCGTGCATGTGTTCTGAAGGTGTCATACTGGTGCACCTTCAGATCCAAGGTTTTGCAGATCTACAAAAAAACAAAACAAAAGGTGCAACACAAGGTTTACTATAGTACACTTATTTTAGGATCATTTCACATTTGTCAAAGAAGCAAACTGCAGATTACTCACCTGGGTCTGCCCTTTTAATGGCTGACTGTCACCTTTGACTGTACAGACAATGTGGACAGTGCTTTTGATTAAACGCAACAAATGTTGAACTTTGCAGTGCGCTTTGCAGATAGGGCAGCTCTCAAAGACAATGTCATCTGTGTAGGAGTGGGATGAGATTCAAGATGGGGTTCCTGTGATGGGATTTTGACAAACTTTATTGTAAATAAATGATGCGGTTCAGTTCACAATTTTGGCTTCAAAACCTTCTTATTCTTTTTTTTTTTTTTTCATTGAAGCACTTTTTGCACTCAAGAGGTGTAACTCACAAGTTAAATGCTACCCGTGTAAATACATGTTTATTAATGTTTCGTAGCCCAAAACTCCTTCTAACGCCCTTAAGAGTGGTGTACTCTTATCCTATTCCTCTTTAACATATCTTGTGCACTCTAGCTCGAGATTGCAGTGAGACAGAGAGTGATTGAACACGAAAAACGTGCAAAAGTGTATTTGTATGCACTACAAGTTTTAAGGTAAGGTTATGAACTTTGCAGAACCTTTCAAGTGTCCTACTCTCAATCAAACCGAGTAGAGCGTGCCAGACCCGGTGAGAACTCTCTTGACAAATCCTCCAGCAGTGTGGCCAGCTGCTCGGGTTTCTGGAAAAGACCTTAAGACCTGACCACTTCAAGTCTTTGGAGTCATTTAAGAAACACAGAATACACAATGTTTGAAAAGGGTAACAACTGGGAAAAGACACTTCTGAACATTCTACACCTCTTGATACACTGAAAGACATTTAAGCGCTCATCTTTTATTTTATTTTCTACAGAGCTCTACAACTTTGCACATTTGCATTGGTTTATTGTGTCATTGTTCAATTGTAATTCATCTGTTGGCTGTTAAACTTTTAAATCTCTCTCCTCCAGAACCTAGACTAGTACCCTTGCCCAAATATCCCGTCGCAACAGGATCAGTGACATGGGACAGGCAGAAGACGCACATGTACTCCTTAAACACAGGTGTCCAAACAAAACCTGTGTTTCAGGAGTAAATTATGTCTTAGCACAGAAATAACCCTGAGTTATACGTACTACTTACATAAAAACAAAATTAAAGCTAAAGACAACAACACGTTTATGAATCCACTTCTGTTTTTAGTGCTCTTGATTTGTTGTTGTGGGCTGTTATCGATCAGCCTCATTCGGCGAGCAATTTATAGTTCACTTTTGGGAAATGAGCTGGCTCTCCATCCCTCACTCTGAGCATTTAGCATCTTAGCATTAGCATTTTAATTCACTGCCTAAGCCACAGGCGTAGTTGGCTAGCTGGCATCATTCATCTAAAACCTCTGCACAAGCTCAGTATCTCTGCATTGTGTTCATTGCTCATTGAACCGGCAGATTACATTTTTATTCTTTTCAATCTGCTCCATGATAAAAGATTAAAATGTATAACTTGTGCAAATTATGAAAGATGACTTGACATGTATGCCCGCGATGATTGAACAGTAGCTTCCCCACAATCCCTGAATGAAGAAGCAGTGAAAATACTTTACTTCAGTGGCATAAAACTGTGTTACTTTTTATCCGTGCATCTCCTCTGCTAAAAAGATGAATCAGTTGGCGTCCCTATCCTTTTTTCATGACTCCATATAAATCTTACACTTTTCTTCCATGGCTATATTTAAACAGTGTAATTCCTGCGTTGTACAGAGATGGATGACTTCATTTAGATTCATTGTGTTTGCCGTGGCCCGGTGCCCAGTTCACCCACACAGAGCACAGGGCACTTTAACCTTGAGCTCAGGGACTGGAATGAACCGACTCTGCTGGAACTGGTCAACAGGTAAACAGTGTTTTTAATGGAAGTGCCCTTGCCTGAAAGAGTCTTTGAAGATCCAGCAACGTCGTCTTATTTGTACAAAAGCTGAGTGCCATGCATTAAGGTTATTACTGAGTGCAACCCAAGATTTTGGATTGTTTCTACTCTTGTTTTGCCATTAGCTGTTAAAATGTACTTTTTGCCGTGTGTTTTCTCCACCCTTGGATGGCGGGTCACAGGCCCACTATCTTCTGGTCCAACCTTTACCACAATCATGTCTCTTTCACCTCCTTTATAAAGTTGTTTGGACATAACTCCAACACCAAATCATGCCTTTTGAGATACATAAGTATTTAGTTATTTACTCATTGTTCTTTTGTTTTCTTAGTTTAGCTTTGTGTTGATTCTGTTAATTTACCTTTACCAGGGCTCTCAAGTTTTGATCATGGTTTGGAGTGAGATTTGTGTGTATGTATGTGTGTGTGTGTGTGTGGGGGGGGGGGGTGTTAAATATATATATATATAACCACATTTCTAGTAATATGGTGCACATTTAGTGTAATTTCAGTCATTATAGTCAAGATTTATTATACTGTAATTATTCACAAGTATAATATAGATTTTAAGAGTGCATTGTGTTTATAGCGACAATCCACAATTTGAACAAGGGATACAAGGGGAAAGTAATAAGCTCCCTGTTATGCAAACTGTTCAGTTCACACCTTTTGGGTGATTTGTGAAATTTAAACAGGTTCCTCTAACAGGGACAGTTATAATATAATATTATATCTCAAACGTAGAAAAGGTTTCAAGGGTTGGCAAATGACTTCTGGATAGAATTTGAAACGTCTCGATCTTTAAACAGCGTCTGGATGAAACCTTTTCTACGGTGAAACACGCCTGGACGAATGAGGGATTACATCGACTTTATATCTCAAACTTTAATTTTACATAGGCTAATAAGACATAATTTTTGTATGTTTGAGCACTGGCCACTGTTGGACTCACCTCTGCTGCAGCTGCAGGTGCAGTCTGTCCCTCGGCCCGTCTCCACATCCTTCCGCTGTGTTTTCTGCGCCAAAGTTGCGTCTTTGCGCCATAGAGCGGTTGTAGTCTCAAAAAAGTTTCAGCGAGTCTGCGACGTCAGGTTCTCTGATAAACACTTAACATTTCCTGTGAGATGCTTTCAAGATAAAAGTTTCTTCGTTTGCTCCCTGTATTGAGGGCTTTATTGTGAAAAGGTTGGACCGTGAGCCTGTGCACTTCACTCACAACAACTCACGGCTGAGCGGAGCGAGCGACTTCAGCCGACTGAAAAATATATGGATATTTTGCGATGTTACTTTGCTGTAAAGGGAGGTGGAAAATTTCAGATGCTACTGACTGATTGGAGTGCTTAAAACACCACAAAACCCTATTTTAATCACATACATTTGGCACTATATTAAGGTCAATATGTTCAAAATTGTGACTGATTTTTCATCGTGAGAAATGCGAGGTGTGGCGTGTGTGCGTGTGATGGAGGTGAATTGCGTGTGTCTCACGGTCAATGCGTGAGACTTGAGAGCCCTGCCTTTACACTCTTGTTCATTAAATTACATCTTTATATAAACCTTCGATGTTACTTTTCCCACTGAACCGAGTTCCCTTCCCCACCAACTGGTGCGCCAGTTTCACCCGGGCCTGTTACTTGGGGGTGAGTGTGCTAACTAGTTACACAACACGTTCATAAGAAATGTAGTTGAACTGTAACCTAGCCAGATATTGAGTGCTGTATGGATGCTGTTTGAGGAGAGAATGTCTGCAGCTACATGTGCTTCCGTTTCCAGCCCCGCTCTGTTCTGTGCTTCTGCTTCACTTTATCTGTTGTATTCATTCAGAGATGTCTGATAAGGTATACTATTCTATAATGATCTGATAAATAAAATGGTTTTACATTTTTAAAATGAATTCCCATAAACATCATGGTGCCTACAATAATAAATCCAGACTAACTTTATGTACAGCAGTTTGCAAAATGTCAACATATGCCTACCTTCCTCGAAGTCCAGTAGCTCTCCACAACGAGGCTGCAGCCAGTTCAGTCCAGGCGGAGAAAAAAGATAAGATAAGATAAGATAAGATAAGATAAGATAAGATAAGATAAGATAAGAGATCCTTTATTTGTCCCACAATGGGGAAATTCCACTGTTGCAACACACAGTTTAGGACAGGAATGAAAGAAATAGGAGCATGCAATAAAAATAGGATAAATAAACATATAAATAAAATAAAATACAATATAAAGTATAAGGTATAAAGTGCACACTCTTATTTACAGCAAAAATGGTAACTAAAGTGGCTTAAGTGTATTGTTATATACAGTAAGTGACTATGGTGCGGTAAAAGTGTATTAATAGTATGTTCAATTATATTGCACATGATTATAGCAGGTGACTGACACATGTTACAGTATTGCACATGATTATAGCGGGAACACCAAATATCCGCTCTCCACGGGGTCACCGAAACCAAAGAGGTTCAGACTGCTCGGTCCGAGGATATACACACCACGCACATGCAGCATATCTTACGGCCAGAGCCCTTCCCCTCTCGCCGTTGCCTTTGCGCTGCCCTTGTAGGCACAACTGCTTTGGTCCTCGGGAATGAAGAGTGTCGCTGGTCATTTGCCACAGAAAATCATGGCTGGCATGTACACGACAGGAACACCACACTGGCCCCATTCTCACCTGCACTGCACCAGACGCAGCAGCGGCCGCGGCATAGACAGAGGTCTTGGAGCCGGCGTGGGCCAAGGGCTTGAATTGGTATGGCAGAGGGTTGCTTTGCTCAATAAAGCGTCCCTCCACATCAGGGGAAGGTGGAAGAGAAAAATCTTCCACCTCAGAACCGCTCGATAGCAAAACTTGCATTGCTGTCAGTCTCCAGTTTTCAATGAGCTGTCACTGACCGGCACGTCTGCTGTCACTCATGTCATTTTTTGTACAAAAGGTGTATTTGAGGTAGTCTGGGTAGCTCAGATCAGGGGCATAAATCAGTCCAAAACCAAGATGAATGCCAGGATCGCACACAGCTTTCACTCCTTCAATAACGACCATGCTCGGACTTCTGAGCTGGACCCGATCAAAGGGACAGGAGGAGAGGGCAGAGGGACAGAGGATCACACTAATAAATATTTGAGAAGCACTGACGTATTGTTCATTCCTGGCGGGTTGACCTTCACACAGTCACTATACCAAGCTTCTAAAGAATCCTTGAAGAGAGAAATGGGATCCTCGTACAGGTTTTTCAGAACATACTCTCACCTGATGTCGATGTCGTCACGCTCAAAGACCGCAGCAGAGAGAGAGCAGAGGTGCAGGAGATGGGAATTACTTTTGGACACCTGCCCCTTCTCTGCCGATTCTCTGTCCTTTGGATCCTCCTTTTGGTTTGAACATGATGACAAGCTTCTCTGTAAAATGATCCAACTGGGAGAGGAACATTGAGATCAGTGGCTTGGTTGTGATCCTCCTGAGTTCATATTTGACCTTAAAAAAAAATCATACCTTATGTGGATTGCAATAGAGCTGACACAGAAACAAGAATGAGATGAAATGAGGACAAAACAAGTAAACCAACAAAACTCACTCCATTTTGTGTAAACATCGTTTTTTGCTCCTCTTATCTCCAGCTGTCTATGTAATAAGGTCTTTTCCATCTTTGACTTTGATTCCTTTTCTTCTTCCTTCTCGTTTGTTTTGGGGAGTTTACCTAGATTTCGAGATATCCAAGATGACCCAGCTTTGTTCAGTAGTTTTGCATTTTATACTGCAATGATTTCTTACAACACCAGAATCCGTGTTTTGTTCCTAGCTGTACCAAACAGCTGTGTCAAGGCAGCGGCTGCTTCTTCACTTTGGTAAACTCTTGTATATTTTGTCAACACTTCCTGTGCAAGGAAATAAAGAAGGATAGCCTTAAAGGACACATATTCTGCTACAGTGACTTTCTAAAAAACATTTTAACCATGTTCTAACAATGCTCCATCATCAAAAACATACCTGAAGTTGCATTCAGTTGCATTAAGTCTGTCTTGAGGAATGTTCATCAGAAAATCCTTCCCTTCCAAGCGTCAAAAACACTCCCTGCTGAACTTCCTGGTTCTGGGACGTACTTTCAGATCATCGCTGCCACTTATCCGAGAATCTTTATTTGTATTTATTTATTTAAGGAAAAGAGGGAACAATGCATATTAATGAACATTTAAACAAATGTAAATATGCCAGATTATAGCCCAAGGCTAATTTCCATCTGCAGACCCCCTGGCAGGTTACCAGAAAGATAAGAACATACATACAGTACACTTCAGTTAAACAGAAACAGTAAAACAAGGTTTTGTCATGTTAATACAACTACAAACATTCAACAGAAAACAAGTTGAAGAGTCACAGACAACATCTTCTGCTGTTTAAAGCCATTAAATCATCGCCACAGTTGTGAGCATTTCTTCCGTCTAAGCACGATAACTGCTGCAGCTATCTTGATAATTGTGTGTAGCATTCACTTCAAGCGTTTGTTTGTTTCAAAACATGAGATGGTAAATTAACGGTACTTAAGAGCATGTGTAAAGGCTTATAACAATACAAAAAATGCATATTATCTTTCCTTTAAACTTAACACTTGGAACGTTTGTTTCAAACATCACTGAAGCTCAAGTTCTACCTCATCAGTAAATTTTAGCATATCAAAGACTTGAGGTGCATGAGTGAGGGGTTGATGTGAAAAGTGTGTGATTGAGGAAGTGCAGGGTTGAGGTCATGTTTGGAGCGAGTGGTGGCGCAGGGTCCAACCTGACTAAAGATCACTGTTCTTATTGCAAATTTCTGATATGGATGTCAAATTAATAAATTAGCTGAAGTCACTATCAATATAGTGCAATCTAAAATTGTCTTGCTTTTGATAACTGCTTTTCTAGTGGCTTGAATTGCCTCAACTGTATCCGGAATTCCCAAAAGTCCATTTTCTGGAATTTGACTCGCCCCGAAACAAGATCCACCAAATCTAGATTCAAATCAATAAATGGCATGCATTCACTAATAGAGAATAATACTCAAATAACATTTACCCATTTAAATGCAGTATCAGGAAAGAAAAAAAAACCTAACACAATACCACAAATTCAATTTTAAATGGTCAATGAATGCCATTGTTCTTTACAGATTTTTTTCATCCACAGGTCTGAAGCCAATCCTCAGAAAAAACAGCCAAGCCGTTTACATCAGAGGTCCCAGCCCTATACAGTATTTGAATTCTTTGGAGAACCATAAGACATCCATCCAAACAGAACAGATGATTGATGAAATTCAATGCAATTTCTTACGGGTCGCTGGAAAGGAGTTTGTCTGACTGGATATGTCAGAATCTGAAAAGGATAAAAGACAAATTACACACATTGAGGGAAAAAAAAAATAATTACTTATTAACAGCAATGGCTATTTGCAGGATAGATCAATTTAAATTTGGTAGGGCTGTGCAATTTGATTGAAATCTTGTAATTTGATTGTCAATAATGATTGTAAATATGTCTGCCAAAATACTAAGGGATGGTCTGCTATGAAACTGTTTGTTTGTTTTACAGCTGTGTCTGAACTGAAATGAGCCTGAGCACTTTATTACTATTGAGAGCAACTTTTACTGTATTTATTTATGCATCTATGTGTGGTTCATCATGCATGCATATATGGACATCTGTGCATCCATCATAAATTTAGTCCCCCTCCATTTTTCCGTGCGGCCAACTAGCTTGACATTTGAACATTTGAACGCTTATTTTCTGTGCCACATTTTCACATAAAGGTCTGCAGCCAAGTCAGGCGTGCTGTCCTGCACTAATCTTATTCTGGAAATTGCTGTCCACCATCTGATGTAATCCTCCTTCCAGTTGTATTAGCTCACACAGGGCAGAAGATCTCAACAGTAAAAATTTTCAGGCCGCCCAGAGAATCGATGCATAGTTGACTTGTTGGTGCACATGGACATTGAACAATTTATACTTGTACTTATTATTATTATTGCACGAGACTTTTTGTTCACCACTTGTGGACAGAGTTTCTATTAGGCGAACTGTGTGAGTTGAACAATTGTGGAAGGTGTTCAAAGATCCTGACATATTTCGTTAATCTAAAATAAAAAAAACTGAACTACAAATTAAAAAATCTCTGGACAACGAGTGTGTACAAAGGGAGGTGTACTCTGTGAGGGCTCTCCAGTGTATATATGGTATAAACTTAACAGGGCCTTATAACTGTTGTGTAATTGTGCTTCTGTTCCAGTTAGTGACGGTGAGAACACTCTTCCACACGGAGCAGACTCATTTCCTCTCCCATCAGAAGTGTGGGAGGGTCCAGGCCTGACAAGGACTCAGGGGACAAACAGGCCTGGTCACTGGAGCTCTCAGAGGGATTTGGTGGCAGATGGACTCAGTGTCGGAAAGTGATTGAATACATGTACCAAAAATATCTGCTCAGAACACTCAGTAAGAGTAAATGTATTCTAGTACAGAAACTTTATTATTTGGTGGTGTTCAGAACAGTTATTTTTATAAAATCAGAGGAATACATTATGGTATTTGAAGGGGCTGCACTGAATTAGTGAGAAAAATGGAAACCCTAGAAATCTATAAAATAAAGATATTTTTTAAATTTCTTAAATATATTAAACCAACCATCAGCCTCCACTGCTGGAGGCAGAGTACGTCTTTCACCCTCAAGTGCAAGTAACAGAATGTTTGAAGAAGGGTGAAAGACTGCCACCAGAAAGTAACCACATTTTTTGTAAAAGACTTTCTCCTCTTTTCAACTGTGTTGTCAAACTGATTTAGGTAAGATAAGCACAGATTTATTCATTTATGGTGTTCTTTTAAAGGTCTGTGGCTCACATTGTTCTCAAGGAGAAACAGCTGCTCAGTAAGAACACATGTTAATGTAAAAGCTAAAGCATAAAGTAAAATAAAACCAAATTCATTTGAGAACTAAACATACTTCCATCCTTTCAGCCTGAAAGAGCAGGACATTCATAAAGCTCTGGTCTTCACTCAAGTAATGAAAGGGAAGGGCTCTGTATCTGAACTGTGTTTGTTTCTTAGTTCCAAATTATCCAAATTAAAGTTACTAATGTTCATAATTATTTCTTTCATCTTTTTAAACTAAAAATGCTGGTAAGAAGACCGTTGAAAGACAAGATGGATAAGCAGGATTGATAAGAGTATTAGCATCAATAATATCTTAACAGTACCCATCCCTAGTCATGGGTTTGGTATGCTATGGGACGTTCTTATTTTACGCTCCCTCTGCTGGTGTCTCCGCACTGGACATGAGGATGTCTGCTCTTTTGTAAAGACAGTGTGAGCTTTGACTTTTCAATTACATAGGAATCATGTAGAAACGGCTGCTGAAGTCTTCAAACCAAGAGTGATGCCAAACAAATAATGAAATATGTGCTTAGATATTAAGCTCATATTATTATGTATTAGGGCTGTCAAAGTTAAAGCATTAATTCATGTGATTAATCATATAAAATTGATGCATTAATCACAAATTGCTGCAGATTAATCACACGGTTTGATTTGAGCAAACACACTGTTTTAGATCAAGCAGGAGGCTTTACCTAAGGATGAAGGAGCAGGAGCAGAGCTGTAATCGCCAGGTTCATTTTACACATATAATCCATCAGCCCTCACGAGCGCAGATCACTCAGCGGCTGTTGACGAGCACGGAGCAGCAGAGAGCGGTTCGGCTTTGCTCCTTGGTGCAGAACAAACCAAAGATGCAGCGAAGATCACGTGTTGAACCTCGTGCACTCCATGACAAAAACAAAACACATGAAAACATGAGCGCTAAAACAACTTAACTGAACCAAACATGTTACTAAATTATTTCAGAGCTCGTGTAGACACCAGACCAACTCCATCTGTCACCATAAAGGTCAGTTGCCTATGTGTTACTATAGGTCTGTGAGTGTATGAAGGGCCCTTAATCCATTAAACCTGTGTTTGGTCATGTAGTTTAAATTTAGCTGAAACTTGAGCCACAGATTCAACGTAAAATTCATTGCCTAGATTTCATTAGTTCATTAGCTTTGAAATAATGAATTCATTATTTAAAATGTATTTATAATACAATTCAGAATATTTATAATTTTCAGAAGAAAAATACTTAAAAACAGACATTAGGTTAGGTTAAACTTTACTGTCCCCGCAGGGAAATTTGTCTTGGGCTCACAGTGCTGGGGGTCACAGTACACACAGCAGAAAAACACACACACAACATCAGGACCACAGTCAGCTGGTCTGCACCATTTCAACACAAGAAAAACAGACATGTTAGTACTGACACGTGAAAAAGCGCGCAATACAATTAATCGTGATTAATCACATTTCCAAAGTGTGACTAATCAGATGACCGTATAATTCTGACTATGAGCCGCTACTTTTTTCTCATGATTTCAACCCTGCGGCTTATACAGTGATGCAGCTAATTTATGTACTTTTACGAGAACGGCCTCTAGGGGCGCTCTAGCAGGAAGCACGAGAGTTCGACAGGCCGGTGAAAGAGAAGAGAACTAGAGAATACACTAGTTTGACTGTGTTATAAACAGTCAGTTTGCACACACGAAGAAATGCATATGATTCAGCTTTTAAGTTAAAAGCAATCATTGTGGAGCCAAAGAAGGAAATAAAGCTGTTGCATGTGACTTTGTCATCAATGAATCGATGGTGAGACGTCGGAGGCGCCGAATGAAGAGCGGACTCAGTGCACTGCTGTGTAACAGGTACCTTTGTAAAAGGTATGTGTTCAATTAAAACTTTCCATCCTTCTGTGTAAATGTCTCATGTTACAACGTGGACTCCTGCGGCTTATATATGTACAAGGTTGTTTTTCTTTGTAAATATGGCTGGTGCGGCTTGTACTCAGGAGCACTCAATAGGCCAAATTGTACGGTAATCTTTTTAATCGTTTGACAGCACTATTATGTATGGACATGTGGTAAAATATCAACCCTTTTTTTGTTCTCAAGCCCTCAGATAGTGTGGCACACACAGACACACAATGTGAAGACTGAGTCAACTTCTGTCCTTTTTATCTGCTTTCAGGTGTGATTTTTATATTGCCCACACCTGTTACTTGGCCCTGGTTTAAACAAGCATCACATGCTTGAAACAAATGTATTCATCCACAGTTTTGAAAGGGTGCCAATAAGTTTGTCTGGCCCATTTTTGGATTTTTGTGTGAAATTATGTCAAAATTGCTTATTTCCCTCTGTTTTATGTGTTGTTCTAATGCACACAAAAACATGTAATTAAAATACTTAATTCTCTGAAAAAAATACCAGGGTGCCATGACTGTCTAAAACAGTACAACACATGTTGGTTTCTAGAATATACAGTATTTGGGCCTAAACAGTAAAATGAAAAGCTATTTAGGAGCCAAACAAGCCTTAAAACAGTGCTTTAGGCTTGTATTGTGTGTCTGTGTGTGTGTGTGTGTGTGTGTGTGTGTGTTGTTGTCAACTTAACTAGCTCTTTTACATATAAAAAGACTTGCGCACAGTACAGTGAAATAATGTAGGTTTTATTAAAAGTGGCCGCTGCCATCCTAACTCTACTGACTCTTGGTTTAATTGAATTATGTGTAATCAATTCCTCTAATTCTTGTTGATTTGCTGCGACTGTTTGCATTTCCTGCTCATCTGCTGCTCCGGTCTGTTCTCAGCAGTGGTCAGTGGAGGTCAGAGGAGGTTGGAGCAGACAGTGGTCCAGAGTCTGGCTCGGACCGGCGAGGAACGGGACAGGGTTGTTGCTCGTCTCCCCTGCTCTTTGGCTCTGTGCTGGTAATAGATATTTGGGGCTCCTGCTGCTCAGCCACCTGTGATATTATCATTGGGCTGAAAGGATAAAGCCGCTCTAAAGATCTCTCAATGTGACAGAGGAGGCAGAATTAACAACACAGCGGGGACGTCGCGTTAAGCAGTAAAATTTCATATCTCAGAAATCACATTTGGCCGAGTCTGCCTGAGCGGATCGGAAGGATGATGATGTGGCATATTGTTAAAACTATCTTACAAAACTATAATATTCAAGCTCACAAGTAACAAAGACACAATTGGACATTTTATAGAAGTAGTGCATTGATTTGAAGGTGTTTTACATTTTTATTTCAGTGGCATTGTTGTGGTTAGTGCTTCAACCTCAAAGCAGGAGGGCCCTGGTTTGATCCCTGAAGTTTGTCAGTTTACATTTCCTGTCTACTTCCATCTGTGATTGTTTGGTGAGCAATTAAAAGTCAGTGTATGTGTCTTTACTCAGTGAGAAGTACCATAGCCTCAGACAGCACTGGCGTTGTTTCCACGCATAGCAAAACAAATTAGCGTTATCAGATTATTGAAATGTCACATAATCAGATTTCTCTCCAGTTGTTCACTCTTATGCAGGTTTCGACAGGAAGATTATGCAAAGAAATGGTAAACTTATGTGGTGTAGACATGAGGAGAAAGAGGAAATGGAGGAGTTGTTTGAAAAAAGACAGACATCTTGCCATTTAATAGCAAGGATATATTAAAATAACTGGAGAGGGTATTGCTGATTTAAAACTGTCCTGAGTTGTTTAAGTGTCCAGCTGACTGCAGACTAAGCATTTTGGTGATTTTTAGGTGATTTTTGCCTATTTTTGTATCGTAACTTTTCTTAAAAAGTAAAAAATGTTATATCCACTTTTTATTCTTTAACTTTGGGTTGTTCATTTTTACTTCGGCCAACTCTCCCTGTATAGAGCAGAGCCATTGACTCAAAGAGGTGGCCATATTTACTCTTTAAGTTTTACACCATTATGTACGCTTGTTTCTAAAACACACATTGTCAAGTTCCTTTTGTATGACATCAGCTAAGTTTCTGTTTCTGCGTCTCTCCTACGCCTGATAAACAAGGTATTTCCAGGATGTCTGACTCTCACATATCCTCACTGTTCACCACGAGTCCACTGTGTCTGGACTACAGGCTTCTCCTTTACTTAGTAACAAGCATTGTATTCGATGAATACAGTCAACACCTAAATAAATGAGAAGAGACAACATCCTGTACCAGAAATGTGTAAGACATCCATGTATCTGTAATCCCACTGTATGTTGAAATAAAGGAATTTGACTGGCCTTTTCTCCTCAGTGTGATCTGTAAAGCAGAGACAGACTTCAGAAGCAGTCGATGTATACTCAATTATGTATAGTAAAAAAAGTCAAATCATGTGATGTTAATATTCTACCTTGTGCTTTGGATTGATTTTAAAGGGGCTGTACCTGACTTTTACTGCTTTGAAACATGAAAAACAGAACTAGTTCATGTGCCTCATTTTATTGCTTGTAATTAAGTAAAGTCTTTTCTCCTCCGTTACAGATATATTGTAAAAGCATCTATTCAAGTGAAAGTGAGAAACATCACTTTCTCTGCCTCTATTTATAAAGTGTTTTATTTTCCAAGAAGGAGGCTTGGCTATTGTTTGTTAGCTTTACCGACGAGAGCAAAACTATAAAAAAGTGCTTCTAAATATATGACATGTAGGATGCTGGGACTGCATTAGGAAAGTGAGAGATATATGTGAGTGGTGTAAAGAGTTTAAAGTAGAACTGAGTAACTTCAGCGACAGAGCTCCCCCTGTAGCAGTGAAAATACACTGCCTGTAAAAAGACGCCGAAGCTTCTGTTTTTCTTTTTTATGGAAATAAGGACGTACAATCACACACAAAAATATTTGGTATAGCCTAATATAAAAAAGAACCAGGGTTTCAGGATAGTTGAACATAAACTAGGTCTGTTTTCCCCTCCTTGAACCGCCACCTTAACGTGGTGGAGGGGTTTGAGTACCATGACCTGCAGCATGCACTGGGACGGTTTGCAGCCAAGTGTGAAGCAGCTGGGATGAAAGTCAGCACCTCCAAATCCGAGGCCATGGTTCTCGACCGAAAAAAGGTGGCTTGCCCTCTTCAGGTGGGTGGGGAGTCCTTACCTCAAGTGGAGGAGTTCAAGTATCTCGGGGCCTGGTTCACGAGTGAGGGAAGGATGGAGCGTGAGATTGACAGGCGGATCGGTGCAGCGTCTGCAGTGATGCGGGCGCTGTATCAGACCGTTGTGGTGAAGAGAGAGCTGAGTCGAAAGACAAAGCTCTCGATTTACCGGTCAATCTACGTTCCTACCCTCACCTATGGTCATGAGCTCTGGGTAATGACTGAAAGGACGAGATTGCGGAAACAAGCGTCGAAATTAGCTTCTTCCGCCGGATGGCTGGGCGCTCCCTTAGAGACAGGGTGAGGAGCTCAGTTACACGGGAGGAGCTTGGAGTAGAGCCGCTGCTCCTCCACGTCAAGGAGCCAGCTGAGGTGGCTTGGTCATCTGTTCAGGACGCCTCCCTCGGGAGACCCAGGACACTGGTCTAGAGGGACTATGTCTCTCGGCTGGCCTAGGAACGCCTCGGGATCCCCCACGGAGGAGCTGGAGGAAGTGTCTGGGGTGAAAGAAGTCTTGAAGTCCCTGCTTAGACTGCTGCCCCCGCGACCGGATAAGCGGAAGAAGATGGATGGATGGATAGGTCTGTTTTTCACAACAAAACCGGTCCAAACTGTAATGAATTGCCTACAGATACATTATCTCTTGGTTGGCAGCACAAAAAGAGAAAAGAAATGACACAACAGCAAAACATAGTGAGAGAAACCAAGGAAGACACAATGACAACAGAATGAAAACACCAAGCAGACGACAATAACACCAATTCATTCACACATATTTGTTCATTCATTCTGGGTCAAAATGCAGCTGCAAGATTATTAACAGGTACTAAAAAAAAGAGATCATATTGTTTGTACAGTGTTAGAGTTTAAAAATCTAATTTAAAATCCTAAAAAGACTAATTTAAAATCCTCCTCCTGACTCATAAAGCCATAAATGATATGGTCCCATCTGACCTCAACGATGCAATAGAACCATCCGAACAGAGCACTTGGCTCACAAAATGCTGGACTATTGCTGGTCCTAGAGTCTCTAAAAGCATAGCAGGAGGTCGAGTGTTTATACCAAGCTCCTGTTATGGAACCAGCTCCTGTTCATGTTAAAGAGGCCACACAGTCTCTACATTTAAGACCAGGCTCAAAATGTTTCAAATACTTCATGGTCAGGCCAGTTAGGAACAGAAATAAAAATAGACAGTTTTAGATACGCTGCTCCAGGAGCAACTCTGCTGGAGGAAGTATGGAGCTGGAACACTGTCCTCTGCTTCTTCTACTTTCTCTATCAACAATATTTAAGATTAGTTCATCTGTAGTCTGTTTATTGCTGTTCACATGTTTTTCTTTCTCTCCACTTCCCTCAGGGAGTGGAGACTGTTCCAGACACTGCGGCGGCTGCTGGGAGTAGGATCTGTGGTTCTCCCCAAGGTTTCTACTTTTTCCCATAGGGAAGTTGTAGTTTGTAGTTTTTCCTTGCCAAGAAGGAGGAGCAAGGACAGGGGACGCTCCAGGACATTTATCCACTACTAAATTCTATTGAACATTGTTTATTTGAACTGCTTTCTATCTGTGGCCCATTGAGGCAACTGTTGTTGTTATTTTGGGCACTACAAAAATTGAAATAATGAAATTGAATTGACTTGAATTCTCTAGTCAAGAGAGATAAAGAGCATTTGTGCAGATGGTGGACATATTTCAGAATGGGCTAGTTTAATAAACTCATATTCATAAAGTTAAATCACACACAGCCATCTGACATCTACAAACCTGTGGAGCACAGTGGGAAAGGGCAAAATGTGTTGTGTAGTGACTATTGGATTAGGTAATTCATTAAATTCATTCTTTCATGTTCAAGGTGAAGTATTGCCAAAAATGTTAATGATTGTCTAACTGTTAAAATTGGTTAAAATTATTTAAACGTTAATTGCTATTAAAATGCAATTCTAAACTACAGAACATGTGTTTAAATCACGGGGCCGGGTCGCAGAGGCAGCAGTCTACGGAGGGACTCCCAGACTTCCCTCACCCCAGACACTTCCTCCTGCTCCTCCAGGCCAGCCGTGAGACATAGTCCCTCCAACGTGTCCTGGGTCTACCCCGGGGCCGCCTCCCGGTGGGACATGCCCAGAACACCTAAATAAATACATATACAAAATATATGTCTACGTTATGTACAATTCTAAGATTTTCGTCTAAATTACGCAGTGGCACTTTAAGTCTGTTTGTTGGAGTGAAATCAATTACAAAAACTGCGTCGAAAGTTTTGAGTGCTGCAGATAAACGGACACTTAAAAATCCACAAATGAACTGATATGGCACCAGTAAATATTTCACCAAAACAGTTGTAACTCATTCCTAAAAAAAAATCAAGCATCTTACTTTGATTTCATAATGGGAACTTCAATAGTACTCCACAGCAAGTTCCATTAACTCAACCAGTTACAAAACCCCATTGCATTAACTCCATTTCCATATTTCCATCTCTCGCTGTTGAAGGCTATCATTTGAACTTTTTGAATTCTGAAAATAAAACTCTTTTGAAGCCTCAACACAAGTGCTATTACACAGAGTTCTATCAAGCAAATGCTGTCTTCTAAACCGGCTCATTTTATTCTTTCTTTTTTTCCCTCTCTCCCCTCAGCGCTATTTTCATTTGCACAGAGCTTCTAACACTTTGTATGTCCAATTTGCATATTGTGTCCTGCTTTTCTAGAGCCTTGTGAGTTTCCAATGCATTTTAAAGCAGCATTATGTGAAAAGGCTCCCGAGCCGCTGTACATTATTTCTGCCGTTTCCCCATTAGGAATGCTTTTGCGCGCGCTTCGGACGCAAAATGAAGGCTAATCAGCTTCATAAAGGCTGATTTTATGGAAACCTCCCCGAGCTGCTGTTAAATGGCCCTTATCATTAACCGTGTGTGTGTGGTCTCTAAAGGGAAGATAGAAGAATGCAGTTTAGAGCGTTCACTCTAAACACCATGGAATAATTGGCTTTATGTAAATGTAAATGGGCGGCTTGTGGTTATTTATGTAGCTTTTATTTAACTGGTAATGATGCATTGTACAAAGTGGTAGTAATTTGAAGGATTAGCTTTTTGCCCTCCAAGCACAGCTGTTAGCCATTTTAAATCAAATTAAATAATATCAAATAAATGTACAATTTTCATGATTTAATCATTTTATCAATGTTTAACTCAAAATAAAGTTATGTCTTGTCTTCATGGATATAGATCAGTTTAATGTCACTGCTTACACCTTAAAGCTAAAAATTCTGTCTGCTGAAATTTTAACCATAACTCACCAAGGTTCCAATGCAGCATCATGCTCACTTATAGTTAGTTAGCTGCTAGTTAAGCCATGTTTGGACTGGCTCTGGTCCTCTAGACCAGTGGTTCCCAAAGTGGGGGTCGGGACCCCCCGGGGGGTCGCGAGAGGTGAGCTGGGGGTCGCGAGATGATTTCAAGATCACACTTTAATTAATATGACATTGTATTTGCTCTTTTTTAGGGTTAGGGTTACTCAAAATCAGTATCTTTTAGAGAAATAGGATCCACTAAGACAATAAACTATTCTAATAACCAATATTAAACCTGATTTCACACTTAAAATTATTGCTGCAGTAATTTTCATTTCGCTTTGGGGGTCCCGAGTGGGTTAAATGGCTATTTTGGGGGTCCCGGCCAGAAAAGTTTGGGAACCCCTGCTCTAGACCAGTGGTTCTCAAACTAGGGGTACCCCCAATGGGGGTCGTGAAATGATTTCTAGGGGTCCCCAGATGATGGGGAAAAGTTGATACATTAGTTGTAAACAAGGCTTGACACCCTTCAAATGCAGTGGTACAGTTGGTTCCTATTTGTTGGTCATTTTTCTAGGTCTATATTCTCTAAATAAAATCAAACATTAGATATAAGGCTAATTTATCACTTTGCGTGTCGCCTATTTTTTGTTTGGGGGTCGCGAATGTGAACTATTATTATTTTTGGGGTCGCGACTGAAAAAGTTTGAGAACCACTGCTCTAGACCTATTCGAATCGATCACACGTGATGTTTGGTGCGTCACACAGCAGCTCAAACCCATCACAGCGGAGCATCGTGGTCTGGGCAGAAGTCAGAACAGACAAACCTAAACAAACGTGGAACTGTCGGCTTGTTCTGCTATCAGCTTCAAACGCTCATCGTGACGTCCTGCCTTTTCCCGACGTCATTTGGTAAGAGACCAGATTGATAAATGCGCAAAACTCAATCCATGTCGCTACAAGTATCAGGCTGATGTGAGCTGGGTTAGCACTAGGACCAGTTCTTTTAATGGAGGAAAGTGTGTCCATGTTCAGGCCATAGACTGACATCCGGAGTGTGACGTCACCCATAGCTTCTGGCTCCAGCCAAATGAAGCCAATCGTGGCTAGCAGTTATAGCGGCTAAAGTGGAGCCAGACTCCATATTTGGAGCCAGACTCCATGTTTCGTGGCAACCACACGAACCAATCAGGAGTGAGGTTAACGAGTAATACAGCAGTTTATCACAAGATCAAGTCCGCGTTTTTAATTTTCTGTTTATGTCTACTTTTTGTCGTTTTCCTGGGTCTCGGGTCTCTCTCGTCCAATCATTTTGCCGCTCGCCCTTAGCTTAAGTGTTTCTTGAACGATAGATACGCAGAGCAATACAAAACTAAATGTACCGGCAATAAATGCAAATAACTGCATGGTGCAAAGGGCATTATTGAGTATGAAGTACAGTAAAGTAAAAACAAGTCAGGCACACGAGCCCTTTAACAGAGAGCTTGATTTAATTGTTCCAAAAAAGCGCGTTGTTCTCGCCGCACTGTGTTCAATCAAATCCTTGTCTGAGTCTCTGTGACCAAACCTTGACAAGGCTCTATCTCTGCCTATAGTTTACCAGCCGGTGAAAGAGCGTGGATATCTGATGTGCGCAGAATAAGCCGCTGAAGCAGGGACACATTTCTTTGTGAGTCTTCAGTACAAATATAAAGCACACAATGCCCCGTCCTGTTTGTGTTGACTTTGGGAAATTGGTTTGGGTGAAGCAATCGGCGGTCCACAGTGAGAGGCGATGTGAGAGCAGCCGGGTCAGTCCACAGCCCTGCTATTTGACTTTTTAATGGAGCGATGTGTCTGCGCTGACATACAACTATTAGGCCTCATTCTGTAACTGCAATTGCTTCATTTCCAACAGACTTTCTGGCACAGGTCAGGCCAGAGCGGATAAGCTTCTACCAAGAGCAGCTTAAAGAATCTCTCAAAACACACCTTAAGCTTTGGATTTGCAAACAATGGAGACAGTTCTGTGAGGATTATATTTGATTAAAGGGGCGGCAGTAGCGCAGTAGGTAGAGTGGGCGCCTTCTGATCCGAAGGTCGGCAGTTCGAATCCCACTCCAGACATGGAGTAGTTGAGTGGTCTGATCCTCTGACCCGCAGGTTGGTGGTGCGATTTCAGCTCCTTCAGATGAATAATGCCGTTGTGTCCTTGGGCAGGACACTTAACCCACCTGGCCCCCAGTGTCTGCGTACACTGGTGTATGAATGTGTGAGTGGATGGGTGACTGGTTCCTTGATGTAAAGCGCTTTGAGTGCCTTAAAAAAGGTAGAAAAGCGCTATATAAATGTGACCATTTACCATTTATTAAAGTGGTGGTAGCTGACTTTTTTGGTTTGTAAATTAGTACATTTTGGAGAGGCGTCTGGCTGCAGACCTTAATCCAGAGTCGCCTCTCCGCAGACCTTAACCGGGAGGCGCCCACGTGACCCGTACCTTAACCTAGAGGTCCCTACCAGAGCCCGGATGTGTCAAAAATAACCAACATCAACACGCACGGCACCTTATGTTTTTAATTCAATCATTCCTCTTCTTGTTAATTTATAACTAGGTAGAAACTAAATTAAATATTTGGCTTTATCCGCTGATTAATCTTAACAAAATGTGATGATTAGAATTTGTCTCGTGCTGTGAAGTGTATATATAGATATTACAGCACCACACGCTCTTTATGTTATCGCTTCTAATGTCTAATGTTAATGGAGCTGAAGTGGAGTTTTAAGTAACATGTTATGAAAAACTAGGGGTGAAGTTTACTGTCAATCGCAAATTTAATGTGAATTTGTAGATATAGATCCATCATCAATAATGATGGAGACTGGAATCTGACAATGAAGAACACGAGGAGGAGTTGGAGCTTTTTAAAATCGTATTTGTTTGTGTGGAAGAAGTGATGGATGGGAGGGGCTTTTTGTGTGTGAATGTAATCAGATGAATGTGTGTAGTAATGCATGTAATCTTTCTTTCAAGTTTTTATTTTTTCAATATATTTTTTTTTATTTTCTGATTCTAATGTTCAATATTTTGATTTGCAGTGCTTTCAATATTTCCATAAACTGCCAATCTTTCATTCAGTTGAATGTTTTCTGATTGTTTTTAAACATATTTTTACTAACCTCTTACTTAGGTTAGTAAAAAGTAATATTGCAGCATAACCTTTTTTTTTAAATTATTATTTTCGTCCGCACAACGTACTTCCGGACCTGTGGGTTAAAGCGCCTCTTGGTTAAGGTCTGCGGGGCTGGCGACTCTGGATTAAAGGTCCTATAACATGCAAAATCGACTTTTCAGAGGTTTTAACCTTCCTACAGTGCTATTTGGGCCTCGTATGTTGTGCCCAAAGTGGTTTTTTGATTGATTCCCTCATGCTTTCGCTAGAGAACTGTCTTTTCCGTCCCCCTCGGGTGAGCAGCAGACGGGGGCTCCTCACTAAGATGACGCGGCTTCACTAGGATGACGCGGTGTTTAAGCCACGCCTCCAGGAAGCGCGCAGCCGCAGAATAAAAACAGCTAATGCTAATGCTACACAGTAATTACACGATGAATACGACAGATCGAAGAGTTAGCTTGTTATTTACCAAACGGCAACGACTGTCGTGGAGGTACTGGAGCACGTCAAACTCCAGGTCAGATCCAGGACGTAGGACTCAGCACGATGCACCGTCAGGACGGATAAAATGTTTATTCCCGTGTTTGTGTATCGCTGTTTACCGGAGCACACGGCGCATGCGCACCATCTCCGCTCTAGGCTTCGTCACGAGTTGGGCGGGGGAGGCGCGCGAGTTGGGCGGGGGAGGCAGCCTGCTCTCTGTTCGGGGGGGTCAGATCTCAGAGTGAGCCGTTTGCTTTTGCAAGGAGGGGGGCCAGTCCAAGAAATGGGTGTTTTTTGGAAACTGTTATGTTATGGATATTGTACAACGCAAAAATGTATCAATAAAGCCCTTAGAATAGACTGTGTAAAGGGGAAAATAGCAGAATATGGGACCTTTAAGGTCTGCAGCTAGACACTCTTGACATTTTGTGTTTTCTGTGAGGTGCATGTTTTTACTTTGGTGTTTTAGTGGTAAATGGATGATTTTACGCCAACCCCTGCCTTTTGAACCTGTTACATAACCCTCCATAAACATGACACTTCCAGCCAATGATTGTCACCCCGCAATTAGTGCAGCTGTGGCGTGGCAGCGGGCCAGAGATAAAAGGGGCACACAGGCGACAGAGAAAGCACGAGGGCGCGGAAGGAAGACGAGGGAAGGAGGAAGGACCAGCAGCGAAACCCGGAGCAGGAAGGACACGTGAAGCGAAAACCATGCAGCGGCAGAGCGCAGTTCTGGCTCGCAGGTGAGTGTTGAGACAGTAGCGGTGTAGGCCTTTGGCTCTCCAGCCGGGCGTCCGTCTGCTGTGTCTCTGCCGTGCTTTTGTCCCTTCCTCTGTGCAGGACGCCGGAGACCGACCCGGGAAGGACTCGGACCGAACCCTCAACCGCAACTTCATGTCCTTGGTTTTAGCGTCCTTTTAAACCCATTTTTATTGTTACCCACCTTTTTGTGTTGGCGTGGGTCTGTTTTATTGGAAACATTTTTACAGTTCATTTGTAATAAATTTTCTCGTATATTTATATATTATATGTGTATATCTGTATTGATATTCGGCTGCTCGCATTTTCATTGGGTTTTAATTCAATCCTTTTTTTTTTTTTTTTTGCCAGTTTTAATCATAAACCTCATTACACCTTGAATACATAGTTTTGGTCCATGTATTTAGTTCCCAACACAGTGGACAAACCACTTGCATTGTTCAAAGGTAAAACAAAAATATGATTTTAGTTCATAAGAGGCTATTAGGACAAGCTGTATGATAAATAAGACTAAATTAAATCAAACCTGGTAGAAAAGGTTCCAAAGGTAGTGGTCTGGACAATGTTTGAAAATCAAAACACATTGCCATCTGGAAGTGATTTTCAATCTGAAGGTACTGGTTGAGAGAGGGGGAGCTGAGCCATAGCAGAGAAAACTCCGACTGAGCGTGAAGCTGGGCTTAACATAAACTGAGCATTTGAAATTTTAAAAAAGTTAAAATTGTGATGAATCCCTTCAACCTTTGTGACACCTCTAGGTCACTGTTAGCTGAACACCAGCAGTTTGCTTCCTCAAAGTGCAGTCATGTTTGATTGATTACTTCTTGGGTCCAGATGCTGCAGTACTGTGGAGCGACCACTAATCAATCCCTCACGTGGACAGAGGGGGAGTGCCTTACACAGTTTTTATTATAGATCTATGCCATCAACCTGAAGAAACCCTGGCTGTTTTCAAAATATCTGGCAACATGACATGTTTTTGTAAGTTATTTTACCTCCTTCTGTCAATTAAAAAAAACAACAATGAGTACTATTATTATACAATTGCATTGTGAATTTTGTTCACTGACAATGGCAATAAAAAACTTTCTGATTCTTATTCTAAATAAGCTTTTGCATTTTTTCACTAGCAGTGTATTTTCACAAGAGAGCAGCAGGGGGAGCTGTGTTGCTAAAGTTACTCACGTGCCGATTCCGCTACATGCACTCTGGTTTGTCTGTCCCTCCCTCTGCTTTGTTCTTGGGGGATAAAACAAAGTGATTAGTTGCAGACACTGTGCCTCTGCTGTGGCTTCTCTAGGAGCGACTGTCAGTGGCTGAGTCGTTCTTCAGCTTTATCGAGGGCTGTGTAGCCACATCAGGGCATTACTTTATTCAAATCCGTAACTCGAAACCTCCACAAAGTTCCCCAGCCGCAGTGTTTCACGCAGTGTCAAGCATCCACTTATAATTGGCACACTTCCTGTGGCCCTGACGGAACAAAAGTCTCTTCTTATACCAAGTGCCTTATTGTGAAAAGGTCAGATAATTAAACTGTTGTGACTCTGTGCAGATGACAGATTAACAGTGACAGTTCACGGATTCATGGACACGCTCCACACGGGGACAGCGGCTGGCATCGCACGTTTTGAGCCTTCAGCGGTTTACCTGTGGCCTGTCTGAAAACACAGGCTGGTCTGGGACACTGCACTGTCTGCTCTGACTCTGACACTCATGCAACAAGCCGAGGAGAGAGCGGCAGCAATATTCTCTGGTCTTCTTGAGTTTATATCATTTCCAACATTTCACTAAAAATATACAGACATTTGCATCTTTAGTGCAAACCTATGCACTTTTCCAAGGCTTCTGTAGGCTGCATTCAGAAGTGGTTTTGCAAGGCTATGGATAATAGTAACAAAATCACACCCGGGTGCAGCCATTATAGAGAATGAGGGCACCTCCACATCCCACGTATGCTCTGTGCAGGTCTGACACGGCTCTACTCCAGCAGCATCTGACCAAATTATGGA
This sequence comes from Rhinogobius similis, assembly GCA_019453435.1. Classification (NCBI taxonomy): domain Eukaryota; kingdom Metazoa; phylum Chordata; class Actinopteri; order Gobiiformes; family Gobiidae; genus Rhinogobius; species Rhinogobius similis. The sequence continues at coordinate 4,166,126 of CM033637.1, forward strand.
TCAAGTTTATGTTCTTCTTGGCTCAAGTTCAGCTGGCTCAAGTTCCACAGAACACACCAAACAAGAAAGAGAATGTCAACATCGTGAACTTATATACGTCACTGAAACAGTGACAGGAGAAAACTGTTTAAGCACTTTTTATGCTTAATTACTCTTGTGGTAGTGTGAAAAAGAAAACATGTATAAAATCTTTTGACTGTGTAAAGAGCGGTCCTATGAAACACATGAATCACTTTCATTTCACAATAAATAACCAATTGGACTTAAATGGGGCCTTTTGTCCCCACAAACTTGTGGTCCCCCACATGCTCCGGTTGATCTCCTGAAGCCTGTGCAGCTGACTCACAGACAGTGAGCGAGGGTGTTGTTGGAGGCGGACTGCAGTGCAGCTGCATGAAGTGGTACCAGCGTGTAGTTTTGTTAAGTTTAATCTTCACCACACGTTGGCCAAGATAAAAGTTCTACCGACTGTGGGCTTGGTTACGTCCCGCGTTGGAGTTGGGGTTCTTGACTCAACTTACATTCATTAATAAAAAGCTACAACAGTGTCTACTGCCGCGGTGTACGTGCTGACTGAGGGAGTCTGGACACAAGTCCTGGGACAGTAGACGTGGACGTCTACTCAGTTCCATGTGCAACAGGTGGATTCTTTAAAGCTGGCGTGACTGTGGTGTTTGCAACAGTGTGCAGTGCAACAGACAATACATACATTTGTAGATTTGCATTATAGTGAGAAAAGGTCTAATGCCTATTGAAAAATATTGACTGTCGTATCCTTAATTTAATCTGATTCCAGGTAATATCTTCAACGTCATGAATGACTCTGCAACCAGTTCCAGTTTAAACCTTTACTGATGGTGCGACGAGAGGGGCAGTGGTGGTTGTGGAGTAGTGGTTTTTCTATAAAAGACAAAGACAAATGTATTAGTGAGGAATGACAGAGGTAAGCAATTAACCAAATTCAACAGGAATCATTTAAGGGAATTAAGGCAGAGGAAGAACAAATATGATACATAAATAAACTCAGCTCAGCCCAGGACAAAGGATGAATAGGTGAATGGGCAAGGCAATTATATTCTAGGGGCGGAGCAAGGTGCAACCCAGAGGCGGGCCCAAGGCGGGGCAATGGGTGGGACTAAAGGGGAGACAGTGTGAGAGACTGAGGGGATTTTGTACTTACATTGCAAGAAAATAAAAGAAATACAGACTGTGTGACAGCAAAAATCCACTTTTTAACTTTACCAAGAAAGAGCTCATCCACAGTAGAAGAAACTTTAGTTCAAAACAAGTAATTGTCGTCCTGCATGACCCACTGCTCTCATTCTCTGAGGCCATGCAGCAGTTGAGCCTCCTTCTCCCCTCACACAGACCATGCAGATGTTCAGTTCCCCTCACACAGACCATGCAGCTGTTCCCCACTCTCCCCTCACACAGACCATGCAGACGTTCCTCTCCCCTCTCACAGACCATGCAGACGTTCCTCTCCCCTCACACACAGACCATGCAGACGTTCCCCTCCCCTCTCACAGACCATGCAGACGTTCCTCTCCCCTCACACACAGACCATGCAGACGTTCAGTTTCCCTCACACAGACCATGCAGATGTTCAGCCCCACTCTCCCCTCACACAGACCATGCAGCTGTTCAGCCCCACTCTCCCCTCACACAGACCATGCAGACGTTCCTCTCCCCTCCCTTCTCACAGACCATGCAGACGTTCCCCTCACACAGACCATGCAGACGTTCCTCTCCCCTCACACACAGACCATGCATACGTTCCTCTCCCCTCACACACAGACCATGCAGACGTTTAGTTTCCCTCATACAGACCATGCAGACGTTCCTCTCCCCTCCCCCCTCACACAGACCATGCAGACGTTCAGTTCCACTCTCCCCTCTCACAGACCATGCTGCCGTTCCTCTCCCCTCACACAGACCATGCAGACGTTCCTCTCCCATCACACACAGACCATGCAGACGTTCAGTTCCACTCTCCTCTCACACACAGACCATGCAGACGTTCCCCTCCCCTCTCACAGACCATGCAGACGTTCCTCTCCCCTCCCCTCACACAGACCATGCATACGTTCAGTTCCAATCTCCCCTCTCACAGACCATGCAGACGTTCCTCTCCCCTCCCCTCACACAGACCATGCAGACGTTCCTCTCCCCTCCCACAGACCATGCAGACGTTCCTCTCCCCTCACACAGACCATGCAGACGTTCCCCTCACACAGACCATGCAGGCGTTCAGACCCCCTCACACACAGACCATGCAGACGTTCCTCTCCCCTCCCCTCACACAGACCATGCAGGTGTTCAGACCCCTCACGCACAGACCATGCAGACGTTCCTCTCCCCTCACACACAGACCATGCAGACGTCCCCCTCCACTCACACAGACCATGCAGACGTTCCTCTCCCCTCACACAGACCATGCAGACGTTACCCTCACACACAGACCATGCAGACGTTCCCCTCCCCTCACACAGACCATGCAGACGTTCCCCTCCCCTCACACACAGACCATGCAGACGCTCCCCTCCCCTCACACACAGACCATGCAGACGTTCCTCTCCACTGTGCCCTCACACAGACCATGCAGACGTTCCTCTCCCCTTCCCTCACACAGACCATGCAGACGTTCCTCTCCCCTCACACACAGACCATGCAGACGTTACCCTCCCCTCACACAGACCATGCATACGTTCCTCTCCCCTCACACAGACCATGCAGACGTTACCCTCACACACAGACCATGCAGACGTTCCTCTCCCCTCACACAGACCATGCAGACGCTCCCCTCCCCTCACACACAGACCATGCAGACGTTACCCTCACACACAGACCATGCAGACGTTCCTCTCCCCTCACACAGACCATGCAGACGCTCCCCTCCCCTCACACACAGACCATGCAGACGTTCCTCTCCACTGTGCCCTCACACAGACCATGCAGACCTTCCCCTCCCCTCGCACAGACGTTCCTCTCCCCTCGCACACAGACCATGCAGACGTTCCTCTCCCCTCACACAGACCATGCAGACGTTCCCTCACACAGACCATGCAGACGTACCTCTCCCCTCACACACAGACCATGCAGACGTTCCTCTCCCCTCACACACAGACCATGCAGACGCACCCCACCCCTCACACACAGACCATGCAGACGTTCCTCTCCACTGTGCCCTCACACAGACCATGCAGACGTTCCTCTCCCCTCCCCTCACACAGACCATGCAGACGTTCCTCTCCCCTCACACACAGACCATGCAGATGTTACCCTCCCCTCACACAGACCATGCAGACGTTCCTCTCCCCTCACACAGACCATGCAGACGTTACCCTCACACACAGACCATGCAGACGTTCCTCTCCCCTCACACAGACCATGCAGACGCTCCCCTCCCCTCACACACAGACCATGCAGACGTTCCTCTCCACTGTGCCCTCACACAGACCATGCAGACCTTCCCCTCCCCTCGCACAGACGTTCCTCTCCCCTCGCACACAGACCATGCAGACGTTCCTCTCCCCTCACACAGACCATGCAGACGTTCCCTCACACAGACCATGCAGACGTTCCTCTCCCCTCACACACAGACCATGCAGACGTTCCTCTCCCCTCACACAGACCATGCAGGCGTTCAGACCCCCTCACACACAGATTATGCAGACGTTCCACTCCCCTCCCCTCACACAGACCATGCAGACGTTCAGACCCCCTCACACACAGACCATGCAGACGTTCCTCTCCCCTCACACAGACCATGCAGGCGTTCAGACCCCCTCACACACAGACCATGCTGACGTTCCTCTCCCCTCACACAGACCATGCAGACGTTCCCCTCACACAGACCATGCAGACGTTCCCCTCACACAGACCATGCAGACGTTCCCCTCCCCTCACACAGACCATGCAGATGTTCCTCTATCCTCCCCTCACACAGACCATGCAGACGTTCCTCTCCCCTCCCCTCATACAGACCATGCAGACGTTCCTCTCCCCTCCCCTCACACAGACCATGCAGATGTTCCTCTATCCTCCCCTCACACAGACCATGCAGACGTTCCTCTCCCCTCCCCTCATACAGACCATGCAGACGTTCCTCTCCCCTCCCCTCACACAGACCATGCAGACGTTCCCCTCCCCTCACACAGACCATGCAGACGTTCCTCTCCCCTCCCCTCACACAGACCATGCAGACGTTCAGTTCTGCTCTCCCCTCACACAGACCATGCAGACGTTCCTCTCCCCTCCCCTCACACAGACCATGCAGACGTTCCCCTCCCCTCACACAGACCTTCCTCTCCCCTCACACACAGACCATGCAGACGTTCCTCTCCCCTCACACAGACCATGCAGACGTTCAGTTCTGCTCGGTGGGTTCGGCCTCAGAGCTCCATAATCACTCATTGTTCAGGATGTGGCTCGGTGATGTTCGGGCTGATGGAGTGTGGACCTTGTCTGCTCCGGGGCCCCGGTGTCTTTGATTTGACACCCTTTCATGGCCCTGACAGCAGTGACAAAGGAGCAGCTTTTATAATTGAATGCCACAAGCAGAAGTAATAAAATAAATTGTCCAAGTAAGTAATAATTTATTTAACTTTTATAAAAGTTTATTTAGCAATTGATTTAAAACAATGAATGCTCATTTTTTAAAAGTGTCGCTCATTTCCTAATGCAGTCCCAGCATCCTGAATATTCACCGCCAGGAGTGTATAAGCACTTTTCACCAGTCTCTGAATCCAGAGTGAGTTTTGCTGTCCCCGGTAAAGCTAACAAACATTAGCATGCTAACGCTGCACTTCCTGCTTCTCACAGAATAAAACACTCTCATTTTCACACGAATAAACGGTTTCAACACAGATCAGATCAGATCAGATCAAGTAGAGCGCATTTAAAACAGGTGACTGACAAATGTGTCTTCTTGACATTACAATTGTATAATTAAATTATAATAATTATTATTAGACTTCTTTTTTCTTTAAATATTCATAAAATTACACATAATGTAATATTATTCATTGCCAAAATGTAAATTATTCACTGCTAAAATACGAATGAAAGATTTGGTTTTACAAATATTAATAGTAGCTGATATAAATATTTTATGATCTAAATTGATCTTCACATGTGATTAATGCTTTTATTCTTTTCTTTCTTAAGTGAACAATGATATAAACATGTGTAACACTCACACATAATGAATAAGGTTACCAATAAGAAAAATTTATGGATGACTTATGTATGACTTTGTCACAAACAAACATAAAAGTCAGAGAACGTTCAATACATCCCCTTTAATGTCTCTTAGTCCATAGTCCGTGTGAGTGTGTGTGTGTGTGTGCGTGCGTGCGTGTGTGTGTGTGCGTGTGTGTGTCTGTGTGTGTGTGTGAGAGTGTAAGTGTGAGAGTGTGTGTGTGTGTGCGTGTGTGTGTGTGTGCGTGTGTGTGTGCGTGCGTGTGAGTAAGTGTGAGAGTGTGTGTGTGTGTGTGTGTGTGCGTGCGTGTGAGTAAGTGTGAGAGTGTGTGTGTGTTTGTGTGTGTGTGTGTTTAAAGGGAATTATCTGGTGTCCATCCTTTATGTAAGAAGCATTTTCTGTCCAAACGGAGTGGTTCTCAGAGACATGATGACGTGTGCAGTGAGGGCACAAAATGGGCATCCTTAGTTTGTAGAATAAGCACTAGTTCACCTAACTCCACTGCAGCAGTGTTATGTAGCACAAGGTCAGTGACCCTTTCTGTACACTGTTGAAATGAAAAACGAGGTCAACAGCTTTGTTACAGCATGAACCTAGATTATCACCAGCGAACATACATTGCCCCTTTAAATGTTACTCTGTCTGGTCCAACATGGCCATTCTCCTGCAAATCTTCACTCAAATTATCAATTCAAATCAAATCAATTTATTTTTATAATGCCCAAAATCACAACAACAGTTGCCTCGATGGGCCACAGGTAAAAGCAGTTCAGATAACTGTCCCAGAATGCCCCTGTCCTTTGACCCTCCTTCGCGGCGAGGAAAAACTACAAAAAACCCCATGGGAAAAAGTAGAAACCTCGGGGAGAACCACAGTGAAGGAGAGATCCTACTCCCACGGACGGACAGGCTGCAGATGAACTAGGACTGACACATCCACTTGGACTGTGGAGCCAGAACCACTCAAGAGGGAGGTGGCTTTAAAGAGTTCCTCCAGGCGGACGAGGAGCAGGCCACCCAGTGTAGAGAGATCCTCCAGCAGGAGATGAGGAACAGTTCATCTAAAGTAGAAGAGAGAGAAGAGTCCTAGATTAATCCTTATGTCACAGGAAGACAACAATCTGAGAAATATCATCAAAGTAAAAATAATAATACAAGGCAAATCAGGATTCAATTCAGTTTATTTTTGTAGTGGCCAAATCACAACAGCATTCTCCTCGAGGGGCGAGAAGTAGAAGAGCAGTTTAAATATTCAATGTTAAAAGGAATTTAGAAAATGGATAACTGTCCCAGAGCGCCCCCTTGACTTTTCTTAAGAAAAGAAAACCCTGTGGAAAAAAAGAAGAAACCTCGAGAACCACAGTGAAAGAGAGATCCCACTCCCACAGGACAGACTGAAGATGGACCAGGACTGACACATCCATTTGGACCAGAATCACTCAAGAGGAAGGAAGGTGGATCATCTAGTGTAGAGAGAGTTCCTCCAGGCAGATGAGGAAAGGTTCATCTGGTATAGCGAGAGTTCCTCCAGGCACATGAAGAACAGTTCATCTAGTGTAGAGAGAGTTCCTCCAGGCATATGAGGAACAGTTCATCTAGTGTAGAGAGAGTTCCTCCAGGCATATGAGGAACAGTTCATCTAGTGTAGGGAGAGTTCCTCCAGGCAGACGAGGATCAGTTCATCTAGTGTAGAGAGAGTCCCTCCAGGCAGATGAGGAACAGTTCATCTAGTGTAGAGAGAGTTCCTCCAGGCAGACAAGGAGCATAAATGAATGTTTGATGCTCTCCACACTAGATGCACTGTTCCTCGTGTGTCTGGAAGAACTCTCTCTACACTAGATTAACTGTTCCTCATCTGCCTGGAGGAACTCTCTTTTTTTTTTAAACCATTTGTTATCTGTCAGTACAAACAGTGCACTTGTACAAAAGCCCACTGGGGAAGATTAGCTCTAAATCCTCTGTTTCTCTGGTTTCTTCTTAAGATACTCAGCCTTAAATCCAATATCTAAGTGGATGTTATATTCTACATTATCAAAATTAATTTCATAGCCAGTGTCAGGCCTTATCTCAGCTCTCGTTATGTACTTTATAATCCTGTATTTCAAAAGCCAACATGCAGAAGTTGAGGAGGTCAAGCTATCTCTAAAGACGGAATTGTAACAGACTCTCAGCAGCATTAGATGAAGTCTATCGGAGCTTCTTTTCACTTTAACAGAAACATTATCAGGACGTGGCTGGTTGACAACATTATTTCGCAGGCTTTTTTTGAATGAGGTCCAATTTAATCTAGCTGTAAAAAATAAAGTGGGAAAAATGCATACTGACAGAAAGCAGGTTCTGTATGCATCATCTTATCACTGGCATGTTTTGTGTCGTCGTCAGTGAAGGTTTAGTTACTCTTGTACGTCACAGCCATAGAACTATAATAAAACCTGGAAGATGAATCCAAAATGGCCGCCCTGTTTATCCCTATGGAGTGTGCTCATTGGCGCATGACCCCAAAAAAATGTCTTACTTCTGCATTTACTTCCTGATACGGAGGCTGCCATCTTTGCTTTAGGGCGCCACGTGACGACAATCCCCCATGATGCTTTGAGCGACGTGAACGACCACGCAGTTTGCAAGTTTTTGTGTTAACGTTAGCTTGTGTGATTGTAATTGTGTTCTTCATGTTAGACACACGTGAAGCGTCTGAAATGAAATAAAATACAACTTACAGGTGTCTCTAGTCGAGCCTTTTCCACGAGCTTCTGTTTGTATCGTCCGACGCTCGTTCACGTGACTCGCACATGTTTGTGTGACGTCACTTCATATAAAAACGGTAATTTCGGTGATTTTAGTAACGGTAGAAAAGAATATTTCCTTCTATTTTATTTAAATACCGATAATAATTCAGTACTGTCTGCAATTATAATGTGCAATTATAGAAAAAGGCTGGTTCCAAGAGGCTGCAGTACCTCGCACGACCACTAATCAATCTGGGACCACAGACAGAGGGGGCGTGTCTTATCCAGTTCATTTAATACATCCATGGTCACAGCCTGGATTGTTGTACAGTGCGGCTTTATGAAGGTCGTCCTCTTTGGAAGATCTTGTTTCTGTCTGTCCTGAGGTACCGCTGGGGGTGGAAGTGCAGTTGTTGTGGGTAGTGTATCCAGAGTTTCACACATGATCCTTTTGCTTATGGGTGTAAAATGTTACCGGAAAAAATGTCATGCTATTTGGTTTAAAGGACACATGTTCGGCTACAGTGACTTTTTTGAGCTTTTAACCATGTCGACTTGACTTTTTGGTCAAGTCAGAGGCGTTGGTCAACTACTTCTATTGAAAGACAAAAGCAGAGCTAACACTGGGAGGAGACATCACTCCACACGTGTCTCACCTGCTCGATGGTAAACTCTAACCTGCTTAAAGGAAAAATATTCTGCACTTTTCATATTGTTATCAGCCTTTAACCCCTTATCAATCCGGGTGATTTTGATTAAATTGTCAGTGTTCTGACCTCTCTAAATTAAAATGATTACCATTATTGAATCCTAAGGGTCACACACTCATGTTTGGGTTTTTTTGGAAGGTAACCCCCAAAAGTTTTACCCACAGTTGTCAGAATCACAGTAAAAAAAAATAGTGAGAATGTATGCAGAATGCAGCAGAATGTAGCTGAGGCCTGAAACACATTATGTCTCAATGGGAAATCTTGTTGACTACTCATATTTCAAATCTGATTAGATTATCTGTAAAAATGAGCATTTACTACTCATTTTTATGCAAATATATTTAGGCGTTTTATAGAGGGACTTTGATTTATCCAAACTTATCCAAAACCTATCCAAATGGAGATGTTTGGAAAACGTATGGGAAAAAATGCAGTAACTTTGGAATGCTTCAACCTACAGACATCAATGAGGGCTCTATAGAAAGCTTACATCAAGGAGATTCTTCAGCTGCACACTTTGTAGCTGTAATTAGCAATTAACATGTATATTACCTCATAAAACAAAATATGAAACATGTATTTTATATAAAAAGTAGTCAAAACAAGTGGTATGACTCAAAAAGATATGTATTTTTACAATATTCAGTAAAATAACACTCAAGTCAGAGAAGCCAATCAGCTCATGAGACAAATCAACTCCACCCATGAACCTAAAGGAAAAGCACAAGTATATGAGAAATAAACAAGAATGAAATCAACATGGGATAAAGTCATATAATATTATATTATGTGTACATACTTGTTGTAGTCTTTGATGGCTGGAGGTATCGCACATCTGTCTGTTCTTTCTCTTTTCTCAATCTGTGGCCTTTTTGAGGAGGAAGGACCAGGTTCTTGGTCAAGCTCAGGTTCTGATGTAGGTCTAGAGTGAAATCAAGAACAAACAACAGTTATTCTATGCTTATGATCCATTGTTGTAGTGGTAAAATACACACCTCATAAGTACATTTCATTCTAACATTCCACTATTTATCTGCCTAATCAGGCCTTCACTCACATTACATTACATCACATTACATTACATCAAATTCTATATTTACAAAATGAAGTCACTTACTCCACGCCTCTCCCCACACGCTCAGCCGTGCACAACCGTATGTTTACTGGTTGTCCAAGACGCCTCCGCCCTGTGCACACGTGAGATGTTAACGTCAGCTCATCTTATATTTCCATCACGCATTATCAATAAAGTGTAAACTAAAACAACCCTTACCTATGAGAAAGTTAATTCCGTGGAAATGTCCAGGTCGGCGGTGGCCAGGAGTACCGTTATCCAAAGTGGATCACGAAAGTTTGACTTTCGGTTGAGTCACGGCTTTTACAAACTTTGTCCAACTCCTCAATGTGTGTATTTATGCTTATCTATCCGCTGTGTCATGTTTATAACTCAAAAACAGCAGCTCGTAAATGACACATAAATTACGCACGGAGCTGTTTGGCTTCTCCACGTTACGCTCAGTTCCTGGAAGCGCTATCAGCAGAAAAACATGGCTTTTGGGATCTCTTTCTTTTCAGCTGCTCATTGGCTATAAGCCTAAGGCATCAGTAACAACATGTAATGTGACTGGTTCATACGAGAGGGGCGAGACTTGTGTGTAAACGTGGAGAAGTCTGAGGCAATGATTGGCTCTAGGGGTCCTGTGTCCTCCCAACACCCACTTATTGGCCGGACAAAGTGTCAATCAGAAGCCAAGGCTTCCGTTTAGCATTAGATAGCACAGTTTATGCTATCTGAAGTATCTTCTGCCTGAAATAACCAATAAAATTGAAGGAAATGGCGTCATGGATGTCACGTTTGGAAGACTTTATTGCTGTATTTTTGCCACGGAGGATCTAACACATGTTGTGGACCTTATCATTTTACTGGATTATATTTACTGGACCTGTACCGGACAGAATGAGACCAATCTTGCCAGGAACTATGGACATTTGACTTCACCAGATTCACCAATGCTAAGAAACGTCAAATCGCAGCTTTTTTCTTTTCTGTAAATATAGTGTTACTGTACGCGCTGTGATTGTCGCGCGTGTTAATTGTTTGCAGAATCAGAAAGATGAGAGTTTAAGCTTTAATTGTTTGTTTGTTTAATTGTTGTGTAGGTTGTGTAGGTGGAGGTGCCTTATTACAGTGGTCGCGACCCCAAAAAATAACAATAGCTCACATTTGTGACCCCCAAACACAAAAAATAGGCGACACGCAAAGTGATAAATTAGCCTTATATCTAATGTTTGATTTTATTTTGAGAATGTAGACCTACAAAAATGACTTTGATAGGCCAACAAATAGGAATTTACATTTACCACTGCATTTGAAAGGTGTTTAAGACTATTGAATCAATTTTTCCCACTCATCTGGGGACCCCTGGAAATCATTTCACGACCCCCATTGGGGTCCCGACCCCTAGTTTAAGAACCACTGCCTTATTACACTGTTGTACGCGCAGTAAAGTTGTGGTCACGGCCCATCCAAGCCCCGTCAGAACGCAAACTACTTTTAAACATGCCCTTGAGTACCTTAAAATTGCCATCTCATCTTTTGAAACCAAAAGATTTTTTTGTTTTTGACTAAAATGGAAGGATTCGTCTGCTGTCTGCAATGACACTGAGTGTTATCACTTTAAGAGACGCAACCACTAGCCAAGCAGCTGCAGTGATCGTGTTTAGAGGGAAGAAATGAACGAGTCTGGCGATGATTTAAGGACCTAAAACAGCAGAAGATTCTCGGATAAGTGACATGAAATCAGGAAAAATGGGACGGATTATTAGGGCAGGAGTTCAGCAGGTGCAAGAGCAAGTGTTTCTGATGCTCGGAGGGAGAGGATTTTCAAATGAACATTCCTAAAAATAGCATGAATGCAACTAAATGTAACTCCAGGTATGTTTTTAATGACAGGACATTGTTAGAACATGGTTAAAAGCTCAAAAAAGTCACTGTACGAGAATATGTGTTCATTAAATTTGGACACAATGAAGATGGATGCAGCTAACAGCTAGAAAGAAAGAAAGAAAGTGTCTATAACAAAGCTAAATAAAACATTCTCTGCAGGATAAATACTGTCACAGCGATCAGATAGGCTGCTCCTGTGACCAGGCTGACCCACACCCATGTGCACCAACGCTGTGATGGAAACAGAGCTAAACTCTCATTGCTCATGTACTTTGCTGGTACAAATTTAGAAAGTATCTGCATTTTGTATGAGTGGATGCGCAGTAATTGATGTAGATGCATACCCCCCCGCCGCTTTTCTATCCTCTAAAGCCTTCATTTTCAACCAGTGCGCCGGGGAACACTAGTGTGCCTTGAGGTTTTTCCAGGTGTGCCTTGAAAAAATGTCCAACTCGAGTCAAGAGATTCACAAATGTGGATATATCTGACTAATGTACCATTTTGGAGCGTCCTGAGCAACTTCTGCACCAAAAAAAACCACAAAACCATCACTGTTTCCAATTTATCATCAATCAATCAATCAAATTTTATTTATAGAGCGCTTTTCATACATAAAATGTAACACAAAGTGCTTTACAGTGCATTAAAAACATTCCCACATATTGATTCCCTCCCAACCTCCCCCACAACCACCAGACCCCACACAACCAAACCCCCCACAGATAGTCACCAATACATACTCGTACATTTGCGCGCACGCAGACACACACACACACACACACACACACACACACACACACACACACACACTCTCTCTCTCTCTCCCTGAGGTACAAGAGGCTGAGTACAGATACACCAGTTTACGAAGCACCATCAGAGGAGCCGTCTGCACCGGGAGCAGAGCGTCGCCTGCAGCTGCAGGACACAGACCCAGGGCCCAGAGGAGAGATGAGGCACACACCAAACCTCCACCAGGGGCCCATGAGCCCGGTACAGAGGGCCCCTCAGAGGAAACACAGGAGAGTCTAAAATGAATAAAAGAATAAATAAATAAATATGAAGAAATAAATAAATAATTGGGTAGAAAGAGAGTAAAACTAGGACATAAGGTAATCTAAAATAGTAAGCCTAAAATAAGTGAACACAATAAATAGCATAAATAAATAAATACACAATTAAATATTAATCAAAAGCTAAGCTAAAAAGGTGGGTCTTGAGCCTGCTCTTAAAAACCTGAACTTTCTCTGCGGCCCTGAGGTTCTCCGGCAGGCCGTTCCACAGACGAGGGCCAGAGTTCTGGAAAGACCCCTCGCTGTGAGTGCGTGTCCTGACTTTGGGAATGACTAGGAGCCGGCTGCCGGAGGAGCGCAGGGGTCCGAGGAGGAGCACAGGGGCCGCGAGGGTTCATATGGTAAAAGCAGTTCTGAAAGATAAGAAGACATTAAGACATTTATAAACCAGTAAAAGAACCTTAAAATCGATCCTGAAACACACGGGGAGCCAATGCAGTGATTTAAAAACCGGTGTAATGTGGCCCCGCCCCCTGGTCTTAGTCAGGACCAGTGGGCGAGGCTACCGCGCTCAAATTGAGCCGCCGACTGTAGGCTGCCATGTTTGCAATCTGGTGCTGACCGCTAGGGGCTGGCTGCGGAAGTAGAATTATTCAATGCAAGTCAATGGGGAGTTAGACGTTTCAAAACCTACTTTAGAGCCTGGCTCAAAATACGGCTTTGGTCTCAAACGTTAGCTTACGGCTCTGTGACAACGCTGAGGGGGGTGAATTTTTTTGAACCAGGCTGGTTTAGCCGCTGTGATTTTTTAAAGTTCTTGAATATCTAATGAGGAAGGCGGGCTTTTTACGCCGGAAATGTCACGCGGCGCAGCCAAACACCTACGAGTGGGCGGTAACTATAGAGGCTACGACGGCGGCAGTGCGTCAGCAAAAGGCCGCCCCAAATTGCCTCCCCGCCTCCCCACCGAGGGGGGAGTGGTGGGGGCTAACCCGCGGCCATTTTGAATTCTCCATGACTGAGCCGCATTTTCATGAATGGGGCGGAGCGACGACAGTCTGTCCATTATTTTTTATGTCTATGGTCAGGACACGTGCTGCTAAGTTTTGTAATAATTGCAAACCTGAAATACTCTTTTTGGGAAGACCAGAGAGCAGGGCATTACAGTAGTCTATACGACTGGAGATAAAAGCATCATGCAGCAACATTAGCCTTCTGCGGGTCAGTCGCAGCCGTATCTCGTCCATCTTCTTCCGGATTGATCGCGCACTGGAGATGAAGACAACAGGAAGTGGACGGTGGTCTAAACGGGTTAGCCTTTAGCCTGGCCCGCCCTCTTGGCTTTCTCCTCCCTCCTCTGACCTGCTGCTACCTCAGGAGGTGGTCCGGCGCGCCCTGGAGGGATGACCACTGACGCACTTACCATTAGGCAACAGGCCACAACTGCTTTGGGCCCCCAACCTTGAGGGGCCCCAATAAGATGCCCAACCCAATCATCAGAGACACAAGGCCCTGAAACGGTTGCTACGGTATCACAGTAAAGTAGTGCAGTGAACTTTCAAACAAGATAAAAACCTACAGAATAGTCTGGGGTTGTTATAAACATGTATATGTTTATATATATGTATATGTTATAACATTATAATAATTACAAATGAATATCATGGATTTAAAATCAGATGGAACATGTGTTAAAATGCACCAACAAATGGGAAATATGGTCTCATTTCTTTAATATTTTTCTGGAGAGGGAGCTGCAAGTGCCCTGTTTAAAGCTGTTTAGAAGCGATTGCGTATATTTATTAGTAATCGTTGAATGCATAAATAAAAAAAACAGCAATCAAGCTTCCCTTCAAGAGCAATTCAAGAGACAGGACAGAAAAGTAGTAGAAATTGTAGTTTCTTATGATTGTGCTAGTGCTAGTGCTAGCGTGCCAAAACGGTGCAAAACAATACACACACAAAAAGAAACATTCAAACAAACATGAAACAGGCGTGCTAGGTCTCTGCAACTGGTAGTTACTAAGTCTGAAGCATTTTTAAAGTGCTAAAGTAAAGAGTTTAGATAAATATATTTAAACTTTAGCTAAAACACTTACATTTTATCCCGGTTTTGCAATTTTTAAGTTTTTATTTATTTATTCATTAACCTTTATTTAACCAGGTAAGAATCCATTGAGATCGAAACCTCTTTTTCCAGGGTGACCTGGGGCAAAGTGAAAAACAAACAGCTACACAGAGTTTAAAAAAAAACATATTTATATTTTTATTAGAATTTTAAGACATTAAGACAAACTCGTCATTCAAAGGTACTGACAATTTTTGAAAGAATTATACTCTTTGTTTTTCAAAATTGTGCCAATCTGTGCAACCTCCACTTCAACCTCCATTCCAGGCTATGGGAGCAGCATGAGAAAAAGCTCTCTTTCCCCGGGCAGTTCTTTAATGTGGGACAGACAAGATAAAAAACTCCCTGGTTGTAAATGATGACATCACTCTAGGAGTTTACCAAGCAACCACACTGTACACTGGACCAAATTCATCTAACGTCATCGATTTTTATTTATTTTACAAAGAAAAATACAGTTGAACATTCTTTTTGTTGAAATAATGTATAAAAGGTCAAAAAAGGAGTCTCCTATTGGTAAATTATATATAACCTTTGTCTGCCTAGTGTGATGTCATCAGTTTGTTTACTTCCAGTGTCTTGGCTCAGAGACTTGTGAAAAGTGCTTTTAAACTCTGAAAATTTAGAATGCTGGGACTGCATTAGGAAAGGGAGCGACTGATTCCACTTTCAGAACAGTAAAAATCAGGTACAGGGCCTTTAACAACAATTTTGTCGTTATTTTTTTAATTAAGGTTAATAAAAGTGTAGTTATTCTAAATTGTAATCGAAAATGCTTTCATCACACACATTAGTTTAACAGCTTTAATCAAAACAATCACTGAATAACCAAAGTCGGACTAGTTTTTTCTTTTTTTTGTTCCTGAATGCGTGTTGTGTGGCAGCAGCTGTCGAAGCCTAAAGTGGGTCACACACACACACATCTATATTTAATGTTCATGTGGGAGCTGAATATGAATTATTCTTTATGGAGAGCGACAGTCTTTAGAGTTCTGTGCTGTTTCTCTAATGGTGCAAACTCTGGCTGTTTGTGTTAGAAAACCAGGCTTTTCCTCATGCATTTGAAGAAAACGTGTATTTGTCAAGTGTTCTTCTGTTATTTTTTTAAGTTTTGATTCCCTTCCTGTGGCTTTGATTTGATCCCTGAGCTCGTTCCCCCTGACTCTGATCAGACTCAGTGTGCAGCCTGTACCACTGAAGAGTCCATCAGAGCAGTCAGCGCTCACATGAAGCTAAAGTCCATCAGAGGAATCCTGGGAAAGGAAACAGGCTTTATAGAGAGAATTTTTTACTTTTGAGGGTAAATAATGGACAAATGACTTTTTGAGAATGGTTTAGAGCAGGGGTGTCCAAACTTTTCCCATCGAGGGCCACATATTTAAATATAGACCAAGTGGAGGGCCACAAATCAATCGCGAAATGTTAAAAAAAGCTGCATTTATCTGAAGTTGTAAGTACCGCCACATCTACATTCAGTCTCAGTGCCTTAATATCAGGTCTGTGCTGCACCAAAATGTTAGTTATTCAGGTTGGAATTGTAGAAAATCTGAAATGTGCTGTAAAAAGTACTTCTCAGGACAATGTGGGCCAGTTCACCAGGAAGCCTAAGGGCCAAGAAAAATTGGTCTGAGGGCCGTATTTGGCCCCTGGGCCTGAGTTTGGACATGCCTGGTTTAGGGTTTAGCGGTAATAGTTTTTCTATACGGCTTGATTTTTTTCTTCTTTTTTTATATATTTTATAAAATGACAACAAAAAATAATAACAAGACACAGTAAGTAAAAAGAAAAAAGAACATCAGGTTGAATTATTTACAAAAAGTCTGGTATATATCGGTTTAATTAGTCAAATTAAAGGAGATAAGGAGCACTGGGTGTCCAAAAATGAGTAGAAACAGGTGATAGAGGTGCTTCGTAACAAGAAAACGGATTAAAAATTGTAGCAAAAATATTTATAGACACATAACAAAAAACTCCAAAGCACTCACTACAGCAGTTGCCTGAATGGGCCACGGGTAGAAAGCAGTTTAAATATTTTAGCAATTGACTCTCTTTCTTTACAAGGGAAACCCACAAAGATAACCGTGCTTTAATTGTGTCATACAGAGCTGTAATTGGTCCATCAGCTGATCAGGGACACGCCCCCAGTGCCGTGACAGTTCTGAAGAGGCTCACAGATACACATGTCAATAAGGTAAATACATCTCCTGATTCAGGCCCAGAGAGAAGACAGCTCCTAAAATAATCTAGCCCGTCACGCCCTTCACCTGCCGTGGTCCGAATAATAATCGTATTCAATAAAGCTTTGTAAATGTTTCTCTTGTTTTCTGTCTCTTCAGGGTGAAATGCTAATGGTCAAGAGGCAAACCCTTTTACTAGTTTAAGTTTAAAAAAAAACATATATATTTTTTTTTTTTGCGAGTTGAAAATAGTCAAATATAATGCCATGTTTCCCATTGTATGAAAAATAATAATAATAAAAATAAAATGTAATGTGAATTAGAATTAAAAGAGAACACTCAGTTCTACCGCCGTTCAAACCGAGGCTACCGGGAGAAAACGCTCTTTTGAATACAACAGCACAAAAGTTTTTGATGAAACATTTTTGTGCACATTCAAATCGCCTCAGTGAGGAGTAGAATGCTCCAAATCATTTAGGAAATGTTCCAAATGGGGCAAAATCTCACAGTCTTCAGACGTCTTGACAAATAGTTTGCAGCACGAGTGTTTGCTGGAGCCTGTGTTCTCAGCACAGAGCGAGAACAGCAGAAAAACTCAGAATAAACTGAGCAATGAACTGTTAATAGTGTCACGTCTAAAATGCACCAGAATACAGCAAATGATATGCTTTAACTTAAACCTCTCGAAACCCTCAGTGAGTCTGGTTTAAACCAGGGCTGTCCAACTTTATTTTACAGAAGGACAGATTTTTCAGATGGTTTTGTCCTCGAGGCCAAAACATGTCCCAGACTTTGAAATATAATATACATGTAACAAGAAAGACTTTAACAACATCTGCAGAACTGAACCAGGACTAAACCTGGTCTAAACCGGGTATAAAACCAGGTCTAAACCAGAACTTAACCAGGTCTAAACCGGGAATAAACTGGGTATAAAACCAGGGCTAAACCAGGACCAAACCAGGTCTGTTCCAGGTCTAATCCAGGACTAAACCAAGTATAAACCAGGTCTATGAATAGTTTAGTCCTGGTTTAGACCTGGTGTAGACCTGGTTTAGTCCAGGATTAAGCATAAACCAGGTCTAAACCAGGACTAAACCAGGTCTAAACCGGGACTAAACCAGGACCATTATTATTTTCTTTTTTCAGGGGATGGGGGACTTTAGCTAGTCTAAAATCCCCAGAGTTGCGTAGTATCAAACCTTTAACTTTAAAGGTCCCATATTCTGCTATTTTCCCCTTTACACAGTCTATTCTAAGGGCTTTGTTGATACATTTTTGCGTTGTGTAATATCCATAACATAACAGTTTCCAAAAAACACCCATTTCTTGGACTGGCCCCCCTCCTTGCAAAAGCAAACGGCTCACTCTGAGATCTGACCCCCCCAAACAGAGAGCAGGCTGCCTCCCCCGCCCAACCCGCGCGCCTCCCCCGCCCAACTCGTGACGAAGCCTGGAGCGGAGATAGTGCGCATGCGCCGTGTGCTCCGGTAAACAGTGATACACAAACACTGGAATAAACCTTTTATCCTCCTGACGGTGCGTCGTGCTGAGTCCTACGTCCTGGATCTGACCTGGAGTTTGACGTGCTCCAGTACCTCGACGACAGACGTTGCCGTTTGGTAAATAACAAGCTAACTCTTCGATCTGTTGTATCCATCGTGTAATCACTGTGTAGCATTAGCATTAGCCATAGCCGCGGGAACGTCATTTTGAGAGGGGGTGCAGTTTTTTTGGGGGGTTTTTTTTTCGTTTTTTTTTTCCATGCAGTTACATACGTTTATTTAGGGCCAACTAAGAGTACTCACACAAAAATAGCGTCAGGGCCCATGTAACGCTTGTAGAATGATCAAGATACACCAGAAAAAAGGCACAAAGAGTAAATTATTAGACGCTGCTCCTGACTCTCTGCTACAGGACAGCGTCAGCGCCCAGCCTCACTTCACGCACACACACACACACGCACACACTCGCACGAGCAGGTGTGTGTATGAAACCATGAGCCTCGACTTCTACGCGTGAAACTGTCATTTGGCGATGGTCAACAGGGCATGAACCAAAGTAAATAATATCAATGTTTAACACAGTAGGACCCTGTACAGTTATGACAGCCACACGGTGCAACAACAGGCTGTTTACTTCAGTTCAGTTGAGTTTTCCCGCGACGTACGGCGACTTCATCAGTTCACTCACCGCTCACGCTCAGATGAAGCAAAGTCCCACCTCTATGAGACGAGGAAACGTGGATTTGTGCCGCTGTCTTTCCGTGTAAACTCCCTTTGGTCTTTAAGCGTCGCGTCAGGTTCAAACACGAGATGTTGCACACGGCGCCTGTAACTCCAGCAAAGTCCAAACATTTAGGCGTCCGCGGTGTAGTTTCACCTCTTAATCCAGCCTGGGGCTGTCATTTCCTCGTTAATTTGTCACACTTAAGAGAATATACAAACAGTGGTAAACAGCGGTTTGCGCGCTCAGGTCAGTGCGGCGCACCATCGCAGGTTTAGTTTTCCCTGACTTTAACCTGCAGGCATATAGTTGACTGCAAAAACATTTGATAAAAGTAAAAATATCATATGTATTAGAACAGAAACTGTGTCGTTTTATAATGTCACCTAGAAAAGATATAGTTTTGCTCAGGGCAAAACCAGCAATGAGCCTGTTCCCACAGTTCCCATTGAGTTTACCATCCAGCAGGGGGTGCTATTGCACCCTCTGCACCCCTAGTTCCCGCGGCTATGGCATTAGCTGTTTTTATTCTGCGGCTGCGCGCTTCCTGGAGGCGTGGCTTGAGCGCCGAGTCATCCTAGTGAAGCGTCATCCTTGTGAGGAGCCCCCGTCTGCTGCTCAGCCAAGGGGGGCGGAAAAGACAGTTCTCTAGTGAAAACATGCGGGAATCAATCAAAAAACCACTTTGGGCACAACATACAAGGCCCAAATAGCACTGTAGGAAGGTTAAAACCTCTGAAAAGTCGATTTTGCATGTTATGGGACCTTTAAACAAATGAACATTGAAGCCAATCCCCATTTCATATTTATAACATGACCATAGCCTCGTCAACAACACATGAAAAAGGAGATCTATTATGGCCATTTTCTACATCAGAACGACCATTAAAAAACTATAGTCTTTAGCTTTTTGAGAGTTTTAACAGACTCAACAGTGACTTTGAGCTTTCTTTGTCCTCATGGAGCTGTGGTCGAGGGGAATCCAACGCTGATTGTTGATGATGTTTTGAGAGCTAATGCTGACTAAGGATGGACTGTATATCGGTTCCAGGATCGGTATCAACCAATTTTGGCATTACCCTGAAAATGTATAATAATATTAATATTAATAATAACAAATTTATATAATCTCGAAAAAGGGGAAAAAAAGGTGAAGACAAAAAAATACTTCCTTCTCCCTAATTATTATTATGTTTTGCACCAATAATGAGTAAAACTAGAAATCGAAGAGCAACTGGGCTAAAAATATAGCTACATGTTTACAAAATAATGCAAATTCAATGATTTTATATCTCACGTAAATACATTCTGTTATTATTTTGTTGTGAAAAGCTATTTTGTGGACTTTTCTTCCACTTAAAGTAGATTGGTGGGCCTTGCTGTGAATCCTCAGAGCTCCCCGGACTAGCTTGGTTCGCCACAATTTCCGGCGAAACGGTCCAATAACGGCAATGAAAAAAACATTTATGTATATCTGTACTGTATATACGAACATCTGATGGGAAATGGTGCTCCGCTCAGCTGTCAGAAGAGCTTCCCGAGCCCTTGCCCTCCGGTGACTCCTCGCTGTCAGGTCAAATCCACTCTCACCTTTACAAAGATGGAGAACGCTCTCTAACAGCTCCGGTGCTTTGTTACCATGGAGACCAGAGTGGACAGGATGCTCTTCGAGGTCCACAGGGAGGTCCAGTGTCGTGTGGTTGAAGATACAGGTCAATGGTTTTACGTGTTACGTTTGTCGTGGCTTTTAGTGCTTTCTCTTATGTTTGTTCATATATCTGAAGAGACGTTGCAGGTGAATAGGAAAAAAACTTAAATTTAAAGATATCCATTTGAAACTTCTCCTGTAGTTTACTCACATAAATGTAAGAAAAAAATGTATTACACGATTTTCATCATATCATGTTTTCATGTAGAAATGAGACACTTTTCGCACATATTTGGGACATTTAAATCTGAAAAATGGACAGAACCAGGGTCACACATTATAGCTGGAGTTGGAAATGTACACGGGGGATTTTGGATTTCTTATTTAGTTTTTTTAATTAGCTGGATTTGACTGAAAATTGGCCTAAAAGTTCAAATTTGGCCAAATTTTTTAGATTTAAACTGTAATAAATAATAATTTACAATTTAAAGTTACAGTTACAGTTACATTCTGTAAAAAGATGATTAAGTAAAACATTGTAAAGTTTGTGTAGGAGCTACTTTAAGGCCTTTGAAGCTACAATGTACCAGAGAACTGGATGAAGTGGATTAAATGAAATAATAAAACATCTTTAGGAGCAGATTGAACACCTTTGTTGTTTCCACGTGAAAGCCTGTAATGTGGAGAGAGAAAACTGACCAACAAAAGTATATATATAATTTTGCCTGTAGTTTCTGGCCTTAATACTACTTGGCCACTCTACATTACGTGTATTAAGTCATTTATTCCATGATCATAGTGCACATTATGCTCTTGAACGTGTCCTCCCATCCCCAGTCCAGAGTTGGGTAACGCCTGATGCACACCGAATCCGGTCCGGCTCCGGTTCCCGCAAGACTTAGAAAGTGCTTAAAATCAATGCTTGCTGTCACACCGACCTCGGAGCTCTGCGGCCGCGGGTCCGGCAGCCGCGCGGGTCTCCGGAAAGAATCCGCAAGAAGTCTATTTTGCCGGACGCCGCAGCGTCTGGTGCGGCTTTCATGTCATTTGACGAGTGCTCTCGCGCGAAACCACGTGAATCTACGTGGCTTTCGTAAAAACCGGACCGCAGTTAACCGGAGCTGGTGTGAGAGGCGTCTGCAAGAGACCCGCGCGGGTCCCGGACCGCGACCGGACTGGACTCAGTGTACACTAGGCGTAAAACAGTGTCTAATATTTGGCAGCTCTGAGGCCGTGCTGTGGATCTGAGGCTGTGGAGGGGATCAGACAGTTTTCATTTACAAAACTGTATTCTGTTTATCTGCGGCTCTTTAAACAGGATTTAAAACAAATCAAATGAAGGATTTGTCCAAAACAGCGTCTGGTGAGAATCGTTTCATGGTTCATGTGCACAGCGTGGCTCTAATTTGAAAATGAAATTTGTCTTTTAGCTGCTTTCCGTTATCTCCAGTAACTGCTGAGGCTCACTGCTCACTTCCTCACATCAGATATATTAATAATGGTAAATATTAAATTGCAAAGCCTCACTACAGTAAACAGAAACACTTGACGACGGTGGATAACATGGTGGCTTCTGAAACAGGAGCTTGGTCAGTGACATCTACCAAGGCGCCATCACCTGCAAATGCAAAAGATTTCACTAAATATAATCTTACTTGAACATGAGCAAAAATATAACATATTCCACAACTGTTCCCAGCAACCATACTGTAAACACGGCACAAATCCATATACATTCAACAATCAACAATCTATGAGAACGCCTTTCTTTTGTGGAATGATGGTTTAAATTGTCAGAAAAATGTGTCAGTTGCTATAAATTGTCTTAAATTGTACAAATGTCCATCCCCTGTTGATGAGAGAGGGATTCTGTTTTAGAACTCAGCACTTTCTGTAATTTTCTTTCTAAATTTCTCACAAATTGCAACTTCACAGATATAAAACTATGATAAATATTTTCTGCAGGTGCTATTCACCAAACTAAGAGAACTTGTCAAATAAACATGCTTCCCTTAACGAAGCTTTTAACCCAGTTCTAACATTGTTCCATTATCAAAGACATGCCTGGAGTTGCATTTAGCTTCATTCACACTAGTCTGATGAATCCTGGTTTGAAAATCCCTCCGATCGACAAAAGCCCTCTGAATTCTGAATTCCTTCGATGTGTGACGTTTTTCAATGTGTGACGTGGCCCCGAGAATCTTCTACTCTGTTTTTAAGTCGATAAATCCTCGCCAGATTCGTTATGAGAATTTCTGTCGTCAAATCACGATCATTACAACTGCGTGACAGCTCAGCAAGGCTAGCATTACAAAGCCTTGTGTCCATACAAATGTGTGTAATGAATCTCAAATAGGATTTGAATCATGCTAACAACGCATGAGGGAAACCTGACTGTTTCGTAACGTGAGGGGAGGTGCACTCCCCCCAAGGGAAATCTGTGCAAAAAAATGTTTTTTGTTTTTTTTTAGAGCAGAATAAAGTAACTTCAGCGACAGAGCTCCCCCCACAGATCGTTTTTGAAAACACGCTGCCAATAAGAAGACGGCAAAAGCTTTTTTCCCCTCTTTTCTTCCCTTCTAAGCCAAGGTTTCTCAGGAGAGTTGTCTTCGGGTCGGCATCAGGAAAGTTGCAAGGCTGGTTTTCCATGCAGAGACAGCAGGGGGCGACAGCGGGAGCTTCAAAGGCCCGAAAATACATTTACAACCACCGCACAGACTTACAAAGATGCCTATTAAGGTAAAAATATTCCTTAGATCTACTTTAAAGTGTCACAGTGTGTTTTTGTTTTTTATAAACATATAAACCTAGCCCTACTAAAAGGTAAATTATGTTGATTTTATTGTTCTGTGTTATTTATGTACAATATTGCAACTTGTAATGTTTAATGTTGGAAATTTGTGGCGTTAGAGAGGGTCTGGTTGGTCCCTCTGACAGCAGCTTCTCTACAGCAGCACTGAGGGCAGAGCCTGTGACACTCTGTGCTGTACGGGGAGTTCAGTGCCAAATCTGCACACATCCAGGAGAAACCCCTTCAGTCCCACTGCTCACTGGACTGCAGCAACTCTCCTCTTGTCTACTACACTCTACACTTTATAAAACTTTGTAACAAAAATGACGACAAGATCCAGATAGAGACCCCCACACAACAGCATCAAAAGCACTCCGTGAACCCATTAATTATATCATTATTGCACCAGATCATTGTAATTTTGGCTTTTTTTCAGGCCAAAAGTTGACTATCACTCATGTTGTCCTTCTTGACCTCTTTGGTTGACTAGTTGATTACTATTATTAGTGGTGTTGCATTGATTGACGAGGTGCATCTCCCTCAGGCTGTTCTTTCATGAAATCTGGAGTGAGCCTGGTCGACCTGTCAAACTGTCATGTTCCACAGACAGATACTAACGCTCTGTCCAACATTTGGACCTGATGAGGCATATTGAAGAGGCTGAGGGGGTTAAAATGCTTTTAGGATCAATCTAGTCATCAGGACACTATAATAGGACCTACATCAGTTACAAAAGACAGCAAAGTCTGACAACTGACTATCTTCTACAACTGGGACGTAATCTGCTTACTTTTTACTTAACGGACTGGAACTCATCTTATCTTATAGAGCATGTACTTTTTCTGTACATTGTAAATACATTTTATTCTCAAACAAAGTTCAGCAGTCTTTTCAAAATTGGCACTATGCAACTCAAATCAACAAAACGAAAATCTCAAATTAGTGAGCCCAAGATGTATTCTGATGCATTTACAGCAAGCAAGTATTTCAAGTAAGTCCCCACCTAGGTTTGCACCAACCAGTCGACTTGTGACGTTGAGAAAAAATCTCTAGTCAATAATCTGGTGTCGCAGCAGAGACATAAAACAATATGGGGACCCTTCCTGGCTCATTGTCATATCACCACATGATAAATGGACAGGTGCAAATCTGACCTTGATGTTGTTCTGGTATTTGGGATTATTGACAGTTGCTTGCTCTCTTTTGTTTATTTTGTCTGGCAGTCTGTGTGTGTATTGTTATGTTTGTTGTATATGTCTGTTTGTCTATAAAAATGAACCAAAACTTAATAAACATAATATTTAAAAAAAAAATAATAATCTGGTGTCGCTACATGTAAATGTAAAAATAATTTTCCAGGACGGCTTGGGTGCTTTAGATCAAGCCGCTGTGTTAAAGCAGAACTAAGCAACTTCAGCAACAGCGCTCCCCCTGCAGCTGTCTTGCGAAAATACACCGCTAGTGAAAAGACATAAAATGCAAATACTTATTTTTTCTCTTCTTCCCCTGTTTTGTTGAAACAAGTAGTACAATCACATACGAAAACATTTCACATCGCTGAATATTTTTTCTTTAAAGAGCCAGGGTTTCTCAGGAGAGTTGGTTTCGGGTCAATCTTGGCAGCTGGGACAGTTTTCCGCCCAGAGACAGCAGGGGGCGACGACGGACATTTCCAACACTCTGAATATACATGTGCAAACCACCGTACAAACTTACAAAGACGTGCTTGGTGCTCCAGTCTTAACCTATAAATGAAAGTAAAAACAGCCTCAAGTCCTTCGGTTGAACCACAAAGCCTCCCGCATTGCGTCCTGGCCCTGGAACAGATTGTGCCCTCACCTCGGACTGCGCCTTCCCGCCTTGGAAAGCCCTCCCTGCCGGCTTCACAGCTCACTATCTTCCCGCTCTGGAACACACTGTCTCATTGTGCACGTCCTCACCTCGGAGCCCTCCCTGCTGGCCTCGGAGAGCTCGACCTACCTGCCTCGCTGTGCTCTGTCCACCGTGTTCTGTCCCCCGTGTTTGGCCTTCCTGTCACTGTATCATACAGTTCTCTGCTCTTATGAAAAGTTTTAATCTGTGCGGTTTGTGGGAGATGAGTTGAAAGCAGGAGTGAAAAGGCAGTACGGTTCGGTGCTTCGTATCCCTAACTGATCTGGTGGTGGTACGATAATGGCAGGAGCAGCAGACAGAAATACACTTTGAAGACAATACTTTCTACTATTTTGAACCGGAAGTCAATGGAGCTCTTGAGGAGCTCTTAATGAGATGGGCGTCTCCTGCTGGCTCTCTCTGTCAGTGGGTTTTGTGTTTCCGCTCTCTGCACCATTTATTTCATTATTGACTCTTGATTCTTTTCTCTTCACTTCTCGTTGGCCCCCGTTGCCTCTGGGCCTTCGTCTTCTCCAGTGTTTTTCTTGTATTTATCCACTTTCTGACACATTTCCTCCCTCTTATAGATCTGCTGTCTGTCTGTTGTCAGCCCTCAATGGTGAAGGGTGAGCCAGTCTGCACTGGGCTTCATTAGTTTGGCCTCACTCTGATAATCAGATTCCTTTAGTGGACCCAAGCAGGAGTTGGAGTTGATCCAAAGTTATTCGCTCTTATAGCTGTGCACGTGTTTTCCTCATCTCTGTGAAGTGCCCGCTGGAGCCTGAGGCAGTGTAGCAGCAGTGATGCATTTGCTGACACGTGGCTGTTTGTTTGCTAAATTTAATAACGCTTAATCAATCATGAACAGCGTGATTGTGTCAGTTCTGCCAACACAGTGCAGAAAGTTCAAGTTTCATTTTGCTGCAAAGACATTTCTTTGTATGTGCACAGAATAACTATCATTAAAGAAGACACATTATGCCATGTATTTAGTGCATTTCACTGTGGCATGTGTTGTTGTTTTGGTAAAAAAAAAAATATATAAAAATGGATACAGGACCTTTTTGAACCTCACATGAGACCTAGCGTCTGTACAGAGAAGTGGGTGGATACAGGGGGGAGGTGAAAACAGGATTATAGGATTCTAGTTCAGGAAAATGCCTTTTTGTCCTGAAGCTTTTTGTGAAAAACAGAGACAGAAAGATATTGCCTTTGCATTATGCGGATTGAGAACCACCAGGAAGCAACTGCCAGGAACAGCTTTATTCAAGAGATGTTGTTGGATGAGAACCATGTTTTGTCATGGTTGACATCATTCTATGACTCTCGTAAAAAAGGGAAAAACAGAACAATGCAGTGTATTCGAGCAAGATTCAATTTTAGCTAAGATCTATGACAGCCTTCTAACCCCCTGCTCCAGGTCTATTGACCAGTCACCTGCTAATCAGGCACTCAGCAGCGACAAGGAGCTACAGCCAACAACAGGACAACCAAACAAAAGGCTATCATAGCAAAGATTAGTTTCAGGTGAAACTAAGCAGGGCTAACAAAGACAGGCCATTATCAGGGACTCCTCCCTGTGGGCGGGGCTTACACAGCTCAGAGTAGTTTTCAGACCAGCTCACTCTCAAAGTCGAAATTGATTTTCAAAACATTGTCCAGATGACAACCCTTGAAACCTTTTCTATGGTGGAACATTCCTGGACGAATGAGGGATGACATCATTCTATGACACGATCTTCACTCCTGGTTCAAAACCTGGTACCAGTCCTTAAAAATGTTAAACCACAGGCTTCAATGTTTCAATTAATCGGGGAACATTCAGTGTGTACACTGGTTCCACTGGTTCCACTGGTTCACAATTCAAAGCGGACCCTGTGAGGTCTAGCTTCCAAAGCTGTTGGGCTCACTTTCGGGTCCCGTAATGCTTCAGATTCAGACAACTTCATTAATCCCATCAAGGGCACTTCATTCGAGCAGGTAAAAAAGCACATAAGCCTAGTGAGCAACCAACATATAACACATAATGGAATAGCATTCTGAACAAAGAGCCTTGAGGTCAGTAAACAACACACAAAAGTGTTACATCAACATTTCACTTAGTGTTTAAATTTAAAATCCGAATAGAAGTAGGGACAAAAGTCTTATGATCCTATTTGTCATGAAATACAGAACAACAAAGTGACAGCCTGAGAGCAGTAAAGAAAACTCACTCTTTAAAACATGGCTCTGTGAGCTAACAATCACATTGTTTTTTTTCAAATCTGTGCGTTAAAGAAAGAAGCCATGTCTCTCTGCTGCACTCAGCTGATTTTTGAACTGATTTTAATAGTGGAATTAAGACTGTTTCTGTCTTTGACAAAGAGATTGTTAAAACAGCAAATTAAGGAAAAACACAGAGAGCCCTCAATAAAGGACTGATAAAGACGACAGAATGGAAGAGCTAAGAGAAAAAGAGTTCAACTTCCTCATAAGTTGCAGTCTCTGCTGGCCACGTTTGACGATAGATGCAGTGTGGATGGCAGATTTTAAGTTGGTTGTGCTCAAATATTTGTAAGAAACAACAAGTTCAACTTTTTGCTTGTGGATAATACTCTGAGCAGTGACTTTGTTTCTTCGAAAGTCAAGGATGAGCTTCTTAGTTTTAGCAGCATGAGATGATCGAACAAGAGCAAACACGTACACAGGTGAAAAAGACGATAAAGAGCACATTTATAGAGAAAATAAGGATTTCTGACTGAACACTGACTTATCTTGTGATAAACTGCTGCATTATCTTATATGTTGAGCTGACAGAGCTCAACGAGCTAGCACACGTTAGTGCATATATATATATAACATCAGCCAAAACCCAACGCATTATAAGAAGTGAAAAGAAGTGAAAATGTGGCATAGAGGCTTTGCAGAGAAGTGGACTAAATGTAGAAAAAGCTGAAGATAAACCTCATGTAAAAAGTAGTTTCCGGTTTACTCTAGCCATGTCTCACAGTGACACAAACTCGGAATAATGAAGATTGGCCTTCAGGTATGAATTAGACTTTATATATAGATGGTCACGTAGCAGAGCTCTGCCCCACACTGCAGAACCAGGACCTGAGCATGGAGACGCCATTAAAAGTACGTTTTTGAACCTTGGCAAGTGGCCAGGGCCAGTCGAAATGTGGCATCATTTTACAACATATTCTCCCATTTTTTAATCTTACTACAACGGACGTGATGGTGATGACATAGTTCACCACTGTTCTGAGCCTGTCTGATCATTCCAAGCCCAGCCTCCTGCAGTTCCTCCAGCAGACTCCTCCACTGCCCCAGCGTGCTCTCCAGCTCCCGTGAAGCTCCTCCTGTCTGATGAGCTCATTACTCTGTGCTCCGAGCAGACAGCGTGGCCCCGGCTCAGGCACGAGTCAAATCAATGGTCGCGCTGTTCATTTGTCTCTGCTGACAGGCCAACAGGCTCCTCCCACCCGGCGCTAATGAGGACGTCTAAAAGGTTAACTCGGCGCAGAGGTCGGAGTGAGAGGGGCGAGTGGACTCTTCAGGTTACTGTTATTGCAGACGGGAGAGAGCGTGCACCGTCAGCACGATCTGAAGGTTAAGGTTTAGTGTGTTGTCTCTACATGAAAGTTTGTCCTCAGCCCTAACCTTCTGTCTGGTGTCTTCCTCACAGCGTTACTCACATGACCTTATTATTGGAACCAATAACAATTATTTATCTGCATTTCATTCAAATATTCAAACGCAGACTACAACCAAGACACTGAGCACATTTGTGGCCGGTAAAAACCAGGTAACCAGATAAGTAGATCTGACTTTTGGTGTTGTTTGCATGCACGAGAGAAATCTGATCTTCACAAACAGTTAAAGTAGAACTAAGTAACATCTTGAAAAGTGAAAGTAAAAGTAAAGTTGCAAATGTATTTTCGGGCTGAAGCTCCCGTCGTCTCCCCCTGCTGTCTCTGCGCGGAAAACCAGCCATGCAACTTTCCTGACGAAGACCTGAAGTCAACTCTCCTGAGAAACTTTTTAACTTTGGTGACATGAAATGTTTTTGTATGTGATTGTACTTCCTTCTTTCAAATAATGTCGGGAAATAAAAGGGGAAAAAAACTATTGCATATGTGTACTGGCCGTGTATTTTCAGTGCTAAGTTCTGCTTTAATTTAAAGTAACTGTTGTATTTACAAGACTTTTTTTGTAATTTAAAACAACTCTTTAAAGGAAGCCTAATACTCAAAACATATTATAATTGTTCTCTCAGAGTTGTGCATTCGGGGCTTTTCTGTACCGGATTTGCGTGTTCTCCTCGTTTCTGCGTAGGACTCCTCTGAAAAAGATATTCTGAATCTCAGTGGGACTTCCCTTTCATCCCCTTGTACGTGATAGAACGTGATTGATTAGCTACAACAAATATGGCTGCTAACAAGGGAAAAGGAAATGCAAACAGTCTCACAGGGAACTGAAATGAACTTTGATTTTGTTTTAAATAATAGACAACCAATGAGCTCCTATTTCACATGCGTCACAGAAATAAACAAACCTGATTGCACGGTTTGGATCGAATTTGGCTCCAGGCATGATCAGACTCACTCTACGTAAAGAATCGAAGAATCCACAAATGTAAGTTATTTTATTGTGGCTTTCTATATCAAACGAAGACAAAATGAATGTTGTTGGAGAATAATTAGAGAAGCGTGTATTGTTTTTGGTAATTAAAATGGGGACTGTCGAGCTCAGAAGTCCTTCATTCAGTGTGTCTTTTTAGCGAAAACACGACTTATATTCTGATAAGGTTGACCACGTTTCACTATTTTCAGTCTTTATTGTTGCTGCAGTTTCGGTTTGTTTAGCTTGTACGTGTCTGTCATTTCATTTCACCTTTTATTCTCTAAGTGATCCGCCTCACAAAAAAAGCTCCACATCAATTTCATGGATGGATTCTTGATGCACTTGGCCTCGTCGGCTCATTGTTTTGCATTAACTTAAAAATCTCCCCATTTTTCCCTTACTCATTCAACTGACTTCCAGAGAGAAAATACAATTCTCAAATGTGAAAAGCGAGGAGCTCGATTTGCTGCACAATTTCTCATGAATTATGTAAAAAACAAGAGTAGATCGGCAGAGAGAGAATATCTTTTGTATTTTGTTGTCCTTGTACAATAGAAGTATGTGCCATAGAAAAGAATCGAACTCGATTTGAAGGTCACTGGCTTGGTTCCCTCTGCAGTCATTGCACAAGATCATTTATCCGCATAAAAATTAGTGTTAGTATCTCACGCCACAAGATCTCGCAAGTTAAGAATGCCCTAAGATTATCCTCCTTTTTAAAATGATCTGGTGACATTTATTTAAAGGACAAATATGGTGCAAAATTGACTTTTTTGATCTTTTAATCCTGGTCTAACATTGTTCCAGCATCCAGAACATACCTGGAGTTCATACTAGTTTGAGGAAAGCTGGTTAGAAGGTCTTCTTCCTCCGATTGTCAAAAAGACATTACAACTGTGTGATAGCTTATGATACCTAGCATATCAAACCATACTGTGTATATATACATTAGTGTAATTATCTCTGCAGCCAGTAGATGGAACCACAGCTAAGTTACTATGGCGTCTCCCAAGGCAATGATGAAGTTATATTGCGCTTAGTTCAAATATGTTTTTAGTTCTAAACATTAGATATCAAAGTAAAAATACTCAAGAGAATATTTAAAGGTAAATAACAGGACAAATAATACATTATATTTGTCCTTTAAAGCAGAACCAAGAAACATTTGTACCACATTAAACGTCTTGAAGCATTTGAAGTTCCTGTCGTGACATTTTCAGACATGGACCCGAAGACAACTCTCCAAAGAAGCTCTGGCACGTTTTTATATTTGGCATTGTGAAATGTTTTTGTCAGATGGTTGCACTTCCTTATCTCTATAAAAAAAGAGAAGAAGAAGGAAAACAAGGGAAAAAAATAAGCTTTTGGATCTTTTCACTGCAGTGTATTTTCACAATCGAGCTGCAGGGGGAGCACTGTTGCTTTAACACTTTAACTTTAACTTTAACTTTAACACTTGGAAGCTGCTCCAAATGAAGTGCTTCTGGGACGCAGCGGTCAACAGTTTTACTGAGCAATTGTAGATTCAGAATTTCAGAATGACACCACAATGTTCCCACAAATAAGCACATTGCCATCGCCTTCTAGAAACTTTCTACCTGCGCAGAGTACAGGGTGATAGCTGAGACGTTTGGTGTGAGTAAAACCCCGGTCCCATGGTGCGTATATGCTCAAATCTCTTGCAGCAAGACACTACTACTAGGCTCACCAAACAGCCCAATCACACAGCTCACGGTCTACCCCAAGTTTATGGTGAGATTGATGGGTCACACATCTCCAATTCGTGTCCCCAAGGATGGTTACAGGGATTATGTCAACAGATAAAGATGGCCATCAATAATCCTACAGGCTGTTGTTGATGATCAGCTCAGAATAGGAGACAATTGCTTTGGAACCCCAGGCAGTGCACATGATGCCGCTGTGTTTGCCACGTCCAAATTATTCAGGTGGGCCTAATTTCATTGCCATTTTATATTTGAAACCCCAATTAAATATGTACAAAATCCCATTTCTTAGTACCCAGCATTGGTCATATCACTGCATGTTGTACCTTAACAGACATCCTATTGTTCTCATACAACTGATTTTGGAGCTCCAACCAAGTGGCTTTTGGAGTTCAAAGGGCAGAAATTGGGGTCTGTTCGATTTGGTGAAATAAAGCAGTTTGTTTTTCTTGCAAACAACGGAGACAGTGCAAGGAGTTAGCTCTTTATAGTTCCATGTGGTCTTGTACTCATAATGATAAAGTTCGAGATTATTCCAAAACTGTTCAGAAAATGTCAGATTTTGTCCTGTTGATTTTTTTGTCAAACTGAGTACCTAGTTTTGATTCTAGTTCTCTTCCTTTCGGTGTTTCAGTCGGCTCCTCTTCAAAGGATGCTGCAGTTAAAATAAGATCAGACAGAAAAATAGTTTCCCAGTGCACAGTTTTAACATGTTCAGGAGCATTAACATTTCAGAGAAGACTGGAATCTGAGCTGCTCAACGAATCCAAGAATCCGATCCATTTCAGAGGTCTAAATTTGAGACTTAGCAGCTTTTACATATAGTAAGACCAGTGACCTCATTAATGCAATTTGCCCATTTTGATTTAGATTTGTGAACTCGTGGTTCTACGCGTTTTTTTTTTTTTTTTTGCACAAACAGAAACTGAAAACACAGGAAGCATCAGCAGTACAGATTCTCAAGATTGTCTACTTACAATCCTGCGATGTGTCCTTTGTACCACCATCTTCTGGATTCATTCATAAAAATACTGCAAACACAAAAACATTACATCGACAAACTAGCCCGGATATATTTCGGGATAGGCCATTTCTAACCTCCTCTGGGCCAGAATATACCTACATGATAACATTTTGCTCTGAACCTAAATACCTGAGTAACATTTTTACCTTTTTTTTTCGTCTCTATAAGTCCGTGTGGTGGTTGCATATTGGTTTTCAGGGCTTTTGAAACCTGTCGTCACCCCCTGCTGTCTCTGGACGAAAAAAGCTTTTCAACATTTCCAAAGACAACTCTCTTCAGAAACCCTGGCTCTTGTTTTATGTTTTGCACTGTTAAATGTGTGTGATTGTAGTTCCTTGTTTCAATAAAACAGAAGAAAAAATACATTTTTGTGTCTTTTTACCAGCAGTGTATTTTCACACGAGAGCTGCAGGGGGAGCTCTGTCGCTGAAGTTACATAGTTCTGCTTTAACCAACACAGCGACCTGGCTGTGCACAGCGGGCCATTCACTGAAGCTTGCTGTGCATAAAGCAGTATCACCGGCCCCCAAACACCACCACTCTTCAGGGACACATCACCCAGACAAAGAAACAGAGTGAAGGAAGCCCCTGGGTGGATGTTTCCCTATCTGTGGTGTGGAGCGTGCATCTGCAGTACATTATGTGCAGGAAAGCCACTGTGAAAGTAGAACTAAGTAACATTTTTACCTTACTAAATACGTCTTTGTAAGTCCGTGTGGTGGTTGCAAATGTATTTTCGGTGTCTTTCAAGCCCAACCGAAGACAACTCTTGTGAGGAACCTTGGCTCTTATTTTTTATATTGACATATATATATATATGACAAAGTGCAATGTTTTCATATTTGCCTGGAAAAATCCAGCCTCACCGCTGTACCAGCGGATGAGTCTGGTCGGCATTTGAGTCAATTCGATTTCTGGGCGGAGCAAACCCGAGCAAACAGGAAGCGGAAACCAATCAGAGTGGATCGCTATATAGTGGTCACACCATTTTCAGTGCTGTCCGAATGTCCAACAGGTGAAAAAGTAATTCACTCAAAATTTCCCACAATGCATCTTGAAAAGTAGTGTCCAGCGCTGGTTACTAGACCGGTCAATATTGACCACAATGCACTGCGAGAGTCGGAAAAACTACAGCGAACTGAATGAAAGCAGAAAGAGGAGACTTTTAAACAAACAGTGTAGCCGAGATTATGAACAAAACACTTTAAACAAACCGTTAGCAGCAGAGCTGCTGGCATTAGCCACTTACCTTAGCTTGAGCAGTGAACAGATCGCAAATCTCCGGCAAAAAGTTGAATAATCCAGTCCATTTGATGTTTAACGTGCGATCTGCGGTTAATAAAACTTGTATGATGTTTATTAGTCCATAAATATGTGCGCGTCAGGCCATATTCATTACAGAAATCAACTTTTATCTGAGTTTTGACGACTTTTTTTTTCTTACAGACGCCAGAGTGACGTGACGTGCGACGAGGAGAAAGTAGTGATCTGTGTGTCCGAATCACATAAATATATATATAAATAATACATAGATATATCATTCTGGACTTGCCAGGCAATTTTCATATATAATTTTATTTCTTTGTTTCAATAATATTTCCACCGTCCAAACACATGCATGTGTTCAGGTTCATTGGAGACTAAATTTGCCCCTAGTGAGTGATTGTGAGAGTGAATGGTTGTATGTCCATGTCTCTTTGTCAGTTGCGACGAGTCCTGCCTAAGGCCCAAAGTCACTGGGATAGGCTCCAGTCACCTGCGACCCCTAACGGGAACAAGCGGTAGAAAATGAATAAGAGAAAAAATATCTAAAAAGGAAGCTTTTGTGTCTTCACTAGCAGTGTATTTTCATGAGAGAGCTGCAGGGGGAGCTCTGTCGTTGAAGTTACTTAGTTGTACTTTAAAGATGGAGTACCTATTTTTCAAACAGTGAAATCAGGAAGCAGGTATTTAAAGCTAACTCATCCCTCGCTCTCACAAACCTGTTGGGCCACTAGCACAGCTTTTATCATGTAGTAACTCACATGGCTCTTTCTTACAAGTTTGAAAAGATAAAATGTTCCAGTTCACTAAGTTTTTCCATCAATCAGAAACTATTCTAAGTCCCACCTCTCTGAGAACTTTGGGACAAAACGGTCTTAAAAAAAATAAATTATATATATATATATACTGATTTCTGTAATAGTATTTATATATAAAAATATAAATCAGATATAAATCTGATTACTCAGATAACTTGTAAAACAGGAAGCTTGAATGAAGCTAAATACAACTCCAGGTTTGTTTTTCAAAATGTTGGTTAAATGCAAAAAAAAGTTAATATGTGTACTTTCCTTGTTCTCACAGACCCAATATCATTATGGATTTACGCCTTTGCCACCCCTCCATGTTTTAATCTGTTTTGCAGCCACTTTCCATCAGTCAACCCCTGGGCAGATGTAGAGCGTGGGATGAAGAGGGGGGCAAACCCACAAATTGCAAAGCGACAGTGGGGGCTAATTATGATCACCTCCCAGGTCTAAGTCTGTCTCTGTGGGGGAAATGCACAGCCTTCATTCCAGTCATTAGTGCGGTGTGTTAGCGTGAGGACTAGAACATGTTTGTTGTGTGTTTGGTGATGGATGGAGCTCCTTTCTCTCCCTCTCTCACCCATCTGCCCCGCTCTCCTCCTCACATCGTTTTAGACTCTGACAGCTCAAACCATTAGGGCCTTTCAGTGTCAGCAAATGGAAACTAGTCAAGAACAAACTGTGATGTCAAGAGTCCGGGCAACAGCAAGTGCTTCACATTTCTGTCTTTTTTTCTTACTTTAAATTAGACAACCTTTTTGCTTACTTCCTTAAGAGTACTCATCAAATGTATATGAAAGTAAAATTCAAGTTAGATGTTAAAATTGCAGTTTACGAGACCTCCCAATTCTGTGGTTCACTCAAGTTAGTTTTTGGGCTTCATGAGTCAATGAGCACAGGCCATTGATACTGTCACTGTCACTGTTCAACAACTACCAGAACAAAGTAGAAAGAAGTTATATTGTCCAAAAACAGATGCAAAGACTTGGAGAAGAATAAAGTGGTCCAACTGCCCAAATTTGTACAAATATCCAAGAATGCTGACGCCAGCTACAGGCTCATGCTACAATGCCCTGCTGTATATTTACACAATATACAGAACAGACCTTTTTGGAGGTAAAGCCATGTCAACATTTTGACTCAACTTGACTTGAATTAGTTGTACTTAAGGCGAGACACTGCAGGCAATACTCATTTTTTTCAATTTTTTGTTTTTTGGTCAGTTTGCTCTCTCAACACATAGACTTTCATGAGGAAATAACAAACTTCCAATCTGCTCTTAAAAATATTTTATTGTTTCATTTAATCGACTTCATCCATAGAAATCTATGGGACATTGTAACTTCAAAGGCCGTTTTCTTAAAATGCACTTTTCTCCTCTAGGGACATAAGGATGACCACTTAAAGTAGGTCCTACACCCATCAAACTTTACAATCTTGGACTCGACAAGATTTTGATAAAACGTACAGAAGGATTTTTTGATATTGAATTTTAAAATGGATTTATTGAAGTTTTAAGTAAAAAAAAAGTTTAAAAAAAAAGTGAAATTTGAATTTTTAGGACAATTTTCATTCCAATCTAGTTTACTTAAATCCCCTTAAAGCCCCTCTGTACATTTTTTGTTACTAAAATGAACTAAGAAATTTAAACCTGGTTCAGTCCATTTTTCAGTTTTAAATGTTCCAAATATGTGTGTTTTTGGCCATTTCTTTCACATAAAATGCCTTATTTCTACATGAAAACATGACATGACGAAAAACATGTAATATATTTTTTTCTTACATTTATGTGAGTAAACTACAGGAGAAGTTTCAAATGAATATCTTTAAATTTAAGATTTTTTCCTATTCACCTGCAGTGTCTCACCTTAAAATAAAAAAAATTGCCCTGAGCTTCTATCCCACTATGACTCTGTGCCGACTGTATCCATCCTGTGCACGAGGTCCTCTCCTCTCTGAACAGTGGGGGACCTAGGAATTTGGCGGACCAGGGCAAATGTAAACCACTTTCTGTTGCCTGGACTATTGACATCAACCAACTGTTGCTTTTTCATGCGTCACGTTTGCTTGAATATAAGTAGGACTCTTCCATTTAAAGTGTATATACTGAGGTTTTATTCAATGCTAAAGAGACAAAGGCATGTTTATTTAGAAGCCAAAAAAGGCCAAGTAAAGCATGATATAACTCTGAGGGCCTATTCACAGTTACAAGTCAGTGGGGGATCCTGCCAGAAGCACAAGAACCAACGTGCAATCCGTGAAATTTGCAACTTCTAATGCCAAAAAACCAATCTACTGGAAAGTGAGATTGTAAGAGAAAGTAGAGATCCGTGTGAGTCCTCCGGAGACCTACCGTCCACCCAGTCCGTTCAGCAGGTTTGGCGCGGGACAGGACTCAAGAGACTGGACTCCATTCACACCTCCGTAAACTCGATAGATTCCAATTCCCAGTTATCGCGTCTCCTCGCAGCAATATTGTACGTGTTTGATCCGGCGCAGGTCATATAGACGGTCGTTCACGATGGTCAAGAACAGGTCCAGTGAAGTGCAATCTTACAATGTACGGCGATTGGTGCTGAGTCCTGCAGAAGGTACTGTTTCCTCAAGACATTTTTGCGAACTCTGGGAAGTATGCGTTGGGATTTGTTGCTTGAACTTTTCTTGTCAGTTTGAAGTGCATTCAAAATTAGTCGCTTGCAATTACAACTGTCAGTGATTTTTAGATTTTTGTACAGAAATAAATCACGTAAAAGGTTCATATACTTGTATACAACGGATTTCCATTTCCAGTCGAAATGGTCAATTCACTTCACATTCATGTTAAAAAAAAAGTGAGATAGAAGGTTGATCAATGGCACCACTTGACTAATAACCTCAGTTAATTATAATGTGCTTGTAACTGCCTGACAGAACACAGAGACACAAAATTTAACGTCCAGAGCTATTTGATCTCCAGCTCAGACTGATGAAGACGAAACGTTCTGAAGAAGCCCAGGTGTTTGTGTCAAAATGATGTAGCTTCATGTCTTTGTTGCTCTGATGTGCTTTAAATCTCAGGAGATACAGAAATGGATTGTTTTCTAGGGTTTGTTTAAATCATAAAAGGAACTAATGGAGCACACAGTTGTCCAGAGTGGTTATGTACCTGCAGTGTAATCCTACAACGATCAATGATGACACATGATCATAAATATTGGAGCGTTCAGTGTATTGAAGCTTGAGGCCATTGGAGCCGACAATCATTATCAGTTAAAAATGTCAAATGCGACCTCTTACACATGATGAATCTTAGCGTAATGTACCGTTTTGGGTAACATTTCAACGTCATAATACAGCGTAAATGTGAAATTATTATGTATGAATAAGATTATTCATACATAGATTATCTGGTTCATTTGTTTTTATTTAAACAGGATAATCTTCACATAAAATAATCATCCCTGACGCAGTAAAAAAACAAAACAAAAGGTGTTACATGGCAAACTGAGGAGATGATCTGCACTCACGGCTTGTATCCCCCTCGTCCCTGACAGACAGAAAGAATCATAGAATAACACAAAGTAGAAAAGAGGTGAGGGCGGCAGGGTGTGTAAACGGGAAGACAGAGGTGGCAGGTGGTAGAAAAAGGGTAGGAACAGGATTTTTTGTGCGTGAGGTGTGTTATTAGCCTTTGAACGCTCTTGAGGACCTTAAGTTTGGCATCTCAAACAAAATAAACATCTGTATCTCTGTTGTTTGCCCTGGCGCTTACTGGGTTTAGGCGTATTCAACTGGCTGCATAGCGCACACGCAAACTAAAAATGTGTTTGCGAAGAAATGCGAGTGAGCTAGTTATTTATAGCGATCGCTGGACGGCAGAAATGCTCAGAACGAGTCTGCCGATGATTTAAGGACTTAAAACAGCCAACGATTCCCCAATAAGTTACATCTAAAAACTTAAAGGTCCCATATCATGCAAAATCGACTTTTCAGAGGTTCTAACCTTCCTACAGTGCTATTTGGGCCTCGTATGTTGTGCCCAAAGTGGTTTTTTGATTGATTCCCTCAGGCTTTCACTAGAGAACTGTCTTTTCCGTCCCCCTCGGCTGAGCAGCAGATGGGGGCTCCTCACTAAGATGACGCGGCTTCACAAGGATGACGCGGTGTTTAAGCCACGCCTCCAGGAAGCGCGCAGCCGCAAGAATAAAAACAGCTAATGCTAATGCTACACAGTAATTACACGATGAATACGAGAGATAGAAGAGTTAGCTTGTTATTTACCAAACGGCAACGTCCGTCGTTGAGGTACTGCATGTACGTCAAACTCCAGGTCAGATCCAGGACGTAGGACTCAGCACGACGCACCGTCAGGACGGATAAAAGGTTTATTCCAGTGTTTGTGTATCGCTGTTTACCGGAGCACACGGCGCATGCACCATCTCCGCTCTAGGCTTCGTCGCGGGTTGGGCGGGGGAGGCGCGCGGATTGGGTGGGGGGGGCGCGCGGGTTGGGCGGGGGAGGCAGTCTGCTCTCTGTTCGGGGGGGTCAGATCTCAGAGTGAGCCGTTTGCTTTTGCAAGGAGGGGGGCCAGTCCAAGAAATGGGTGTTTTTTGGAAACTGTTATGTTATGGATATTGCACAACGAGAAAATGTATTAACAAAGCCCTTAGAATAGACTGTGTAAAGGGGAAAATAGCAGAATATGGGACCTTTAAGTCATTGAATTGACTGGAATTCAGCAGTGTGTTTTTGACAGTCGGTGGGAGAGGTTTTCTAACCAGGATTGATCAATCTAGCATGAATTAAGTGAAATATGTTTTTGATAGCGAAAGACTCTTACAACAGGGTTAAAGGCTCAAAAGTCACTATAGCGTTATATGTTCCCTTTAAGAAAACTGTAAGCTTATCTTAATTTTACACGTGTTTGACAAACATTTACTCGGTTATTTTCACACCGCCACTCGTTAGGTCGGCGTGTAAGAGCTTTTGACGTGAGAGCGGTGCACTTGAGCTGGTGTGAACATGGCATGCATTCTAGTGGCTCCTGACGCACTCCAGAGCGGGGCACGACCGGTGTGAAAGCAGCTCACCTCCTTTCACTGAGCCGTCTGTTGTGGAGGCAAAAGCACATGGCATTGGATCAAATAAGCGCTTGGACCATAGATTACAGCCTGTGTATGAAAGGCCGCCGCAGAGCTGGCTCTTCACAACCTGCGGCTGACGAGGCAAGTCGGATGAACTTTCGGTGAGACGCTTTTCCTGCTTTTATCTGTGCTTTTACCGCAGGTGAGAGAAAAGGCCGGTGCGTGTTGGTCTCACGTGGTTTGAGGTGATGGAGGGTCTGAAATGTGACTGAATTGAAATATTACAGTTTAATACAGGTGGCCCAGGTGCCCCTCTCCCTGCTGTGGTGGGTTTCCTTCTGGCGGTCCGTGCGAGCCCATCCTGCGTCCGATCAGCTCCGCTCGACCGGCCGCTGTGCCCGTGTCCTTTACTGCACATGTGCGCTGATTGCAACCGCTCAAGAATGGAAGAGGGTTGGGGGGACGGTCACACGGCAACAAGTTGTGGGTGGTCGAGTTGAAAAGCACGCAGTACAAAAGCAATTCAAAAGCACACTCAATAAAACACACTATAAACTCACTTAAAACCCACTTGTGCCCCGGGAGCAACTGCGTCCGTGTCAGCTCTGTTTGCTAGAGGCCCGTTGTTATGGTAATAAGTTCAGTGGTCAGCTGATGCCTTCCTCGTAGCTCACGGTGAATGAGGAGCAGTGTGAACAAATCCCAAAAGTGAAGTAAATTGAACATAATTTAGAGCACACTGGGGCCACTCCTGGGAGCAGGCAATGGACCTCTTGGATTATACTGTGATGCAGCAGGGGTTAACGTTTGAGAATTGTCTTCGTATATTTCTTACGGAAATACCAAAAAACGATACAAGAAAGCAGTTTCATGTTCGTTATTTGTGTCAAAGTCATACATCACAACTCCAACGCCTGGTACTAAACGCTCCCACATCTCCTTTCATCCCACCACTAACATGAGCCCAAACATGAGGCCGTGCCCTGTTTTCTGATCCTGCGCATGAGCTGAACCTTCTGCTGCAGATCACAGCCAAACAGGCGCCTTTAGCCTTTCACTGAAGACGTCTGCTCCCATCACCTCAGACACATCTCCCGCTTATTGATATGCCGCCTCCCGCTCCTCGGCACGGGATAAAAGCTTCCAGTTCCACACGCCGTATTATGTGCAAATGTGAAATATGGAAGAAAAATACACAGAGGAAAGATGTGTTAATGCGAGGAGGGAAGGCTGCTGTCGGTACATGACGGATAACACGCCGCTTTATCATCTGCGCGTCGGCCTTTGTGGGGATCTTTGTCGTGGAGGGATGTATATTTTGCGATATATGCTACACAGTGTGATCCAAGTTTACATGCTGGAATCATGTTTTACACCTTTCTTCATCTCTATGCAAACTGGATCCTTTATAGTCGTAGTCTTTGTATTTTTAACATGAGATGGATGAAAGCATTAGGAAATGAAATCCTAAGTTCCTTCTCCGTAAAAATTAAGTGCGTTAATAACTGTTAAGAACATGATGAAAGTTACATGAGTTACTGGAATAAGAATACAGGTTGTGACAAATGTACGCCAAATGAGATCATATTGTACGCACTGAAAATTGGACATGAACCACCAAATGAATGACATAAGGCACATGTCATGTTTTCTTGTTTTGTAAAAGGGAGGTGGGGTGAATAAGAGTTTACTTCTTCTCACTCCTTTTTGGATTTTAGAAGTACTATGTTTTCGATTGAAATAAAATGTAATTAAAAATAAGTTGCCCACGTCCTCTTAACCTTAGGGCCTATTTTTCCTAAAACATAAGACTAAAATGAGCCTCATTTCAAACTGAAGCTGTTTCTGAACCCTTTGGAGCACAAACTATTGTCTGGACTTTGTGAAGCTGACACTCTGTAGTTTGGGCCTCTGGTGTCTGACTCTAATTATAAGTGGAAACACTTCCTCTGCTCAGAGAAATATCAGCTTTTAAATTTGGTCTAGATTTTCTTTTTTTAAATATAAAGTAAAGCTGGTGTTTGTAAGTTTTGCCTGATTGACCCCAGATTGGAAATTTATTGGGTTTTGACAATTCCTCTTTCAAAGCTGAAGCTATTTTTTAGGGACTTGTAATAAAGTTAAAAAGTCCTGGTGGAATCCATATAAAGGTCCTATTACATTTTTCTGAATATTAGTGTAATTTTGTTATTTCTGCTTTTGGAGTAGAAACTGACTGATAACTCATCCCAGAATGTTTGATTTGTCCGTAAATAAGAGGGTTACAGCGTTCTTTTAATATTTCATACATCCATCAGCTTGATAATTTTCTTTTATCAATTGGTAGATAAAAAGGACCAATATCCCAGCAGTGGGACACCCACATGGTAACAGGTCTGCATATTGGTTATTTTTTTTGGAAATGTAAGTAATTATTCACAATATCCTGATAAACGTCTATTTATCAAAATAAATAATAACTTTAGAGGTTTTAACCATGGTATACTTTTCCTTTTTCCAAACCATGGCATTAAGGGAGCACACCTAATGCAAGGTGGGTGCAGTTCAGGACCTGTAAGACTTACAAAAACCTCAGAGCACAGAGCACAGAGCGCGGGTCTGTGGAAAGCATCCACCAGAAGTCTGTTTTTACCGCACACTGCAGTGCTCTGAGTGAGCCCGGGGTTATGCTGATCAGATACACCCGCAGTGCCCTGCAGCTGGTGCCACAGGCTGCAGCTAACACCCGCCTCATACAGCGTCCCCTTCACGAGTGATTCATCCTGAGCATTTTGAAGAGTTGATTATTGCTCAGAATAATAAGTGTATAATTTTAAATCTATAAACCATCATGGAGCATTCTGAGCATTATGCCCTTACAAAGCTGTATAAAGGAAGACCTTGAAAGATTAACTCTTATCTCATACTTGAGTCTAAGTGAACGGATTGGAACTATTAAAATGAATGTCTT
This sequence comes from Rhinogobius similis, assembly GCA_019453435.1. Lineage (NCBI taxonomy): Eukaryota > Metazoa > Chordata > Actinopteri > Gobiiformes > Gobiidae > Rhinogobius > Rhinogobius similis. Next base: position 4,208,999 of record CM033637.1, read on the forward strand.
GCCCAGGTTTCTCCATCTATCCAGACTCGATAATTTCGTGAGTGGAATAAAACAATCTCAGGATTCTTTTGACAAGGCAAAAAACCTTACAGATGTCAAAAGAAAAAAGTGATTGGGGTTTATACTGTCTTCAAAACGACTTTATCTCAGTTTAAATCAGAGTGTGACCCAGAATACAAAGCTCAATGGAAAAAGGGTTAGTTCTATTTAACCCTTTTTTGCATTTTCTTTATGAAAACATATTATTTCATAATTAGGGCATGGTTAAGGTTGTGGCTTTGGAAAGTGGAATGCTAGTCCTGCCCTTAAATAAAATGTCTTTTTTTTTTATATAACAGAGCTGTCTGTGTGCCCACAGAAACACAGATCATGGAAAAAATGTGTTTTCGCCAATGTAAAATACCACTTAAAAACTAGGAAAGCATGTTTAATACCCCATTCAAATAACACATATGTCCACTTTAAGAAAACACACCATTTACCAATCACTTACCAATGACTTTTAGTGTCTCTAAATTCCACACACACACTGCAGCATTCATATGTTCACAGTTGTCAGCAAGTTTAATTCCGAAGAAACTAGCAGTTATGTTCTCTTTGTGAGTTCTTTGTTCTATCATCACAGTCTTCAAAAAATAGGTCTTGTTATTTTTTGGCTCTCAGAAGACAAGATAATCCTTTTAAAAGATTCCGCTAACCTACTCTTGTCTTCCTCCATGTGCAACAATTAACCTCATGACTTCCTGATTCAAAATTAGAACAAAAAAATAACTCATTTGGTTGGAACCATCTATCCTTGAAGCCGGAGGTGCCGAACATGACACGAGAGGAAAAGGAGGGTAATGTGAGAATTCTGAAAAGGAGAACACTTTGCCCGAAAACGGCATCATCCAATTTTCAAACCGCGAAAGGAGGAAGTATGTATTTAAATCTATCTAACTAGTTCCTGGCTCTCGCACACCCAAGGGCATGTTGTGAGGCTCGGACGATCACAATGGATTTGTCGGACGAGGACAGCGAGTACGATTCTGAAGACGGCCTGGATCCATCGCTTGATTGATGAGTAAAACCAATAAGAGCGGCTGTCTCTGCTTTGAATAAATAGAACCATGTTATTCTCTAATCATTGTTTTATTGTGGCGAACACTATTATTTATGTCTCACAACACAAAACATATTTTATTGTGAAGTGACAGAGAAGAGAAGGTCCTGGATTTGACTCCCGGGCGGCGTCAGGCCTTTCTGTGTGGAGTTTGCGTGTTCTCCCTGTGTCTGCGTAGGTTTCCTCCGAGTGCTCCGGTTTCCTCTCCGTCTAAAACATGTATAGTATGTGTGTACAGTGTGTGGGGTATGAATGAGAGCGTGTTGTGAGAGGGAATGCTGGAAATGACATGTTTACAGCATGTATATCGTGTGTTCATTAACATGCACTGTCCCGACCAAATAAATAAACAATTCAAATTAAAGGACAAAGGTCAAAATTGACTTTGTTGAGCTTTATCCATGTTCTAACTGTTCCGTCATCAAAAACATACCTGGAGTAGGATTTAGCTTCATTCATGCTGTTTTGATGAATCCTGGATTGAAAAGCCTTTCTCTGCCTGTTTTCCAGTGTGTGATGTGGCCATCCTTTTTGAAATAAGGAAGTACAATCACATACAAAAGCATTTCACTCCGCCAAATATAAAATAGAGAGCCATGGTTTCTCAGCCGAGTTGTCTTCGTGTCGGCGTCAGGAAATGTTGCAGCTGGTTTTCCGTCCACAAATACACAGTGGGTATTTTAAGGACTGGCTTTAGCTATTTATATGTAATTTACATAATAATAATAGTGATGTTGTCTTTAAAGTTTTGTAGTAACCGTTCAGAAAACAAGCGTGGTGTTTTCTTTGGCTATGCATTTTGTTACGGAGCAATTGTATTATGCCTTTATTGTTTGTGAAACTGTTTACTGCTATGGACCTTTAGTTCATAGGAGCTGTGCAACAGAGGACAGTGATGTGGACGGGGAACCACCAGCAAAGAGGAGGTCACGTCTTGCTGCTGCAGCCATCAGCCCCAACACCACCAGACTGCTCGGTCGGGCCATTGCTGACTTGCACTCCTTTTTACCTTGTCATGCACAAGGGAATAGTAAATCTGCCTGAAATAGTTATCTTTGTTTTTTACTGGAGACAGCTCTGACATATCATTCAGCTGTCATGCTTTGCTCATTAGAGAACGATGGACAAAACCAATCGATAAAAAACTAAATAAAGAATAAGTGGGGCTATGAACTTTTGCAAAGACTCAAACACCAGCTACACATGGAACTTTTTGGTAAATGAGGGCTAGGCTTTCAACAGTGGCTAAGGATTGAGATACAATTTTGTGACGTCTCTGATGTTCGCCTAAACACTGAGCAGTGGGTATCACCTTTTATGTAGATTATTTCTACACAAGCCCTCACCTTGTCAAAGACCCACAGACTGGGCGTGTGACTCTATCTGTACATATCACACTGAACGATGTGGACGAGGATGTGCTTGGGGGAGGGTCAGCTGGATGAGGGATAATGATCCTGAGAGAGGTCATCATATTCCATGTTACATACTGTATCCAGTGGAGAGACAGTTAGACTCTGAATGGACGTACCTGTCCCAGCAGCAATCATGGATTACAGTCACTACATGGGGGGTCTTAACCTTTCCGACGCTTTGATTGGAGTGTTTATTTATCACAGTTCTTCTTCCAATCTCCTTCACTGAAGATAAGGATGTTCCTTAAGGGCTGGATGCCATTGCAAGCAGAAGACTCTGAGAAGTCTGTCATAAGGAAACACCTGCAGGCTGTGAGTCGTGTGATGGTCCTCTGTTTCCACCGGTGGCACAAAGACGAGGGATTTTCAATTGTTAGATCATTTGATAGTTTTACATTTGGCACTAGTGATGACTGAAGCAGGCCAAAGCTTCATTTGACTGTCAGGTTTATTTTTCTTTCAATATTGTTGTCTCTTTGCACTTTTTTATACTAGAATACCTCAGGTCGTGTGATAAAGCACCCCAACATGTGTGTGTTATGTTTGGTTTCTTTATTCAATATGTTGAGTTTTTTCAATTTCAATTAAATTTTGTAGTGCCCAAAATCACAACAACAGTTGCCTCAATTTTCAAGAGAATTCGGCAAATGGATAAATGTCCCAGAGCATCCCCTGTCCTTAACCTTCCTTCTCTCAAGGAAAAACTACAAAAAACCTGTAGGAAAAAGTGCAGAGAGAGTTCCTCCAGGCAGATGAGGGACATTCGGGTCTGCAGTTTTTATAGTAAAATGTATGGTTACACTGCATAAAACAACAGTTATGAAAAGTATTTGTAGTCACCAAAACACGCAGACGTATTTCTTATGGTCAAAGAGGCGGCACAGTTGGCGCATCTTTGAATAACTTGTTCTGAATGTACTATTAGATTGGAAAAGGCCAAAATGCATTTTCCTCAAGATCTGAAACTTTACACAGTTGTTGTTAAAAGGATGAACAGCAAGTGTAGAGAATAGTTCTAAGCACACAATACACCATGTCTTAACTGGGTCTTTTCAAAGGTAGTATTTAGGCAACACTAAAATGTTTCATGTGCATATCTTTTGGAACTTAAAGGCTTAGGCTTTATAATGATGTATGACACTGGTAAGTGGGCTTTAGCTGTTCTTTTATTAGCAATGACATTTGGTTATGTCAAACTTCTGTGCACAAGGCAAAAAGAGGCGGGTGTTGTCAGGTTAAAACTGATCCTGGATTAGACCTGGTTTGGTTCTGAATGTGGCCCAATCTGTGTCTCTCCTTCTTAAAGTTCATAAACATGGCTTCCTTTTTCTTTGTTTTTAAGCTAAAATTTCACTCTGATCTAAACCCTGAGCTACTCAAATGTTTTAGCTTTGATTTGTCATGGGAAGCAAGACTGAATCTCAATAAATATGACTTGAAACTTGAAAAGATGATCCGAAAGTGAAAAACAATCTGAATGCCAAATAATAAAATTTACCTTGAAAAAAAAACAAAAAAACATTAGCTATAGCTATTCAGGGGTCCCAAATCAGGCCCTGCAAGGGACATGATCTGGCCCTCAACTGTCTTCTAAAAATAAAGAAAATGTTTTATCTCTTGTCATTAGTTTAGTCCTGGGTTAGACCTGGTTTAGTCCTGGTTCAGTCGTGGTTTAGTCCGGGTTCAGATCTAATTTAGTCCTGGTTCAGACCTGGTTTATTCCTGGTTTAGTACTGGTTTAGACCTTGTTTAGTCATGGTTTAGTTTTTATAAATTCTGGTTAAATTCTGGATTGGCAGTTCTGCAGATGTTGTCAAAGCTTTTTGTTATTTTTTTATTTATTTTCACAAGCGTTGGACACGTTTCATGCCCTGAGGACAAAACCATCAGTAAAAATCTGGCCCTCGATAAAATAACAGTGTGTAACATATATTTTTATCTCAACTTTTGCTTTTCACAGTTCAACATCAAAACATGATCTCTCAGTTTCACAATTTCCTTTTTCATTATGGCTCCGTAGTAAACACGCCCACTCATCATTTGGGCCAAAGCTGTAGGTGTTTTTACACAAAGCCACAATCTAAGCCTGCACCTGCACCAAGTCGTGCTTTCTCTGTGATAACAATAATACCACGTTTCATCCAATCTCCTTCCTCTTCCCTGTGCTCTGTGGTGAAGCTTGCGGAGCCCAGTGTGAAGTCCGAGCCATGGAAATGAATGGAGATGAAATCTGCAGGAGTCTGTTGCTCTCACACGAGCTCTGGGTTCATTTAGAATCACAACAGAGGCTTCTTCCTTTAATTTGTCTCACTTGGACAGAGGAAAACAATAAGATTTTAAAGCAATAACTACAATCCTCATTCCAGTGGCTTTACGGGGAAGCACAGAATGTAATGTTTTTATTGGAGCGAGGAGACGGAGCCAAGCAAACCTGTAAAGTGGATTTTGGGCTGTATTTTCTGAGGACAATATCACAAGTGCGTGGGTGTGAGAAAGTAAGGTTCTGTGGAGCATGTATCCTGCAGACTAAGGTGAGTAATAGAGCGGTTTCAGATCAGTGGGAGAGTATAACATAAAAGATGTTCCAGACAACTGCGAACGGCAACTTTAGTGACCACGGCTTGTACAAAAGCCTTGGAGCGCTGCTTGAAGGACTGGTACATGGTTGTTTTTCATGTGTTAAAAGTAACATTTGTTGCCCAGTGCACACATATTGTAGTTCTTATTATCAAAATGAGACCGCTGTGTCCTGCTTGCATCTAATTATGGAGTGTTTTATGTTCCGTAAAGCAGGAAGTGTGCTGTGCTGCATCATTACCATAGACCAGACATGCCCAAACTCATGTCCAAACCCGGGGGCCAAATGCGGCCCTCAGACCAATTTTTCTTGGCCCTTAGGCTTCCTGGTGAATTGGCCCACTCTGTCCTGAGAAGTACTTTTTACAGCACATTTCAGATTTTCTACAATTCTAACCTGAATAACTAACATTTTGGTGCAGCACAGACCTGATATTAAGGCACTGAGACTGAATGTAGATGTGGTGGTGCTTAAAACATCAGATAAATACAGCTTTTTTGAACGTTTCACGATTGATTTGTGGCCCTCCGCTTGGTCTATATTTCAATATGTGGCCCTCGATGGAAAAATTTTGGACACCCCTGCCATAGACCGTACATATCGATGGACTATGGGAATGTGACGTCACCCGTAGCGTTTGGCTCCAGCTAAATGAAGCCCATCGTGGATAGCAGTTATAGTTACAGAAAAAACACCAAGATCATGTAGAGTGTGTCAAAACAGACATTTTAGTTCCAGATGGTGAGTTTGACAGAAGCAGTTACAGAGTAAAGGCACCAGTGTCACAATAGAAAGTGAATGGCAGCTGGGCCTGATGGAGCTGGTGCAGCCTCCATGGACACTTCCCATTTGGAACACAGCAGCAGCAGCTCCAGCAGTCCACTGTTTTATGCTCTATGATCAATACTAGAAAACAAGCAAGCCCAGAAGGGTGGCTTGTTTGGTAGTATTTAGTACTGTTTAAGTGCAGTAGTCATCACATATGAAGATGATTGTTTTACATTGTGTTTATTCAGTTATTGTAAACCTCAATGTTGATCGGGAAACAACTTAATAATAGAATAATTCAACTTGAACTAAGTAACATTTTTACCTTATTAAACGTCTTTGTAAGTCCGTGTGGTGGTTTGACTCTACTGTCGCCCCCTGCTGTCTCTGTACAGAAAACCAGCTTTGCAACGTTTCCTGACGCCGACCCAAAGACAACTCTCCTGAGAAACCTTGGGTCTCTTTTATGTTTGGCAACATGATATGTTTTTGTATGTGATTGTACTTCCTTATTTCAATAAAAAGGAATGACATGAAAAAAGGAAAAAAAGAAGCTTTTGGCGTCTTTTTACTGGCAGTGTATTATCACAAGAGAGCTGCAGGGGGAGCTCTGCCGCTGAAGTTAGCTCTTTAAGCATGCGTGGAATAGCATCAAATCGACATCACTCTAACATGAACCACTTAAACTACAACTCTGAATAATCTAATGATAAAGGAAATCATTCTCATTCTCAATTCTCAACATTCTTAAATTTTTAAAAAGTCAATTTGACATAAAACAGAGCTGAATTGTGACAATATACCGAGTTTTGAGGTAAACTGCTCCCACTCTTATCTCCCCTTAGTGGACTATAAACTCTTTGCCTGGCCAAACAAGATACTTTAAAAAGACATTTTGGTCTGTCTCCTCAGTTTGTGAGCCTTTGTGATTGACAGGTGGATTAACCACTTAGAAAAACATACGGTCTGCAGTTTTACAAGAAAACAGGAAACAAAAATAACACAGAGGACTGAGGAAAGGTGAAGCACTAAACTCTTAAGTACGCTCTTAACAGATCCTTTAAATCTGATCTGAATATAGGAGGGACTGGCTGGTCAGGAAAATGCATTCTAATTTCTCAGAGCAATCTCATTTTCAAAAATGACTAAATGAATCTCTTGAGACCTTTTGTACCGTTACAAAAATAGCACCACCAAAAATGCACTTGATAGAAAGGAGACGTCGTCCAGACTGAATTAATACGTTTGCCTTACGCAGATGTTGGCCACGTCCGTCTGTAAATTTCCTTCCTTCTCTTTCTTACATGAAACATAACACTTGAACCTCTCTAGTAACTGTGGAGGGTGCCATCCTTTACTTGGAATGTCACTTCTAGTAAATGATTCTAGAAGATTTTCACAGGGATCACAGTCTTTCCTACAAACTCATCAGACAAATGCCATTGTTACACTGTCTTTGTAAAGCACATTATGTTGCGTCAATGTATGAAATGCGCTCTATAAATAAATGTCTTCTGTCTTCTTCCTTTTATGTCTTTGTTCACTTTGTGGTTGTGGAGATATATTGCTGCTGTCTAATCATTTTCCTTTCGTACAGTTCCACAACACAGTGGCTCTTGTGTCTTATCTAACATGCGCTCAGTGGAGATAAAAAGCGCAGTGCTCTCGTTCCCTCTGGACATGAACACTTTTTGTGCGTTTCATGGTAGACTCTTCATCACATATGCATTTGTTATAAGCAGCACTCATATTTGGGTCAAACTGAAATCAAATGTAGCCTACACTATTCATAAGAGTTATTACAGATGCACTGGACTCGACGTGGAGGTTTGTGACTTCTGCTACCTTCTTCTGCCTTTACCTTCAGCCTCCGCTTCAAAAAGAATTCCTCAGACAACACGCCTCGAAGAGAGGCTATGAGCGCGTCCAAAGAAGAAGCAATGATATTGTTTGTGGGTTTGGCCAGAGCAATTTATCATGTAAAATGTATTAATTTTTAGAATAAACCTTAAGAAAGCCTTGAAATTCAGCAGCAAATCCTCATGCCCAATGCCATCAGCGCTCTGTGGAGCTTCATTTTGAGCGTGAGAGCGACGTGGGGCAGGTCTGAGGAGCACTACGATCATAAAAACAGTGGAAAATAAAGCCACGCCGCATGTTCTGCAGGATTGTTTTTTTTTTTTGTTTAGTTGGCTTCTGTAGCCTGGAAACCCTCATCCACAACAACACATTAATTCATTTTTCATTTTCTACCGCTAGTTCCTGTTAGGGGTCGCAGGTGACTGGAGCCTATCCCAATGACTTTGGGCGTTAGGCGGGGTACATCTAGGACAGTGGCAAACTCATCGCAGGGCTGACACAGAGACTTGGACAGCCAACCATTCACTCTCACGTTCATTCACTAGGATCAATTTTAGAATCGCCACAGCCGGAGAACACAGAGAGTAACATGGGGAGAACATGCAGACTCTAGCCAAAGAGATCCTGAGACGTTGGTCTGGTCCAGGACTTTATTGGGAGGCAAAGGCTCTGATCACTCTGCCACTGTGCACTCCTACAACAAAACTTTACATTAGTAAATAGAACATTTTCTAAAACAAGAGAGCATTAAAGGACACATATTCTGCTACAGTGACATCATCAAAAACACACCTGGAGTAGCATTCAGTTGCATTCACACTGTTTTAGGAATGTTTATCAGAAAATCCTCCCCCCTCTGATCGTCAGACACACTTCCTGTGAACTCCCTTTGTCTGGGACATATTTTCAGATCATGTCACTTATCTGAGAATCTTCCGCTGTTTTTAGTCCTTAAATCATCACTAAACCCCGAGCATTTCTGCGGTCTTAACACAATAACTGCTGCAGCAAATCCACATCACAATGTCTTTTCAGCTCTAACTTCAGTAGAATGCATATTGTGCTGGCACCATCTGCTGGCTGGATGCACTCAGTGTCATTTCATACTGACTGATAAAAAAGCCATTGGATGAATAAGAAACCTTCTTTTTATTTTGTTTTAAAACATGAGATGGCAAATTTAAGGTAATCAAGAGCATGTATAAATGCTAACAGCAATATGAAAAATTCTGAATATTTTTCCTTTAAGACCTTTAATCGAGTGGCTAATCACACAACCTCAAAAGTGGAAACAAGACGGGGAGAAAGGCAGCTCACGGACGACACATTACAAGAAAATACAGTACGATAACGCGAAAAACCCACCTGGTTACACATAAAAGAAAGTGTTGACCGGAGATCCTTGGCCCAGTTCCACGCGGCTCCTGTCAGGGCTCTGCATGTTCCCTCTGCGTCTAGATGAGTTTCCTCCCGCCCCGGTCGCCCTCATCCATCCAGACTAATCCAGCTCCATGTACTCCCGACAAAGATCTGGGCTCAACATCAGAAGACGGACCCCCCAGGCGCTGCGCTGCAATCGCCCACCGCTCCCCAACGTTTGCACAAGGGGGAAGAATGGACCAAAAGAGGACACGTTTTATTACGAGGACACTAAAGTCTACAAAAAAGGTGTCTAAATGCAGCGCACGCTATACATTTCTCAGTTGGGAACCCTCCTCTGGCTAAAAGCTGGTGTGTGTGTTTTGTGGAGGTTGAGTTGTGGCTCCAGGAGTTGGACGTGGATCAATGAGAAGCATCGATTGTGGGTCCTTGCCTCTGTCATGTTGGATTAATATGGATTAGAGCAGCGTGCGTCAGAACACTGTGCTGTTAGTCAGTCAGCTGGGGCTCCATGCTACATTAAAAAGACTTTAATTAGTATTTACCATTAGCCACCTCCGTGTGCTTAAGTGGCTTTGATGTTTTGATCCAGCTTTGCCGATGCATGTAGGGATTATGATGCGCTGGTACAGGCAGGAGATAAACACGCAGGGCAGTTAGTAGCTTTGTAGTAGCACGCGTTTTTGTTCTTCGGAGGCCCAACCAAATAGAAATCATATCAAAATCCTGACCCACGTGTAGGGCTGTCAACGATTATTTCTGTTGTATATTTAAACTTTTGAAATGCATTATCAGTCAATTAAAGATTGAAATATGATGAATTCTAGATGTTTATGAATTAAGTGTATTCTTTTTGAATATTATTTGAATATGTTTTCGGTCAGTTTGCTCTTTCAACATATCAGCTTTCATGTGGAAACAACCAACTTCTCCAATCTGCTCCTAAAGATGTTTCATTGCATTCATAGATTTCTCTGGGACATTGTGAATTCACAGGCCATTTTCTTAAAATGCATTTTTCTCCCTCGGGACAGAAGGATCACCACTTAAAGTAGATCCCACTCACCAGACTTCACAATCTTGGACTCAACAAGATTTTGATAAAACGTACAGAAGGATTTTTCCCAGGTATGTGTATTTTTGGCCATTTTTTCACATAAAATGTCGTATTTCCACATGAAAACATGACATGATGAAAAACTTGTAATTTTTTTTTCCTTGCAATTATGTGAGTAAACTACAGGAGAAGTATCAAATTGATATCTTTAAATTTAAGATTTTTTTCCAAGTCACCTGTAGTGTCTCGCCTTAATGTAATGTTTTTGATATAATAATAATATAATAATATAAGGGTCATTGTTATAAAAAGTCTTTTGACATGTGTTTTTGAATTTATAGTACAATTAACGATTAGTCATCAATTTTTATTTTTTTATTTTTGTGGTCAACTATCACGATTAATTGATTAATCATTTATGGATCATTTCAATGTGTTTGTCAATGTGTCTCTACTTGTATATATAAAACTGTTCTTGAAAAGATTTAAAATTTAACTTGTAGTCTGTACTGTCAACATAATGGATGCAACAAAGTTTCTGTGAAATGGCCATATCATAGTTTTAATATTTGTTTAACCTCACAAATCAGACGTTCAGAAGCCCATTTAGACTGCCACATACACAGTATTTTTAACTTGACTGTTGTAACATGTGACGTAAAGGGAACGGTATATAACGCCTCAATGTAAACATGAATTTAGACTCTCCTGTACTGTGCTCAGACCTCTGCATGTAAGTGTACCTTTTAATAAAAACTAAAAGAATGAATCGGCGCCAGTGTCTTCTTCCAGGGAGCAACATCTACACATTGCAGTCCTACCCATGTATCGAGATTTGATGAGATATTTATGGTGATATTTAAAGAGGCCGCACTTGATTTTTTTTTTTCATGGGGGAGTGAGCATGTGCCTCCAAACATCGCTATGAAAAACCAGGGCTGTTTTGGCCACTCGCAACTACTCGATCACATGTGAGTAACACCAGAGCAGAGCTAGAAAACATTACCACTTGAAGAAGTGTTTTGTGTAGACTGTTACTGCTAAATTAGCATACACGCTAACAAAGTTGTAATAAACATGTCCTAAATATAATGGTATTCTGGACAATAATGCATCAAAAACATAGCGGGCCACAGCAGTTTTTTGGAGCCACAAATCCCACAGTAATACGTCAACTTTAGAAACTAGAAGATGAAGTTAGATATAGTTAGCACTCGATGGCAAATGTTGTCTGTAAACAATGAAATTACAGTTTCTTATTTGCTATTCCATTGAAACGAATTAATAGAACCAGGATGCGCACGCAGTACTTATGTCACTAGAACGGTCTGTAGAGCATTTTATACTCCGCAACGCAGCAATAAGTGTGCTGTTAGCATGCTAATCTATGTTAGCTTTACCGTGACTCCGCTTTACGGTCTGAAACATGTGAAAAACTCTTATAGATAATATTTAGAATGTTCAGAAGGAATTAAAAAGTGAGCATCAAAGTTAGACCTCTGCAAACTGTTTAAAATGAACTCGCTTTTCACATTTTAAAGACACTTCTCCCGATTTGAACAAGAAATCCATGAACCTGTTTTTAAATGAATGCTGCAGTTGACAGTTGATTGCCGAGCACTAGAGAAAAGGCACAATATGTCTGCTTTAAAACATGAAAAAAGTCTGGGACCATTAAGTCTCTGCAAGCTGCTAAAACAGTCGGCCTAACAGTGCACCATACATTCTTTAAGACCAATTACCCCAAGAACCCTGCCAAGAGAAAAGAGCGTGCCTTTAATGGGACCAGGATGACTCTAGTTCCTTCTCTCCTGCTCTGTGAGGATCTCTGCTCTGTTTTCTCCTCCTTCATGTCAGGGATGAAAGAGCGATCGTTCGGAGCCCGAGGACTCAACACGCTTCAGTAACATCTCCATCTTTGAAGAGGGTTCGCTCTCTCCGCTGCAGTGTCACGGGGACTTATTATGGCCCGTCTCAAAGCTCCTCCCTGACTGCTAAAGACTTTAAAGGTTTACGCTGGTGGACTTTAGAAGTAATGCAGATTAAAATGCAAGATGAAAACCCAACTTTAGTCTCAGCATAAAATATACATGTAGCTGAAAGTAATGGACGTGGTGGTCTTGCTCAGATTTTTTTTTTTTTTTCCCGCCTGTATGCTTTGTTGTGAAATGATGAGACCGGGGAAGGACATACAGCAAACGGTCGGAGCCAGATTAGAGCTCATATATTTCACGCTCTGAGTTTATAAGCGTTTTCACAATTTACAGAGGCAAGAGCAGAGTGGACCACATGGCACGGCACGGCAACCACACGGACCAATCAGGAGCGAGGTTGTTAACGGTTTCCTGTTTCGCAAAAGGAAGCACCTGATTGGTCAGTTATTGTTGCTAACAACTTGATTTCTGAATAACCTAATAAGAAAAATACAGCAGGATCATGTAGAGATTCCAGATGTGAGTTTGACAGAAGCACTAACAGAGTAAAGTGAACGGAAACCCAGCTTGATGGAGCCGAAACAGACTCCATAGCTACTTCTTATTTGGAACACGGCGTCTAGCGGGCTCTAACAGACCATTGTTTTACGATCTATGGGGAAAACCCAACAATATTAGCATGATAACAGCACTATTAACTTGTGAGGTTCTAATAAGACAGTTTGTAAATAGCTATAAGCTCATTTACCTTACATGATAACAGCACACTAAAGCACAATAAAATGCTTTATAATTAAATGCTGAAAGGACACTGCAGTCTCATTTTCACTCCAAGAGCTGCTTTTACAATATATTTGTGCTGGAGCAAAACAGATTTTACGTAAAGTTGGGGTACCTGATTTCTACACAGAGAAACAAGAAATCTGTCAAACTAGCGCTAACAAACTCTTTGGTACATTGTCGATTTTCTCGTGCATACATACGACAAATATTGTGCAAAATTGACTTAATTTAGATTTTAGCAATGTTGTTCTGTCATCAAAAACATACCTGGAGTTGCATTTAGCTTCATTCAAGCTAGTTTGATGAAATGTTCTCCCTCTGACCGTCAAAAACGCTCTGAATTTCCTCGACGTGTGATTTTTTTTTCCCGATACGTGACATGGTTCTGAGACTATACCGCTCAGTTTTTAAATCCATAAACAACTCCATGATGGCTCAAAAGTATGGCTAGTAGTAGAAGCAATATGTGTTTTTCAAATGTGTGTAATTGCCTCTGCAGCCAGTAGATGGAGCCACCGCTAAGTTACTATGGCGTCTCCCAAGGCAGTGATAAAGTTACATTGTTCTTTGTACAAACATTTTATTTTGATTTCTAAAACATGAGATATAAAAGTAAAGATACTCAAGAGCATGTTTAAAGGCCAATAACAGAACAAATAATGCATAATATTTGTCCTTTAAAGCACATGCACAGCTTTTTTCATATGGCAAAGTGAAACTAGGGGGTCCCTCCAAGCACAGCCAATCAGAGCGCTGCTTTCGGGTCTGACTTCCAGGCTGGACAGAAAGAAAATGCCGCAAGTCAACGTGCAGTGGTCTAATTTTGTTGCAGACTGCTGCTTTTGGTGGAAAACACAAAATGTATTAATTCACAACAAAAAAGTCAGGTACCACAGCTACATTAAGTGCTTTGCTGCTTTGGCATCTCAGATTTTGAACTAAAAATAATGTATGTGTTACAAACCACCCATGACTGGCAGCAGAGGCATTACCAAGGTTAGAAAACAAACGTTAGCTTGCTTAGGCTACATGAAGCACACACTAATGATCTTGGTTTGATGTAAAATGCTTAGAACGGGTGATGCTTTATAAAACACTTAAAAACAGGAGACCTCCAGATCCTACTTTTGATGTCACAGGTTTGATGAAAGAAGAATGAATGAAGATAAATACAACGCCAGGTATGTTTTTGATGAGGCAACATTGTTAGAGCGTGGTTCAAATCTAAAAAGTGGATTCAGTGGATAGAACATTTGCATGCTTTGTCGGGCAGGCCGCTGGGTTGTGAGTTCAAAGCTGGCTCTGACCATGTGCTGCATGTCATTCAACAGTGTCATCTCCATTCACGCCATATTAGCCATATTCACCTTATTCTGCCCCGCCCACTTTTGCCGTTTTTTACCACAGATACGCACTTTTGTTGTAAACGCACTTCCGTTTGACGAGAACTTCGTTAAAGCTAATGACGAACGAGGGAAAAGTCTGGCCGCTAAAATGTTACATAAAGTAGGTTGATCTTTGTAAAATGTTTAATGAACACGAGCAACAACAAGTCAACAATGCACAGATTTCCTGGTCAGTCTGAAAACGGCTTTTTAGTCCGTGCAGAACTTATTTAATGTTGAGCTCGTCTGCTCCATGTAAACTACAACGGAAACAAGATGGCAGCGCGTACAGCAACTTCCGGAAAAAGGAGAATATAGCCTACGGACCAAAAAAATTAATAAAATCTACATAATGTGTGTCCATTGAAGTCTATTTGACAGGTTAGATGACTCCTTTCACCAAAACGTTGAGAACATGATTCAATTTAAGATTTGATTAAACATGTTGCCCATTTGTCCCCAGTTTGACAGTTTTAGTTGTGTTTATAAATGTACTTCCTGGCTGAAATTTGACAGCAACTATGAAATAGATAGAAATAATACCACAATTGTTACCTAGCAACCATTTAGAAAATCCATATAATTGCACAATAGTCATGATTTGACAAATAATAACACCTGATAACAACTTTGTTTTGTTGAATGACCGTTTAAACTGTTAAAAATGTGTCAATAGAGTGAATTGTCTCTGTATTTTCAATGGCATGTCGCTTGTTGATGACATCACAGAGGGAATCCATTTTAGAACTCAGCACTGCTTCCTGTCATTTTAAACTTTCATTTTTTTCAAATTTCTTCACAAACTGCAGCTTCACAAATGTAAAATTATGATAAAAAGTTACAATAATTGCTACGCCACCAAACTAAATCATAATTATAAAAACATGAGAACCTGTCATATAGACTTTAAAGCAAGCAGCTATTGCTTTTAGCCTTATTTGAACGTCTTTCCTCCGCTGTGCACAGTCACCACTGCAGGCCACGTCCGTGCTGTGCTGCCTGTGGGTGATTGGTCGGTTGTCAAGAGGATTTTTCACTTCATTCTTAAAATAAGCAGATGAATAATCCAACCCTCCCACCTCAGTGACATATGCAGAACAGTGAACAGTGTGAACATATTTTTCCACCTTCACAGATTTCGTGGTGTGAGCTCACGGCCGAGGTGTAAATCCTGCAAAAGAGGAGGCAATTCTCTCACAGTGTGGACACAATCCAGTGTTGTGTGAAAAAAACATGTCATTTTAGTCCCAAAATATCACCGCACTAACCCCTCTACGCACATCAGCTGGAGGAACTTGTTGAACACATAATTATTCTTTTTCAAATAAAGTCAAGCTACAGTGAACATGGCCACGGGACTGTATTTTAGCAGAGGCAATCGTCCCACACTCGATTATTTCCAGGAACCGCCAGTAAAGGTTGGAAAATGTAGTAACTAAGCAAAAACAAGGCTCAATATTTGTCAAATACAGCAGTAAATGTTGATGCAGCGGTGCACACAAGTCTCTCCCTGGAAGTCACAGTCAGGTCTCAAGTCTTAAAACAAACTTTGAACGAGTTAATGTGCGTAGTTTAGTCATTGGCCACATTAAATTGAACTGGAAAACATGTGTCTTTTTTTAAAATTAATAAATGGACAAAATAAAGGACAAAACACACACAGTATATGAAAGAGAGGAACACATTGGCACATCTTCATCCTTTTTAAAGTAAATAATAGAACAAACAGAACTATAGCATCCACAGCAAAAACAACAGGGAATTTAGATCATTTCTCACATAACATCTGATCTTGGTGGTTTAACAAAATCTAGCCTTTCCATATCTTCTCAAATGTTTCAATTTCTAATCTAAAGCGTAAGTCGGTTTCTCCATTAGATAGATTTCATGCATTACATCAACCCTGTTTTCCGTAGTTGGCGCCTCATCTTTTAACCATGTCCTAGTAACGGCCTTTTTCTGATAGCATGATTCTAAGTATCTTCGTATTCAAGTTCTTTTTACAATTTACATCAATTTTCCCGAAATAAAACACTTAAAATGTAAAAGGGAGGTCAACCTGAGGCACTCTGTCGATGCTTGTTTTTAATTCTGCCTAATAGTTCTGTACTTTTTTGGGAAAACCAGAGAGCAGTGCATTACAGTGGCATAGTAGCACAGCGAGTGGTTAGCACTCTTACGTCACAGCTACAAGATCCTGAGTTCGACTCCCGGGCGGCCTGGGCCTTTTCTGTGTGGTGTTTGCATGTTCTCCCCGATCTGTGTGCTCCTGTTTCCCCTAACACTAAAAACGTGTACAATAGGCCCTTCCCTCTGGGGCCAGGACTCCCCTGAAAAGAAATTCTGAATCTCAGTGGGACTGTCCTGGTTAAATAAATGGTCAATAATAAAAGTTGTCAGCTCAAAGTAAAAAAAAAATAACGCCCAGGTTTTTTACTTGAACTGATGGATTAAAAGACTGTGCTTGGAGTTTGGATAAAAGTTTCTCTCTCTGGGCCTCAGGACCGATGACTAAAACCTCAGTTTTGTCCTGGTTAAGCTGGAGAAAGTTTTCTGCCATCCAGGATTTGATTCTAAAATGCAGTTAAAAAGAGCATCCATTGGCCTGGTGTCATCAGGAGACATGGAGAGTATCATCAGCAGGACTATGGAAGTTGACTCCATGTCTCCTGATGACACCAGCAGAGGGCGCATGTACAGGTTAAAAAGTACAGGACCTAAAATGGAACCCTGGGGCACACCACATGTGATTTTATGGACCTTGGAGGAGCAGGTATCTAAACTTACCATGAATGTTCTGTCTGTGAGTTAGACCATTCAGCTCAACAACCCAACCACGTTCAAAAGGATAACTTTTTTTTTTTTTTGCCATTAGAGTGTCATGACAGTGTGAATACCTGACAGAAAATGACACTGAATCTGCATTGTTGCACAGACTTGGACTTTTAAAGGCATATTCCTAAATACTTGATCAGCTGCAGAACAGCCTATTTCAGTTGAATTGTTGTTTTCAATAAAATGTTTGCTCAAACTTTTTTTTTTTTTTGTCTCAGTTCCATTTCTTGTTGCACAGTGAAGCTCCAGTTAGGACCTTGTTAAGCTCCAACCATTGAACCATGTGACTTTTGCCATGTATTCAACTGGTCTTAAACTTTTGATCAGGACTGTACTAGACAATGTGGGTGAATGTCTTGCCTAAGGGCACAACGACATTTCCTCCAGCGCCCCCCTGTGGCACCTTTTGATCCAGCAGTCTCCCATCCAAGTACTAACCAGGCCCTGACCTGCTTAGCTGAAGGGATTGGGCCTTGGCAAGCAAGTGTGGCCATAAAGTGCGAGTGTGTCAGCACTAATCCTGGCTCTGTGTGGGCGCATAATGAGACCACCTTGGCTAAAACCCTCTCAGCTGCAGCACGAGTGGCAGGGACAGAAAGGGCTCTTATTGCTACAGGATAGAGTTTTAGGTATGTTTTGCATTTTTTCCCCAGATCTCTGAGCAGGTGGTTTTCTCTTCATCAGAAGAATGGGCATCAGCTCAGTCTGAATGGAAGAGTCCACATCCTGTGTCAATTTCTTTTTGTGTCCAGAAAAGAGACGTGGGAGTTTGGCTGGCGCTGCATCCTGGTCATTGATTTCAGTTACTGGCTTCTCAGGGCTTCCTTTGCGTGTCAGGATGAGTTTTGAAAATTATGCAAAATTCATTGTTACATTGTACATTTCACACACCTTTTAAAGGGGACATATCATGCAAAATCTACTTTTTTAGCCCTTAGATACCTTTTATTGTGTACTGTGGGTGTCTGGTAGTGCCAAAAAGTTTAAATGAATCACTTAAGTAGCTGCAGAGATATATTTATATACATTTTGCAACATATTTCTCAGTTCGTTTGAATATCCGCATTTTCTGTTACGTATTTTTGTCTATCACGTCACAGCGGAACTACTAAATAAGGTCAAGAGCTTCCGGCTAACCACTCGCAGGACCGCCATCTTTATTTTCCTCGTAGCGATTTTGTAGTCCAAGCGCAAAGATGTCAAAGGTGCGAGTAGACAAGTTAAAATGCTCTGTTCTTGGTTGTGTTACCAGCACAACTCGTTACACCAACCGACTGCATCCGAACAACTGAGATCAGCTGGTTACGTTTTATTTTTCGTGGTAATGTACCACTGACAGTGGGGAAAGTTCAGTTTGTTTGCACTAAGCACTTCAAAGAGGAGTGCTTCAGTAACCTCCGCCAGTACAACGAGGGATTTACTCAAAGATTGCATTTGATCGAAGGGTCAGTTCCTTCGGTCGATAGAGGTGACAATATAGTGGAGCGGTGAGTCAAGAAACACTGAAACACTGTTTATTAGACCTATTTTTATTCAGTCATTCTTTACCTGTGTTCTGGCCATTTGTGAGGGATTAGCATTACATCTGTAGCTGCCCATCTTTTACTCGGCTGTTTTCCAGCTGCTTAGGGCACATGTCTTTATTATATACATATAATACATTTATTTTTGATGTTTTCATAAGGCAGAACTCAAGATCAGACTGCTCGTAGCTGGCGTTAGCATGTCGCTAGCGTTAGCATGTCGCTAGCATTAGCGCGCAGCAAGCGTAGCCCGCAGCACCATAACTACACTGACTGACTTGACAGTAGCCTTTTTCCCCGGACTGTTGTTGTAGTAAGATGGTAAAGTGAGGGTCCATTAGACAACCTGCTAATATCTTTCACACACAGTTAAGCTAACGGAGCGCATAGCAAATTACATAGTAGTAAACAAACCATTGAGATGCAGCCATTTGAAGTCTTTGCTGCGGAGGATCGTCGTCTTCGATTTCCTCTTGGTCTGTGTCAGACTCTGGCTCGTGGCTGGATGTTGATGTCTTCGCTTGTTTCCATTTTTCGATTGTCATTACGTTTTTTTCTAACTTTGGAGAAGTTTTGGATCCGATGGACGGACTGTGTTTGGGACTACAACAATGGCTGAACGGGGCGGAGTCTGCATGCAATGTGCATGGGAGGGGGTGGGGTGCGAACTAACTCATTTGCATTTAAAGAGACAGTGCCAAAACAAGGCGCTCAAACGCGCTCCTTACAAAAGGGGTAAAAGAGAGGCATGTAGAAAGAAAATTAGGAGGAATTTAGACTGTAGATTGCAGGTATAGTTTATTTAGACCCCAGGTAAATGTTTTAAATGTTCAAAAGGTATGTCCACTTTAAGTTTCTTTCAGACTGAGTCAATCTAATAAAGGTGAGAAAACTATCAGTGGAAGATATATGAGGGAATATTACATGTCCATACAGAATATATACAAAATTAAAATAGTATACTAATATGTATTATTGTTTGTTTGATTTGCTCCTTGGCCTCGGTGGATACAGAAGGATGGGTCTAGCAGAGCAGACATCAGACGGTCTCACCAAAAGGAAGAGCATTGACATTTTCTGTGGTCCATTTTTACATTAACAAAAATTCTTTGGGACCACTGTTTGAGTGACACTTGAAAGTGACCCTCTCAATCACAAAGTTCTATTGTCCCGCCTCCAGTTCTGTGTTGGCATAAAAGGCACAGCTCTTAAATGGTTCCAGTCAAACATATGTTTGACTGGAACCATTTAACCATATTTCTCAGTCAACTTTACCCCTTTTTATTTAGAACAAGCCCCCCTGACTAGTTCCCCAAGGCTTAATTCTTGGCTCACTTTTGTTTTCACTATATATGTTACCCCTTGGATTGGTTTTCAAGAAATAAAATGTGTTCTTTCACTGTTTTGCTGATAATGTGCAAACTCATTTTACTCTCAAACAAAATCAGTTTGAACACTTCACAAATACATAAAGGAAGTTAAAACTGGATGTAGCTGATTTTTTTTTTTAATCGAAATGACAAAAAGACTGAAATTGTAATATATGGTGATTGCCTTGATTCACAAAATGTTTTTAATGAGTTTTCATCTTATTGTTCTCTCATTGTGAAAAGTGTTGGTATGTTTCTCAATAAGAACTTTAAACTTGACAAACCGATCAGTTCAGTGGGGAAAACAAGCTTTTTCCAACTTAGACTCTTGAGCAAAATCAAGTCTTATTTGCCCCGGAACCAAGTGGAAAAAGTGGTTCACGCCTTGATAACGTCACACCCGGACTATTGTGACTCACTGTAGTTTGGCCTGGACCCGTCTTCAGTGCAGCTGTCCTCGCTCCACTGGTTACCTTTGGTCTCCAGGATCCAGTTTAAGATTTGACTGTTTGTCTACAAGTCTCTAAACAATCTAGCACCTTCTTATTTATCTGGAATGCTTGTTCTGCACACTCCGGACAGAGCACTGAGGTCGGCTGATCAGCTGCTCCTGGTCCAGACTTAAATCTATAGAGGAGACAGAGCTTTTTCTGTTGCTGGTCTTAAACTATGGAACTTTCTTCCTCTGAACATAAGAGCCGCTACTTCTGTTCAGAGTTTCAAATCATTGCTAAAAACTCATTTCTTTACACTTGCTTTTAATCCACGCTGGGCTAGACATTTTTATTGCACCTATATTATGTTTTTACTTTGCATTTTTCAGCATTAAATCGTTTTCTGTCTATTGTGTTGTTGAACTTGTGCAGCACTTTGGGGCAGTGTATCTGTTTATAAATGTGCTATAGAAATGTGTTTGACCTTTGACCTTTTCACCAGATGCCGGCCGTGTTTTGCATAGTCATAAGGTAGCTATTGAGGTACAGTACATAAGGAAGTTCTGTAGCTCTGCAGAAAAGGAGACTGGGCCTTTACAACCTCATTTAGCTGACTCCATTTCCTGGTTGATGAAGTTGATCTCTTCGTGTCCTTGTATTCAGTGTTTGTAAGTCCAAGTTAATGACGAGATGAATTCTCAGGGACCATCTGGTGGTCACTGCACTTTGGAACGTTAGATCCGTATGCCTCTTTTAAATGCTTCCTTTATTTTGCAAGTGAAGTGAAGCAAAATGTAAAATGTTTGAAGTTTTTGTTTCTTTTAGTCCGTCTCTGTACACGGAGCTGTATTTCTCCACCACAACTGACATGGATTTTCTTCAAGGGAAAGTGGCAGATTCCATGCGATGATGAGTTCCCCAATAATACCCCCCTGTTCAATGGGCTTTCTGGCCGGGATGACCCTGGCAGTAGGTCTGCACACCTCCTTCAGGGTTCAGTGTTGCACTGTCCCACAGCTGCACTTGGTTGGCTCTTTTGGCACTCATATTTTCTGTGACGGGGTGCACGGTGGCAGAGTGGCTAGAGCTTCTGCCTCCCAGCAAGGAGATCGTGGGTTCGAATCCCGGACCACCCCAACATAACACGATCTCTCTGGGTGGAGTCTGCATGTTCTCCCCGTGTTACCGTGGGTTCTCTCCGGGTTCTCCAGCTTCCTCCCACCGTCCAAAGACATGACTGTGTAGGTTAATTGGAAACTCTAAATTGCCCGTAGTGTATGAATGTGAGAGTGAATGATTGTCTGTCCTTGTCCGTGTCTCTGTGTTCGCTACGACGAGTTGGCCACTGTCCAGGGTGTACCCCGCCTAAGGCCCAAAGTCACTGGGATAGGCTCCAGTCACCTGCGACCCCTAACGGGAATAAGCGGTAGAAAATTAATGAATGAATGAATTTTCTGTAACTGAGACAACATCTTGAAAACGAGAGTCATTTTAAAGTCTATAGGACAGGTTAGACGTGACATTACACTAAAACATGCTGAACATAATGATATGTAAGATTTGACTAAACAGTTTCTAATGTTACTTCCTGGTTGGACATGAGCAGCAAATATGACATAGTTAGAGGTAATTCCACAACTGTTACCTAGCAACCAGACCAGGGCCACAATCCATATAAATGACACCATAGTTATGATTTGACAAATAATAATACCTGATAACATCTTTATTTTGTTGAATGACCGTTTAAACTTGAAAGATGTATCAGTTGAGTGTTAACCATGGATGTATTAAATGAACTGGATAAGGTACTCTGTCTGTGGTCCCAGATTGATTAGTGGCCGTGCGAGGTACTGCAGCCTCTTGGGCCCAGCCTTTTTCTAAAATTTCACATTATAATTGCAGACAGTACTGAATTATTATCGGTATTTAAATAAAATAGAAGGAAATGTTCTTTTCTACCGTTTCTAAAATCACCGAAATTACCGTTTTTATATGAAGTGACGTCACCGCAAACATGTGTGAGTCACGTGAACGAGCGTCGGACGATACAAACAGAAGCTCGTGGAAAAGGCTCGACTAGCGATACCTGTAAGTTGTATTTTTTTCATTTCAGACGCTTTCACGTGTGTCTAACATGAAGAACACAATTACAATCACACAAGCTAACGTTAACACAAAAACTTCCAAGCTGCGAGGTCGTTCACGTCGCTCAAAGCATCATGGGGGATTGTCGTCACGTGGCGCCCTAAAGCAAAGATGTCAGCCTCCGTATCACGAAGTAAATGCGGAAGTAAGACATTTTTTTGGGGTCATGCACCAATGAGCACACTCCATAGGGATAAACAGGGCGCCATTTTGGATTCAACTTCCAGGTTTAATTATAGTTCTATGGTGTTAACTGTCTCTGTATTTTCTACGGGGCGTCGCTTTTTGATGGTATCACAGAGGGATTCTATTTTAGAACTCAGCACTACCTCCTGTCATTTAAAATTTTCTTCACAAACTGCAACTTTATAAATTTAAAACTATGATAAATATTTACCACAGGTGCCCTCCCACCAAACTAAAAAGAACAAAACTGAGAACCTGTTATATAGACTTGCTTTGATGTTTGCACATGTATGCCCCTGTGAGAGAGAGAGAGAGAACTTAAGGTTGTTGTTAACACTAGCTAGCTCGGTACTAGCTCCTATCCTTGTGTGTTTAAGGGTCATCGTCCAGGCGTCACAGATTTGCACCCCACACACACACACCCATCCACATTTGGCATTTTTCTTGTCGAGACGTTGCACAAACTCTTTGAAATCAACAGTGGCGTCATGTGGGGAAGCTGGCCCGAGTGGTCAAGTAGGAGGCAGACATACAAAAGTCTTGTACCAGACAAGATTTATTAAAACGAACAAAACACATGTGCACACAACTGCACTGAAGTCTCTCTCCCTGAAATGGGGCCAGCAGAACCTTTTTATGCCCTAGGCCCCTCCCCTAGGACAGTACACCTGGATTGCAGGTAACTGCACCCTTTAACTCCATGGAGGCAATGGAATTACATTTCCTCCTCCATGGACCAATGTCCCCAAAACAATTCAGATGTTTAACTGAAACTACAAACACAAAACAAATAAATTTTAAACACCTTATTAAACTAAATCCAAATTGAACTATGGCAGTTCTCCCCTCCACATGGTCTGGCCCATGACCCCAACAAAGGTTTTAAAAAATGGCCGCCATGAGGCCCTCCTCCTCTTTGACCAGACCATGTGGTGGACAAGGTAAGTTTGTTGAAATTAACTGAAATACAAATTTAAACAAATAAACACATTGAAAAGGAACTTATGTGTTTTGTGATAACTAAAAAAACTAAACTAAACAAACCCCGGATTAAGTTTACAGTTGAGTATGAGAAATTGAAAAATAGAAATTAAGAGTGATTAAAAGGGACAAAGACCCACTTTGTCACACACCCCCCCTCTTAAGACCGTTACTCCTGTGAGTCACGGGACAGGAAATCCATATATACACATTTTTAAAGATTCTAGGCAGAACGCAGTAACCAATTTACAATAAACACTTTCACATTAAGACAGTAGGCAACTTCAAAGTGTCCAAAGTTCCTCTTGTATCAAGAACTTCTCCAATGCAAGTACCTTACTTCTCCTGGAAAGAGTCTAGTTCCAAACAGCTCCCAATCTTCAGCAGACCAAGAACGCAGGCCCGGTGAACCTTGAGCTGGTGAACCTTGACTCCTCAGTGGGTTCTTGGACCTCTGGAAAATAGAACCAAACCATTGTCCAAACTCCTCCTCACATAGCGCTGGCTGCTCCAACTGCACACAGCTACAGTGAAAACACCAAGCACTCCACAGCTCCCGACAGCAGCTCATAGCAACTACTGACGTTTATGCCACAGTCGCTGACCAAAACACGCCACGACTCTTATGGTGTCCAAGAAGCCAAAAGTTGCTCCACTTTTCCGTGGTGGACCTCTGCACGAGATGCGTTCCTCTCTTCAGGGGCCTTCTCTGCAAGCTCCACACGGCTTTGCTGTACCTCCCATTGGAGGTGAGAAAACTGGTTCCTTCGTTGCCTCATAAGATCTTGTAGACTTGCCTGTTGTCCCGAGATGTTCGACTGTAGTTCTTTGCTGAATGTCCCCTCTAGGTTGTCAGGTGGACCTGTGACTCCATCAGCACGAACCTTCTGTCTGGTTTCCATCATTCTTTACTGCTCCTACTGGCCTGGATCCCACCGCTGCCACCAAATGTGGGGAAGCTGGCCCAAGTGGTCAAGTAGGAGGCAGACATACAAAAGTCTTGTACCAGACAAGATTTATTAAAACGAACAAAACACATGTGCACACAACTGCACTGAAGTCTCTCTCCCTGAAATGGGGCCAGCAGAACCTTTTTATGCCCTAGGCCCCTCCCCTAGGACAGTACACCTGGATTGCAGGTAACTGCACCCTTTAACTCCATGGAGGCAATGGAATTACATTTCCTCCTCCATGGACCAATGTCCCCAAAACAATTCAGATGTTTAACTGAAACTACAAACACAAAACAAATAAATTTTAAACACCTTATTAAACTAAATCCAAATTGAACTATGGCAGTTCTCCCCTCCACATGGTCTGGCCCATGACCCCAACAAAGGTTTTAAAAAATGGCCGCCATGAGGCCCTCCTCCTCTTTGACCAGACCATGTGGTGGACAAGGTAAGTTTGTTGAAATTAACTGAAATACAAATTTAAACAAATAAACACATTGAAAAGGAACTTATGTGTTTTGTGATAACTAAAAAAACTAAACTAAACAAACCCCGGATTAAGTTTACAGTTGAGTATGAGAAATTGAAAAATAGAAATTAAGAGTGATTAAAAGGGACAAAGACCCACTTTGTCACACGTCAACAGATCCGCCATGGTTTATTGGGAACAGCTCGCTGCAGTGGCATCTGCACACGTCATTAACACTGGACACACGTGAGACGCTGCTCCATGGTGCTGCTCTCGGGGGAAAAGATTTTTAATATATATGGATATTTTGTTTTCAGCAGATGACATTATATTACATAATAATAGCAGCATTTGCACTTTGATGATTGTGCTTGCTCAGATTGCAACTTTAAAAAAAATTTTTTTTACAATATATTGCATTCCCAGTCATTACATTGTAAGAAACTCTTATTAGAACCAACACAACTCTGTACTACGTATTCCAATCAGGATTTCGGAGTCTGCTTCCAAGTGTCAGATATGTCTGCAACACAAAAGATTATGAGGCTCGACAAGCCAATTCTGCTCCATTCTCCACACTCGACACACCACTGCCTCCGTCGCACACACAACAGGCCTGTGCTGCTGTAATACCTTTTAAATGTGCCAAACTCATCATGTTCAAATTTCACGCTCCTTAGACTCCTGAGCACAGATTGAATCCACACACAATCGACTGCACTGTCCCACTGACATGTGGTGTCTCTTTGAATCGTGGGCCTTTATTATGCAAAAGTGACCGTCTTAATCCTCAAAAACACACGCAATTAGTGTTGTGTTGATACGTTTCATCATTCACACACTAAAGCCTGTGCATTTACACTCTCCGAAAACACCTGCCCCTTAGCTCTATCAGCATGTTATAATTCATCAAATTTGCTTATTTATATATATATATATATACTTTATTGCAATGTTTTCATTATTCTTTAGTGTAATTCTTATTTTAACTCATTGTTAAATTTTTTTCCCTTCAAAATTAAATCGGCATACATAAATATGCATACACATAAATCCACACATTCATGCATTTAGACACAGTGTGTACACATATATACATACATATACATACTGTTGTGTCATAATTTCTTCTGGATAACGCTCGCATGTTTGACACAATGAAGAAGACAAACTCGACGAAATTCAATGCAATAGAGTCTTTATTGTCCAAAAAATAACTTCATCCTTGGTAAAATGTAAGATCTGGGTGGTTCACATACCACCCAAAAACCTCCTCTAACCAGAGTCCCAGATCATGGCTCCAAACCCACAGAGATCCTCACACGAAGAAAAAAACTCCAGAAGCCCCGACAAAGAGAATGCAGCCCAATTTATAGCTCTGAATATTCAGAACGATTACCCCCCATGCTCGGCTCTTATCCTGTAGTTTCCTAGGTTTAGGGCACTACTCCACCCAAGCACGTTATTATTCTTTGAACCCACGTGTAAACTCACTGAAACCCATGATCTCACTATCATGGTTCATAATAGTTTTTAATAATAAATAAAAGTAGAAGAAACTTTGTAAACAAAATAATAACTCTACAGGCCTTTGCTTGCCAACTTAAGCTTAAACATTACAAAATAAGCCTTTGGTGTTACACTCTTAAATATTGTTATTATAATGTTTCATACATTTGTGAAGCTAAAATATTCTTCATCAATACATATATACACACACACACACACACACACACACACACACACACACACACACACACACACACACACACACACACACACACACACACACACACACACACACACACACACACACACACACACACACACACACACACACACACACACACACACATTACTCAAATGTGCATGAATCACTCTAAATACAACTTCCAGTGGTTTAATGAAGTACAATATGGTTTAAAAACTACTAAAAGTTGATTTGGCCTAATAAGTTTCCTTTAAATCATCTCTAAAATTCAAACAGTATGATGTCACCTCCATGACCTCTGCCCTGGCGCTCCGGTGGGTCCGGTGTATTTAGTGACCGGCAGGACACAGAGCAGCTCATGTGTGTCTAATCCATGTCTTCTTTTTCCGTTTACCTGCAGAAACATTCCTTTTGAGTTGTTTGTAAGGGAGCATTTCTACAAGGTTAATCTTTATCAAATTTGTCATGGGCACAGAATGTTTTAAGTAAAGAAATTTAATTAAAAACCTGATCTTTTTATTGTGTTCAGACATGAATGGATTTTACCTGCATTCAGTAACATGTATTTACACCAAGGACTTTGGAATCCGCTGAAATAGTGCCGTGGCCCTGATTTGATCTCCACGCTCCTCACTCCACTCCCGTCTCCTCCTCTCACACCCCTCCATCACGGCGCTCCTCCACGCTCTGGATGATGGTAATTAGACCATCAGCTCTGATTGGAGCTTGGCACAAAGTTGAAGAAAGGAGAGGTTTTCTAATCAAAAGCTGTCAGGAGCTGCATGTAAAGGAGGGAGAAGGGCTTCTGTCTGTGGGTTTGAGTGCGATGTGCTCCAGGGCGGTATCTGCAGAGTCTTCACTGTGAAAGAAACTGCAGCTCATCTGGATGGTTGGTTGGTGGTTTGAATCCATTCTATCCTGTTCTGTCCTTGGGCAAGACACTTCACTTACTAGAGTCAATCAATAAATCAATTGGTCAAACTTTGTTTACGCTTCTCTTACAGAAATGTACCAAAAAGTGCTTTACATTTACACAAACTTACACACAACCACACACCTGTACACACGCACGCACGCATGCACATATGAGGCACACACCAAACCTCCACCGGGGGCCCATGAGCCAGCGCCCAGGGGCCACAGCCGACCACTGCTCCCAGAACAGAGGGCCCCTCAGAGGAAACACTGGGGAGACTAAAATTGGATAAAGGGATTCAAATAAATGAGGACAAAGTAAAACTGAGACCTAAAGTTTGAAGTGAAAACATTAAGACTAAAACTTAAGATAAAAAAAATAATAACAAATCAATTAAATACAGACTAAATAAATAATAAATACTAATCAAAAGCTAAGCTAAAAAGATGTGTCTTGAGCCTGCTCTTAAAAACCTGAACTTCCTCTGCGGCCCTGAGCTCCTCCTCAGGCCATTCCACAGACGAGGGCCGTAGTACTGGAAGGATGCCTCGCCGTGAGTGTGTGTCCTGACTATGGGAATGACTAGGAGCCGGCTGCCGGAGGAGCGCAGGGGCCCGAGGAGGAGTGCAGGGGCCCGAGGAGGAGCGCAGGGGCCGAGGAGGAGCACAGAGGCCCGAAGAGGAGCGCAGGGACCCGAGGAAGAGCGCAGCGGCCCGAGGAGGAGCGCAAAGGCCCGAGGAGGAGCACAGGGGCCCGAGGAGGAGCACAGGGACCCGAGGAGGAGTGCAGGGGCCAGAGGAGGAGCACAGAGGCCCAAGGAGGAGCACAGGGACCCGAGAAGGACCGCAGGGGCCCGTGGAGGAGCGCAGGGACCCGAGGAGGAGCGCAGGGACCCGAGGAGGAGCGCAGAGGCCTGAGGAGGAGCGCAGGGACCTGAGGAGGAGCACAGGGGCCCGAGGAGGAGCGCAGCAACCCGAGGAGGACCGCAGAGGCCCGAGGAGGAGCGCAGAGGCCCTAGGAGGAGCGCAGCGGCCCGAGGAGGAGCGCAGCAACCCGAGGAGGACCGCAGAGGCCCGAGGAGGAGCGCAGCAACCCGAGGAGGAGCGCAGAGGCCCGAGGAGGAGCGCAGAGGCCCGAGGAGGAACGCAGCGGCCCGAGGAGGAGCGCAGGGACCCGAGGAGGAGCGCAGCGGCCCGAGGAGGAGCGCAGCGGCCCGAGGAGGAGCGCAGGGGACCGAGGAGGAGCGCAGCGGCCCGAGGAGGAGCGCAGGGACCCGAGGAGGAGCGCAGCGGCCCGAGGAGGAGCGCAGGGGACCGAGGAGGAGCGCAGAGGCCCGAGGAGGAGCGCAGCGGCCCGAGGAGGAGCGCAGGGACCCGAGGAGGAGCGCAGAGGCCCGAGGAGGAGCGCAGCGGCCCGAGGAGGAGCGCAGGGACCCGACGAGGAGCGCAGCGGCCCGAGGAGGAGCGCAGCGGCCCGAGGAGGAGCGCAGCGGCCCGAGGAGGAGCGCAGGGGCCAGAGGAAGAGCGCAGGGGTCAGAGGAGGAGTACAGGGGCCGCGAGGGTTCATATGGTAAAAGCAGTTCTGAAAGATAAGAAGCCAAGACCTTTAAGACATTTATAAACCAGTAAAAGAACCTTCAGCCGTGTCAGTGTGGGCTCAGCCATGCTGCATGTTTGCTTTGTCATTTGCCTGAGCCAGTATTGCAGGCTCAATGTACCTGCACCAGCACCGAGGGAAGATTTGGAGAAAGTGACAAAACGGCACTAAACTTTTTTACATTGCAACTGCGCGTTCAGTGAAAGTCACAGACAGAAATGTGTGACCTGATGTAGTATAATGTACTTGGTTTGAGGAGCTGCCTCTGCTTCTATCTCCAACTAGAAGCTCGTGCAGACAGCAACTCTGAAATATTCAACAATGTCATCACCTAAAGAAGATAAACCTGAGAAAAACACAGCCACACGGAGCTGCAGGCTTCTCGATGGGATGTTCTTCACATGAGCTGACATTGGCTCCTCCCTCTTCCTGGTCCAGACCTGTGCTCTGGTTTAGACCCAGTTTAACAGCGAGATGAGCTCCTTGTGTTGGTTAAGGCTCCAAGGTCAAAGCCGGAGAGACACGATGAGGAGATCTGAGGTCACACATGTGTCAGTGGTGCTCAGCTGAATGCTCAGGGTCCACATGAACCGTGTGTGGTGTTGTAAGGATGGTGTAAACATCAAAGAGGAAAATGAATCTAAAATCAGAAAAAAGTCAGACGGGTTTATCGAGTGTCACACAGGCAAAGTTTAAGTACACAGCAACACACAAGACATGTTGGTGTAAAAAAAACAGTAAAGAACTGGCAGTACAGTTTTTTACTGTTTAAAGGTCCAATAACATGCAAAATCGACTTTTCAGAGGTTTTAACCTTCCTACAGTGCTATTTGGGCCTCGTATGTTGTGCCCAAAGTGGTTTTTTGATTGATTCCCTCATGTTTTCGCTAGAGAACTGTCTTTTCCGTCCCCCTCGGCTGAGCAGCAGACGGGGGCTCCTCACAAGGATGACGTGCTTCACAAGGATGACGCGGTGTTTAAGCCACGCCTCCAGGAAGCACACAGCCGCAGAATAAAAACAGCTAATGCTAATGCTACACAGTAATTACACGATGGATACGACAGATCGAAGAGTTAGCTTGTTATTTACCAAACGGCAACGTCCGTCGTTGAGGCCCTGGAGCACGTCAAACTCCAGGTCAGATCCAGGACGTAGGACTCAGCACGACGCACCATCAGGACGGATAAAATGTTTATTCAGTGTTTGTGAATCGCTGTTTACCGGAGCACACGGCGCATGCACCATCTCCGCTCTAGGCTTCGGCACGAGTTGGGTGGGGGAGGCGCGCGAGTTGGGTGGGGGAGGCGCAAGGATTGGGAGGGGGAGGCGCGCGGGTTGGGCGGGGGAGGCAGCCTGCTCTCTGTTCGGGGGGGTCAGATCTCAGAGTGAGCCGTTTGCTTTTGCAAGGAGGGGGGCCAGTCCAAGAAATGGGTGTGTTTTGGAAACTGTTATGTTATGGATATTGCACAACGCAAAAATGTATCAACAAAGCCCTTAGAATAGACTGTGTAAAGGGGAAAATAGCAGAATATGGGACCTTTAATTTTAACGGTTAATTGCTGTTCAAGAAATCCCATTATGCTCCTGTGATTCCAGATCGATTTCAGGTACATTACTGTTAAATGACATTATCTTACTGTTTATCGTTCTTTTTCTGCTTTTGATTAAAATAAATCATTGGAACTGTTAATTAAATAAATAAATAGATAAATAAATATATGAATAATAACACATTTTAGTTTTAGAACATTCACTGAATATTCATAAAGTAGCTCATCCAAACACATAACGCTTATTTTTACTCACAAATGTTGTCAAGATCAATCGTAACAGCTCACAGATTCAGCTCCTCACACTTCTATTCACTGGAGAGCACGTTTGGACTAATAAATGAACAATAATTCATGACTCAGTTGAATGTTTCCTTGTCCTGGTCCTGAATAAAAGCAAAATGTTATATTTAGACTGAAAAGTTTATACATTTCAATTGTCTATGAGCAGATAACTTTGGGAAACAACGTACCACAGCAGAAAAGATCAAACTGTGCTGAGTGACAGACATGAGTGATTTTAGTGATGGCTTGTGGACATGTGCGGTATATTTTCTGTTAGAATGACCTCGACAGTATCAGCCTCAGCCACACTCTTGGTTGTGTCCCTTTTTCAAGACGAGGCACTACAGGCAAAGCTATTTTTGTTTTTTGGTCAGTTTGCTCTGTCTTCGTATCGGTTTTCATGTGGAAACAACAAACCCGTTCAATCTGCTTCTAAAAATGTTCTATTCTTCCATTTAATCCACGTCATCCATAGATTTCTCTGGGACATTGTACCTTCAAATGCATTTTCTCCCACAGAGACATAAAGATCACCTACACCAGGCATGTCCAAACTCAGGCCCGGGGGCCAAATGCGGCCCTCAGACCAATTTTTCTTGGCCCTCAGGCTTCCTGGTGAATTGACCAACACTTTCCTGATAAGTACTATTTACAGCACATTTCAGATTTTCTACAATTCTGACCTAAATAACTAACATTTTAGCGCAATACAGACCTGATGTTAAGGCAGTGAGACTGAATGTAGATGTGGTGGCGCTTAAATCATCGGATAAATGCAGATTTTTTGAACGTTTCATGATTGATTTGTGGCCCTCCGCTTTGTCTACATTTCAATATGTGGCCCTCGCTGGAACATGTTTGGACACCCCTGACCTACACACACCGAACTGTACAATCTGGACTCAACAAGATTTTGACGAAACGTACTGAAGGATTCATTTGAACTGATTTTTAATTTTACTTTTTAATTTTTTTTTTTTTTTTAGGACAATTTTCAGTCCAATATAGTGTACTGAAAAACTAAAGAAGAAATCCAAAATCCACTCTGTACATTTTTTGTAACTAATATGTTACAAAATGAACCAAGAAATTTAAACCTGAATCTGTCAATTTTTCAGATTTAAATGTCCCAAATGTGTCTATTTTTGGCAGTTTTTACACATAAAATGCCTTATTTCTACATGAAAACAAAAACATGACATGACGAAAAACGTGTAATATATTTCTTTCTTACATTTATGTGAGTAAACTACAGGAGAAGTTTCCAATTGATATCTTTAAATGTAAGATTTTTTCACCTGAAGTGTCTCACCTTAAATTCCTGAAAGAAAAACCAAATTTAGACGTCATCAACACAAACAGCAGATTCACAAACGTACCAGCACAAAAGTCAGCTCAGAAGAAGAGAGGAAATGATGTCCCAGTCTGTTAAAACAAACACAAGACGGTGCATTCACATTTCAAGTTGATCCAGATGTTTGGTCGATAAGGAAATATCTAACCAGGACCAACCATGAGACATCACTTCCATTCCATCCACATTTAGTCTGAATAACTGGCCTAACAAATAAAAAATGTTGTTAAATAAATTGTCAAGGACTTAACTAGACTCAAAAAGACTTAAACACATTTGAACACGACTCATTAAGCTGAGCAAAATATCCTGTTCTACTTTGGCTTTTATCATTGAAGAGTGATTAATAAATTAACATCATGACCAGCCTGCTCGGTGTTGGTGAGCCGTAGCCACATCTGCCTGGGGTAGACTGAAGGAAGCGAGGCTGCCAATCCGCCAATAGGCTATTCACCTTATTCCGGAAGTTTCCGTACGAGCCGCCGTCTTGTTTCCGTTGTAGTTCACACGGGGCAGACGAGCGCAACAGAAAATAAGTTCTACATGGACTAAAAAAACGTTTTCAGACATTTTACACAAATCAACCTACTTTATGTAACATTTTATTTTAGACTTTTCCCTCGTTCGTCATTAGCTGTAACGGAGTTCTCGTCAAACGGAAGAGCGTTTACGACAAAAGTGCGCATCTGTGGCAAAAAGAGGCAAAAGTGGGCGGGGCAGAATAAAGTGAATAGACTCAGAAGGTGGGTCAGGGGTCAGCTACTGGGTTTTATGTCTGATTTTATGTCTTTAAAGTGCGTATGACAGGTTTTCGTGATTTTCTTATTTTGACTTTATTCGGTGCATTAATACCTGTTGTAAATATAAATTATAGTTTTACACCAATCGAGTTGCCGTTTGTGGAGAAAGTTTAAAAATCCATCGAAAATTACAGGAAGTAAACAAACTGATGACATCACACTGGGGAGACAAAGGCTATGCATAATTTACGCAAAAAAGCATTTTTTTTTTATCCTTTATACATTAATTCGACAAAAAAGGTGTTCACATGTGTTTTTTATTTGAAAAAGCTAAAAGATCTGTGACATTAGATGAATTTGGGTGGTTGCTATGGTAATGTACTTGCGTGATGTCATCATTTACAACCAGTGAAGTGAAACAAAAAACCTAAAAAGAATTGCGAAACCGGGATAAAATTTGTGAAGTATTTTAGCAAAATTTGAAATATATTTATCTAAACTACATTTTAGTTAAACGAGTAGTTCAACCTGTCAGGGGCCCTTTAATGGTAATATTTTACAACTGGATGGTGGTAATTAAGTATCTCATAGCTTTTATTTTGAAGACAGATTAATTTGATATAGATATTTTATAAAAGTCAGACATCTTCCAACATGAACATACTAAAATTAATTAAATGTTGAGTACACTATTGGTTGACGTGGCATATTCCAAGTGATGGCCACGTCAGGACGAAGGAACATGAGAAACTAGACAAATACCAAAGGCCCAGAGAAGAGCTTGAGAGACCTTAGACTCACTGCAAGCACTTTCAAATGAACAAGTGCTGTTTGTCCCATTTTTAGACAGTAAAAATCAGGTACGGCACATTTATACCCTTTCGTTTTGCTTTTCATGACATCACTGTTGCTCGTTCTCCCTTTAAGGTCAGCCGGCTGCCAGGAGATGGATCGTACCTTCCTGAGTGCTTTTATGAGGCGGGTGTGCAATAAAACAAATAATTCAGTTAGCATAATGATCATGGCCCCTGTGTTCCAGCTCAGCACTATTTCATCCACACAGGAGCGGCTGTTTGGGAGTCTGTGAGCGCAGCAGAGGGGATTTTCCATTCAGTGATGTGCAGAAGCGCGAGCTACTTCCAGGAGATCATTACGCTTCACACAAGTCACTCATGTTTATGGAAGTGAGGAGCAGAGCAAGCTGTTTGAGGAAAAATTAGCCTTTTGTGATAAACCTTTACGTTCTGTCCATAGTTGATCGTAATACAGATCTAAAATAACAATGCACAATTGGAACAAAATAGGTCCATTGACTTCCTGGTAAAAAAAAATGCAACTGATTCTTTGCAGCTACTTTATCATAGTGGCACCTGTCATGTCATACACCAGATTTTAATTGTTTTTTATAAAAGGCTAAGTGTCTTTTTGAAACCTATATGTGCACGACCCGCAGTTAAAGGAGACATATTATGCATTTTTACAGGTTCTTACTATTGAACTATAACATGAGGAGATCATCATTTTACACTTTGTTCATTGTTAACCGCAATACTGATCTAAAACAGCCTGCTAATCAATACAGGTCCATTGACTTCCTGTTGAAAACTGAAAATCTGATAAGCCCCTCCTCTTCATTTTGACATTTCATTGTAACAAGCAGTAGATTGTAGTCATGTATTGTATTTCTTTAAAGTGGCTATGTGCCATTTTAGAACCTACAAGTGTCATTTGGAGTCTTAATTTGTCAAATAATCACAGCTAAGAACAGGGATGTGGGCGGGGACAGGGGGGAGGTGAGGTGATTCATTCAAACATGCAGGAATCAATCAAAGTGTAACTATGAGTAAACTATAGATGAGGTGCACCTTTGTAACAAGGTTGAAAGCTCATTAAAGTTGAGTTACAATATGTCTTTTTCAAGATTTTTTTTTAATTGCAAGTAAAAACAGAGCAGTAGGCCGGGACAGGTGACATAATAAATGTATATGTTTGGAACACACTTCTGAGAGCGGGAATAAAATGGACGACACAAACTGAAACAACAATCAAGGACTGGACACAAATTATAACTGACATTTGAAATATACAAAAAATTATATTCAGACTGAAATTGAAAATGGAGAAATTTAACAGACTTTGGGCCAAATGGGACGCTGTACCTTCACTTCATTGTTTGTCTTGAGTTTGTTTTTGTTTTTATGTTTTTTTTACATTTGAAAAAAAAAAAAAAGCAGCACGTTAGCAGAATGGCTGGCACTCTTGCCTGGCAACAGGAAGGTCACAGGTTCAGCGCTCACATTGGCCGGCTCTCTCTGTGCAGAGCTAACATGTTTTTATCTGTGTCTGGGTGGGTTTCTTCTGGGCGCTCCGGTCACCCCCATCAACCCAAAACATGCACCATATGTAGAATCCTCCAGCAAAGGTAGTCCTGACCACAGACATCTGGAGATGGGTCTCCAGGCGCTGCACCGCCCCTGAGGAGGTGCCCCAGTGGCACTGAGGGATGGATCAAATGCACAGGACAAATGTCCCTATAGGGCAATACAGTGCACCTTAACCTTAACAGTACAGAATTATTCAAACTAGCATGAATGACATGAATTGGAATCGTTTTTTTTTTACGGTTACATTTGAAGTAACAAAACTGATGAAGTGAAGTGTCGGGATCATCATTATCTCTGTGCTGATGAAAGGCCAGTTCTTGTGGATCTGTGCAGTATTATTTGATGGACAGTGGTTCATGGTTTTGATGGGACAGTGTCGATCACAGCTGCCAGCTCTCCTGTCTCCGCCGGGATAATTGTGCACATATGTAATCACAGTGAGGGATAATGGGCTCTTTAGCGGCAGCAGGACTGGGGCAGGTGACTGGAGTGAGCTTTAATCCCACGACTGTATCGGGCTGTCATTAAACAGAGCAGACACCACGAGCTGACGGGAACATGGCAGGTGGCATTAGCACAGCGCTGTAGCCAGTGATGGCTCGGCACACTGTCTGATCAGCGCAGCAAGACGCCGAACATGCCAGGGAGCCCTTTCCTTATGCATCTGCTGCTCTCATTTGCCGTCACGTTTATGGGTGCAAATGTGCGTGTAGAATTTGGAATGATACAGTCCTGATCAGAAGATTAAGACCAGCTGAATAAATGGCAAAAGTCACATTTTGCAGGGTTGGATCTTAACAAGGGTCCAAGTAGAGCTTCAATAAGCACCATGTGAGAGAGAAGAAAAAAAAGGTTTTGTGAACATTTTATTGAAAACTGCAATTAAAATGAAATCGTCCGTTCTGCAGCTGAAGTTTCGGACCACATAAAAGCCTAAAACTTTAAAAGCCCAGATCTGTGCAAAAATGCGGATTCAGTCATCATTTTCTGTCAGGTAGGTTGCACTAAGACAGTCATTTTGGATTTCTTAAAAGATCCTGTGGGTTATAGACAAAAAGTCAAGTGAAAGACATCGATGTAAACCCTCATTCGTCCAGGTGTGGTCCATCGTAGAAAGGGTTTCAGGGGTTGTCATTTTCCAAACGAAGACAGGTGTTCAGTGATTCCTCCCTGGGGGCAGGACTCTCACCACTTAGAGTAACATATAAGCCCGAGTTCCCATACCAGCTCTCTAATTGACAATGACTTTTGGATAAAAGTCAAAACGTCTCGATCTTTAAACAGCGTCCAGATGACAACCCCTGAAACTCAAGTGAAAGACCCAAAAAAAAAAAATGACACAAATGACACAAAATGTCTGTTCCTCAAGACACTGGACGATCCTCAGCTCAAATTAAGGCCGTCACTGGTGCCGACTGCAGCCCAATAACCATCAGACGCATCTGACACTGAAGGGCTTCAAAAACAAAAGTCCTCGTCTCCTTGAACGCCACAGAACTGCAACTTGGACTTTACCACAGACACCAAACATGTGACATTGAAAGTGGAAGAAAGTTTTATTCTCTGAGAAAAAATGTCACCTTGATGGTCCTGATGGTTTCCAACGTTACTGGCACGACAAGCAGATCCACCTGAGATGTTTTCTATGCGCCACAGGGAGGGGGCGCCATAATGATCTGGTTCACTTAAGACACTTTTGGACCATTCCACTCCGCTCCAAAGTGAACCAGTGGAAACAAGCCTTATACATCATCCTGGCACAAAGGCGGACGTTAAAATTCGATAAAGGAACCTCCCGGAGTAGATATTGTAATCTGGATTTATGTGCAGCCTCTGTGTGGCAGCGGTGACAGATATGGGCGAGTGGCAGCGGTGTTAGAGGCTGGCAGAGTTATGGCTGTGTGTTATGACAAAGAGGTGGCATGTCCTTGTGTGAATGTCAAACAGCGGCTTAACATTTTACAC
This sequence comes from Rhinogobius similis, assembly GCA_019453435.1. Taxonomy (NCBI): domain Eukaryota; kingdom Metazoa; phylum Chordata; class Actinopteri; order Gobiiformes; family Gobiidae; genus Rhinogobius; species Rhinogobius similis. Next base: position 4,246,662 of record CM033637.1, read on the forward strand.
AGAACTCTTTTCGCGTTACTGAAAATGCACCAATTCTTTTTAAAGCCAGCTTGTATATTCCTACATTGTACTGGCTGCTTCCTCTTTTCATGCGGGATATTGCCTCCATTATCAGCCCCCGCCAAGATCGGAGCAGAATAAATCTTGTAAATGAGGTTTGAAGTGGATTTCCTGCTTTCTTTTTGTGACAAATTTGACAGGGTTAATCTGAAGGTGCAGTTGTGCTCTTTGGCTTATTCCCGATGATTTCAGAGGCTGATTTTCACGTGTCGTTCTGAGGAAAAGAGAGGCGTCTGATCACAGTGTTACTGCGGCAGGTGTGTGCGCCGGCCATTTGCATAATGTGGAGTGAGGGCCGAGGGAGAGGATTCATCTGTGGTTATAGCGGAGACGGAGAGCTCTGGTGTCGTAGCACTGACAGCAGCTGGCTAATAGTGTGGCTGACCAGTGCCTTAGTCCAATATTTTAACTAGTGATCCAATTTTCAGTATTTTCAATGTGTTTTCAAAAGAAGGTTAAAGATTGTGGTGGACCAAAAACCGAAACAATTGGAAATAAACAAAAGAATAAATGTCAGAATGTAGGAATAATTCTTATATTAAAAAATACATTTGTAAGTAAATAAATGCATCTATACATTAAGGCTTACATTTCGCTCATATTAAAGGAAAGCTATACTTTTAATCATTTCAGTGATAATTAATTCAATTATACTCTTTTATTTTTCATACATTTATTTATTTATTTTTACATGCATTTATTCTACATCTGTTTTACATCTGTTCTTTTCCAGTCGGACAAACAATTAGCTTTGCCCAAAATATGAAAATGTCTTGTTTGTTTTGCTGAAAAAGAAACTCTGAATGTGCATAAATTCTGGGTTGAGAGAAAACAACTGCCAAACTGTTGAACCCAGTGGACTCTCCATCCCTCCCTCACTCACGAACAAGACCCCGAGACGCTTGAACTCCTCCACTTAAGGCAAGGACTCTCCACCACCCGGAGAGGGCAAGACGCCGTTTTCCCCGTCAAGACCCATGGCCTCGGATTTGGAGGAGCTGATTTTCATCCCAGTTGCTTCACGGTCGACAGCAAACCGTCCCAGAATCGACATGCCGGTCAATCTACACTCCGACTCCCACCTGGTCATGAGCCGGAGGTAATAAGGGACAGGACGAGGTTCAAGCGGCGGGAACGCTGGAGCGACTATGAGACTCTGGGAACACCTCGGGATGTCAAGAGCAAGAGGCAGTGGTGGACCTAGGAATATGGGGGCCCAAGGCAACATTAAGACCAGGCCCCTCCTCAACAACTGTAATTTTGTGTAACTTTGGTGTCATATCTTTTGAATTGTTCTTCAAAGGAAGCTATTCTTGTCCTGGTTTTGGTTTTTTAACATGTTTTGGCCAGACAGGTTTGTAAAATCAGGTGGTAAGTGAACTATTGGAAGTGTTTAATTCATATGTGCAAAAGCTGACATGTTCTATTCAGCTTTAAGGGGGGTTTGGAGGTCCTTCCCCAGAAGAATTTTTAAGAAATCAGACCATGTTTCCTGTTTAATTTGACAATCCCAGACTTTTTTGTTGGTCTTTTTCTTGTTTGAAAGTACACTGCACTACGTTACTGTGATAGTGAGAGAAAAGCAACTATTTCAGAACCTTGTCTATGACAATTGGGGAGCATCTTGTTGGGGCCTCTTTAGGTTGGGGCCCCAAGGCAATTGTGGCCCGTTGCCTAATGGTAAGTCCGCCACTGGTAAGAGAAATACACACTCCTTCAATTCTTTACTCAGCGTAAGTCTGACCACTCCCTCCATCACCTCGAATAAAATTCAAACAGAACCGTGCAGCAGATTTGTTAATTTATGTGACACATGTGAAACGCACCAGCTCATTGGTCATTTATCACTTATAACTAAATCAAACTTCAGAATAACATGCTTCACTCATTGATTTTGCAGAGTTTTTTCTTTTCCTCGCATGCAGCCGCATTTGTTTTGATACAGGCGGATCAAGCATGTCCCTGTTTGACATATCCACCTGTCAATCACGTCCCTCTGAACTGCACAGATGAAAACAGTGACCAGACTGATATTGATCTGTATAAAAGATACAGAGATATCACTGTCGATTTTCTAGTGTGGTGCTGCAACCCCGACGAGGCCTTAGATAAACGAAGAAAATGAATTGAAGGCTGGACTCTTCCATCTTCCGCTGAGAATACCAGGAGACAAACACATCCTCTCCTCCTATTTGTCACTAGAACAAAGGTTATTACTTGTTTACATCAATTACTGGTATCCATGTGTACAGAACATTATTAATACGAAATGCCATTTTTAACTGTTTTAATTGAGTTTTTGAATGATTGGGACACCCGTTGGTACATTCATTACAATACAAAGACAAGATCCACACGATGGATCTTTAATTGTGTCCTTTCAAGGTGAATCAATCAGCGCACGCTTGATTTACTCACCTCTCTTTTCTTTTGATGGCCTTGTGTCCTATTGGAAATCCATTTGTCCTGCTCGTAATAACGAGAGTCTCTTCCTCCACCACACTGACAGAGAATAATTCAAGAAAGGACAATTTACCTGCTTGTGTTATGGTGATGCTCAGTTCTGTTTTCAGTATAGAACAACAACATGCTTTCCATAATTAACAACACAACTGTGTTGTAATTGTTCTCTACTTGGATTATTACCTATGTTCAAGAGACTCAAAGCATTATGGGTTGGTAGAAGTCTTGTGAATGTTAATGTTGTGTTGTTGCAGTGGCAGATGTCGGAGGAGGCTGGCGAGTGTTGCTTGTTTCTGCAGAACTACAGGGATTAGAATGTTTTGTATTAACATGGTCTGAGGAGCTGCAGCTGCCCTGGTCTAATACACCACCACAATCACAACCATCTCCAGAGACAAATGTTGGCAGTTATTGTTTTTGCCAAATGATTCCAGTGTTCCTCTGTTGCGCCGGAGCGGACGGACTGGAGAGTGGTCCAGAAACAGTAACACAAGACGTGAGGCCAAAACAAAGATAAACACGTGGAATAAGAACTCTCACTTGAGGATGAGAGTCCATTGACAGTGAGTATTTCAGACTATGGTCTCAGATCAGATTGCAGGCCGTGGAAACTGCCCTCACAAGACCAAATCAGACAGAAGAAACTTGCAAAACCGAGCATACAAACTCCAAATAAAGGCCCCACATAACACAACCACAGCTAACCACTGTTTTTGGTTCCCCATCTCACCAGTTTACAAAAATATTTAAATGATTTACATGTCATGAAATAGTTTATGATATAAACTTTCTTCCTCACTGGCCAGTGTCTGACCAGCTGTTTTGTCCATTCCTTCATCTTTATGGACAGTACATCCACATGCGGTGAATAGACATGGCATGTTAACACCAATCATTTCTGTGTAGTCCCTCAGTTGTCCAGGTAGGTTGTATAGCAAAGGAAAACTGAATTCTGACGACTGGATAAACATTTTAAGAGTGAATATGTTTGCCACACATCCAAGTGCTGAAATGAACACCCAGTTTGTTCCGCGTGGTGACTATAAACAGCTGTAGTATCCAACAGGTCACGGTGTCTAAATACCTCGGCGTAGACAGTGACTTGTGTTGGAACACAGGCACCATTGTCTGTGCAAGGCTCCACCATTTACAGCGTTTGGGGGTGCACAAACCTCTTGGTGCTCTTAAGGGCCGCCATAAGCCCTGTTTCCACCAGCTCTTGCCCCCCCAGACCGGTTCACCTGGGACTGTTTCAAGTACTTTAGTACAGTTATTGCATCACCTGTTGGTTTGGGAATTTGGGCGTCTAAAACCCAAATATCCAGTGTGGTTAAAACAACAGGAAAGATCACAGGGGTATGTATGTTTCCCCACAGCAGCTGGTCCGAACCCACCGTCAGCCAGGCCCACAGGATTGTATCGGACACTATGCACATCCTTCACTCTGAGTACATGCTCATAGACTCATGACTTTTCTGTGCAAGCATAACCAAAACAGGAACTTGTTTGTACCTGTATCGGTGAAACTTATAAATGAGGAACTGGAGAACAAACGAAAGAGGAGACTAGCTACAAAGTGACTGCTGGAGGTAGTTTTAAGAGACCAAATGAGTTGAGTAAATGACCAACCAAACCAACAAACCAACTCTTTCTGCTTCTCTTGGTGCTAACCCTTTAGTCTGAGGGGATAGTACTCGATTGCATTTACTCGAGAAGCATTTCAATCAAATAATGCTTCTCGTAGTAGTCTTAGTTTTCAGACTCCATACTTTTCCTCCTATTTGAGTCATATATTGTAGAGAGTAAAAATTCTGTAGTCTTTGTCTTCACTGTGAGTGAATCATCAAGTGACAAAGGCTTTATGTTGACACTCCTCCTTCATTAGTTTTTCAAATTTTTGTGTCAAACCTTGGAAAACACAATTCGATAAAATTATAAAGCAGTTTTTTGAACTTCAACTTGAAATATATTAATGTGAAGTACTTTCACTACTTTTTTGGCTGCTCTATCCGTCTGCTTATTAACCCAAGTGTTGTCAAGGGCTGCCCTTCAACTCAAAGTCCAGAGCAGTGCCACGCTCTTGACTTTGAGTCATTAGCAGGTCAGTCCTCTGTTTGTCAAAGGGTTATAACTTTGCACTTTCTGTTATTGGGATGAACATAGGGCAACCTTGTATATCTCCTTCAAATTTAAATACAAGCGCAAAATTTGTAAGGGTTGTATGTTTGGCCGAGGAAACAGTCTCTCGTGGTGCCAACTGTGTGCCCTCGGAGTGGAAGTTTTGCATAACTGGAGCACAAGGTTAAACACAGTGTCTGCTCTCAGTGGAGCTGCTTGGAGCAAACGGTTAGCTCATTGACATAAAATGCAAAATGGGAAAAAATACAAAAAGCTTCCAGGCATTAATAAGCAGGATTCCTAGTTTGTTGGTGTTCTCAGTCTCAGAATAGTTTGTTAAAGTTGAGCATGAAGTAATTTTACAAGTTGGTCTGGTTCTACAGAGCACATTTTCCCCATGTTTCTAAATATTCAAACAGTCTTAGTATTTAGTTTGTCTAGGGATCATATTATGCTACTTTGACTTTCTTTTTTGAGGTTTTAACCATGTTCCAGGGAGGTTTTATCGTCAAAAACATACCTGGGTAGTATTCATCTGCATTCACACTAGTAGAAAACCCTCCCCCTCTGATTGTCAAAAACACTCCCTGCTGAATTCCCTCGGTGTGTGACCTTTTTATCGTGTTCATACATCACTTATCCGAGAGGCTGTTTAAAGTGCGTATGACAGGTTTTAACGATTTTCTAATTTTGATTTAATTTGGTGTATTAATACATATTGTCCATAAAAAATCCTGTTTTACACCAGTTAAGTCGTAGTTTGTGGAGAAATTTTGAAAAATTAGTTTGAAATTACAGGAAGTAAAAAATTGATGACATCACACTAGGGAGACTCACTCCATCCAAAGGTTATGCATAATTTACTCAAAATAAACTTCTTAAATTACACTTAAAACATTAATTCAACAAAATAAAGGTGTTCACATATATTTTGATTTGCCAGATTAAAAAAATCTGTGACACTAGCAGAATTGTAGCCCAGTGTGCAGAGCAATTTCCTAGTGTGATGTCATCATTTACAACAAGGAAATGATTTTACAAAACTGAAAAAACAGTTAAAAATGATAAAATGTATTATTATTTTTAGCAAAACTTTGAATATATTTATCTTACCTGTATTTTAGTTACATGAGTAGTCCAGCCTGTCATAGGCCCTTTAAGTCCTTTTAAATCATCTCCAGACTCATTCTAAGCATTTCTGCTGCATTTATCATTAACGCGTGCTCATGCTTGTGTAAGCGATATGCAGCCAGTAGATGGGGCCTAAACTCAGTAAATGTCAGAGCAGACAGAGACAGAGAAACAGCAGAGATGTTTATTTTGTTTTGACAAAATTGTTAGTTCTAAAACATGTCGTCACACAGTATCTGACTGAATCTCCGGCTCTTGGCTACATGTGTTAAAGTCACTGGAGTTGTAGCGGTTAGCTAGTGTCGGGAACACGATTCTAAATGATCAGAGACGCTTGATTTCAGTCGCAGTTAGTCTTTGGTCGCACAATAGTTTTTTGTGTACTCTTTGTCACTGACTCACCCTAAGAGTTATGACTCACGTTTTTGAGCATAAGAGTAAGAATGAGGAAAGGCTAACCAGAAATGTGCTAACTGATGTCCATAACGCAGTTGTTTTGAGTACATAAAACACGCATTTTTACTGACAATATAAACGTACAATTTCCACAGCTCTATAAAAGTTATTTACAGTATACTTCTGCATTGTCCTTTGGGTATCAGCTCATTTCAGTGACTCTACTGTGCAATTCTGGGACACTTTCCAGTCCATCCAGTCCTACGGAGGATAACTGGAAGTCATTTGGAAAAAAACAATAAAAGCCAACACTTGTCTCTGGAGGTTGTTGTGATTATGTTCGTATATTAGACCAGGGCAGCTGCTGTTTCTCGGCTCCAGATTGTATTAATATTGATGCTAAACAAAATAAGAAGCACTTGCCAACTACTTCCAGCATCTGCCACTGTCCCAATGCAACAAAACCCACATTAGAATTCAGAACACACTTCCTTCCCATCAGCCCCTCTGTTTGTCCATTGTTGTAGTGGGATCTTGGCCAGTGTCTCGAGCCAACTATTGGATTCGTAAAACACTTGGGCTATTAAATAACATCAATGTTTCATATCTCAGACATAATTATGAATTAAAAATGCATCTGCAGTCATTTGGTTAATTGTTCAGTGGAGTACTTTGCAGGGTGATTAAAAACTCAGGTTAGAGAAAATAAGAAGTTAATGGCATGAGGACAATTCAGTAGAGTTTTAATGTAGCATTGGGGTGGTATTGGTGGTTTAGTGGTTAGTTCTTGTGCAAGAGGATCACCGGTTCAATTCCTGGACAAAGTGGCGAAGTGTAAGCATCACTCAGTTGTCGAATAGCTTGGACTGAAATATCCTATATTAATACTGAAGAATAAACTATTGATAATGTTAATAGATATGACTTAACAGCACTGTATTCATTTGCTTGGATTGCCATTAGCTCCCTGGAAGTGGTTGCTTAACTGGGGACACATTGTACAAAATTGACCTTTTTTTGCACTTTTAACCATGCCATAACATTGTTCCCTGATCAGAATCCTCGAGTTGTATTTAGCTTCACTCACACATGATTTATTAAGCCTGTTTACAAGGTCACCTTCCTTCCTTCTCTGACCCTCACTAAACACTCAGTTTCAAATTTTCCAGTTTTGTTACGTCAAATCTAGAGTTCCGGAGATCCCCTGTGGTATGTCAATAAATCATTATCAAACTACTTCTGAACATTTCTGCCTTAAAAGTCCCATATTCTGCTATTTTCCCCTTTACACAGTCTATTCTAAGGGCTTTGATGATAAATTTTTGCGTTGTGCAATATCCATAACATAACAGTTTCCAAAAAACACCCATTTCTTGGACTGGCCCCCCTCCTTGCAAAAGCAAACAGCTCACTCTGAGATCTGACCCCCTCGAACAGAGAGCAGGCTGCCTCCCTCCTGCCCAACCCGCGCGCCTCCCCCTCCCAACCCGCGTGCCTCCCCCTCCCAACCCTCGACGAAGCCTAGAGCGGAGATAGTGCGCATGCGCCGTGTGCTCCGGTAAACAGCGATACACAAACACAGGAATAAACCTTTTATCCGTCCTGACGGTGCGTCGTGCTGAGTCCTACGTCCTGGATCTGACCTGGAGTTTGACGTTCTCCAGTACCTCGACGACGGACGTTGCCGTTTGGTAAATAACAAGCTAACTCTTCTATCTGTCGTATCCATCGTGTAATTACTGTGTAGCATTAGCATTAGCTGTTTTTATTCTTGCGGCTGCACGCTTCCTGGAGGCGTGGCTTAAACACCGCATCATCCTAGTGAAGCCGCGTCATCCTGGTGAGGAGCCCCCATCTGCTGCTCAGCCGAGGGGGACGGAAAAGACAGTTCTCTAGCGAAAGCATGAGGGAATCAATCAAAAAACCACTTAGGGCACAACATACGAGGCCCAAATAGCACTGTAGGAAGGTTAAAACCTCTGAAAAGTCGATTTTGCATGTTATGGGACCTTTAAATTGCGTCCATTACAATTGCATGCTTATATTAGCATGTCGGAACAAGCTAGCTTTTGTAAATTTCTCCATGTTATTCCCTCTAAAACATGAGATGCCAAGCAAAGGTACTCAAGAGCATGTTTAAAGGCTAAAACAATACAAATGTGTCCTTAAAAATATAAAATTGCATCTCAAACTTAAATAGTGTGTACATATATATTATGAAATTATGTTCCCGCATCAAAAACATACCTGGAGTTATTGTATTTTGGTCACCCTCGTTTCATTCATCCTGTTTACTCTATGATTTTTGCTGGATTTTAATGTCACAGGCAAACATCTTGTTTTCTCCTGCACAGTTTTTAAGTCCATAAACCATTAACGGACTTGTTCTGTGGTCAAACTGTGTTCACAACAACAGCATTTACGCATCCAACGCCTTAATACCTCACTGGAAACTGAGATGTAGTCTGTAAAGTATGTTTTCCAAATGTAGACATTATTTTCAGATAGAAAACGTGAAATATTTATCCAATGACCCAAAAGCAAATTTACGTACAAACTCAACACCGAAGCCTTGTTGCGCCCCTGGAATCGAACCCGTGACCTCACTGTTGTGGAGCATGATGGTTCTCATAGATGGGTCACATCAGCACAACTCATTTTCTCATGAGAACAATGAAATATAGGCTTATGTCTACAAACTCCATCATCATAACGAAATGCTAATGCACAAGTGAATCTTATGAGGGAATTTCTGAATGCTAACTTCTTCGGTGCTAACTTCTTCCGCCTTATTCTGACACATAGTCCAGAGTAGGTTCATTTATTCACTCACCGCAGCCCTCTCACTATTGCAGGGCACGCCTCACGGTTTAATCTGTAATCAAGATCCCTTCTGCGACGGGAGGGAGAGGAATTCCATTTGACAAGAAGCTAATGAACCTGTGTGGCCATTATCTTAGCGACATCATTTGAGAGACTGGCTGAGCACTAATGTAAATTCTATTACACACCGCTGGCTGATTCCTCCGTTTTGTCCCATGGCAATTTACACTCAACTTTTTACCAAGCACCATTTAATCAAGAAGCCTCCAAAAGTCGAGACATTACCTAAAGTTTGGATTTTTGTCGGCTTTAAAGGCCGTGTACCTAATTTTTACTGTTTTGAAATGTGGAAAACAACTAGTTCATGTTAACCCTAGTCGAAAACCTTAGGATTCTAATAGGATTCTGACTTTGTCCAATAGGATTCTGACATTGTCCAATAGGATTCTGACTTTGTTCAATAGGATTCTGACATTGTACAATAGGATTCTGACTTTGTCAAATAGGATTTTGACATTGTTCAATAGGATTCTGACTTTGTCCAATAGGATTCTGACTTTGTTCAATAAGATTCTGACTTTGTCCAATAGGATTCTGACTTTGTTCAATAGGATTCTGACTTTGTTCAATAAGATTCTGACTTTGTTCAATAGGATTCTGACATTGTCCAATAGGATTCTGACTTTGTCCAATAGGATTCTGACTTTGTCCAATAGGATTCTGACTTTGTCCAATAGGATTCTGACTTTGTCCAATAGGATTCTGACTTTGTCCAATAGGATTCTGACTTTGTCCAATAGGATTCTGACTTTGTTCAATAGGATTCTGACAGTGTCCAATAGGATTCTGACTTTGTTCAATAGGATTCTGACTTTGTCCAATAGGATTCTGACTTTGTCCAATAGGATTCTGACTTTGTTCAATAGGATTCTGACTTTGTCCAATAGGATTCTGACTTTGTTCAATAGGATTCTGACTTTGTCCAATAGGATTCTGACTTTGTCCAATAGGATTCTGACTTTGTACAATAGGATTCTGACTTTGTCCAATAGGATTCTGACATTGTCCAATAGGAGAGAGGAATATCCAGTAGGAATTTGATATTGTCCAATAGGATTTAGAAAGGAAGCCTATTGGGTTTGTTTTGACTTGGATTGGATTCTAATAGGATTCTAATAGGACATGGTAAAATCTAATAAGACTTTTTGACTAGGGAAAGTCTTTACATCAGTCACAAGTATCTCTTACTTTCCTAATACAGTCCCACCATCCTAAATATTCACCTCCATGAGTTTATGAGCACTTTTCAAGAGTCTTTGAGCCCAGATCATCACAGACCTTTGCAGGTAAAGCTAACAAACATTAGCATGGTAACGCTGCCCTTCCTGCTTCTCTCAATGGATAAAACACTCTATAAATAGATGCAGAGAAAGCGCTGTGGTCTCATTTTCACCTTAATAGATGCTTTTACAATATATCTGTGCATATGCAAAAAATCAGGAACATGGCCTAGTTCTATTTTTCCCGTTGTCCCGTAACAGTAATAATCCAAAACAGGGCCTTTAATTGAAAGTGTGTCTACTGTATATTGCAATTTAAATGGGACTGCTCATTCATTTATTAAAGGTTGAATGGAGGATTTCGGGCAACAAATCAGAATCTAATTTCCTCGTGGGTTGTACAAATAACTGGTCCGCTCAGGTGTCAATCATTCTCTGTGTGCTAGTGCACGCCCGCAGGCTCGTCCAGGGGAAACGCTCGCTCCCCTAGGCGCATGCGTGGTTGATATGCTAGTGTGTTTATGTAGCAGGAGGTTAGCGGCGAGTTCCGTCATTGTAGGTCTAAACTTTCATCCGCGAAGTACCGAAATGGCTGAGGGACGAAAGAGAAAGACTGTTTTCGAGCTTTCACAGAAGAGACGAAAGTCTGCAGAGGAAAGAAACAAAAGGCGTGTTATTCTGGGGGAATCGTTTACGCGCTGGCGAGCATTGAAGGCGCAAGACAGGCTTCCAACTGATGCCGCCGTTGCAAAGTTTCTGCTGGACAGGTAACTGTTTATCTGACTTTTTTTAAATGTTTTTATACATTTTGAAAGTTTTTAAATCTTCTTCGCGGAGGTTGTCGTGAGAAAGCGACACCAATCGTCTTGTAAACAAATGCGCATGGGCAGTGCTGCTGGGCGTGCTCGTGCACGAGGTTTGCTAGGCGTTCAGTCAGGAGAAACGGGGAGGGAGGGAGGGGGAACCTGCGCATGCGCTTTTTCAAAAAAAGGACTAACAGTCGCAGATTTTCAAATCGGCGAGAAATCCTCCATTCAACCTTTAAATGAAAAGCCCAAAATCACAAAAGCAGTGCCTGACGGGGCTGCACAAGATTGATATAATCAGCAGAAAGTCACTGGTCAGTGGATTAACCAACATTCATAAGAATTTAGCAAATGGATAACTGTCCCAGAGCATCCCCTGTCCTTGGCCCTCCTTCTCGGCAAGGAAAAACAACAAAACACCCTGTGGGAAAAAATACAAACCTCAGGAGAACCACAGCAAAGGAGAGATCCTACTGCCACGGACGGACAGGCTGCAGATGGACCAGGACTGACACATCCATTTGCAGATAGAGACTTGGGAACCAGATGAAGTCCAGCCACATGTCCAGTCAGGACATGTCCAGAGGAGCGTCCAGTCAGATGCAGAATGACCAGCCACACGAGGAGCGTCCGGTCAGATGTCCATCCAGATGAAGAGCGCCCAGCGAGATGGCAAGTGTCCAGCCAGTTGAGTGTCCAGTTCTACAGGTCAGGTATTATTATTATACAGTATTTCTTTCCTGTGTATTGTATGTCATTTTCCATGGATATGTTTCTACTTTTCCCAGAATGTCCCACAGCATAGCATTCAACATATCTATCTAAAATGTATTTCATTGTCTGTGAAGTGACTGTAAAAAGGTTCCTGCTTAAGTTTATGGGGGACTGGAGCACTAAATGCAGTGCTCTTTGATTGATTCACCTTGCGAGGACAGAGCTAATAAGATTCATTCTGTTGATCTTGTCTCTGTGCTGTGCTTTATTAATTCCAACAGAATGTTTCCCATCGTTCAAAATGTTTAATTATATTTGTTGTAATAAATTCTTTCAGTGAGACAAATTGCGCTGCTTGCACTACTGTCACTGACAGAAAATATGACTATTAATCAATGGAAGGTAATCTGGCACACGACAGAGTGATGTGTGCAGCAGTCAATGTTTGCACATCATCTGAGACTGTGCTGAAAGTGATCAGGAAAGATGACGCTCACATAAATACTTCAAACTGGACGGGTGATTGTTGGAAAATCTAGAATGATTTCGCTCAGTATTTTTTTTTGTTTACAGACTGATACCTTTCTTGTCACCAATTTCAGAACCTAGGAATTTAAGGGCCCAAGACAAAATGAAGTACAGGCCCCTCTTCATCAAATGTGACTTTTCTGCCGTGTCTCTTGAATTGTTCTTGATTAAAAAAAAAAAAAAAAAATATATATATATATATATATATATATATATATATATATATATATATATATATATATATATATATATATATATATATATATATATATATATATATATATATATATACATGTACTCTGGACAGCTTCATAAATCTGGGTTGGTAAGTGAACGATTGGAAAAATTCATATGTGCAAAAGCTTAAAATTCATATGTGCTCTAAACAGCTTTAAAGTAGAACCAAGTAACAGTTTTACTTTTTTAAACGTCTTTGTAAATCAGTGTGGTGGTATTTTTGGTACCTTTCTGACCTGAAGACAACTCTCCTGAGAAACACTGGATCTCTTTCTTATATTTGGCGGCATGAAATATTTTTGTATGTGATTGTACTTCCTTATTTCAATGTAAAGGAAGAGGGAAAAATGTGTATGTATATATATATATATATATATATATATATATATATATGCTTTTTTACTGGTGTGTATTTTCACAACAGATCTGCAGGGGGAGCTCTGTCGCTGAAGTTACTTAGTTCTGCTTAAAGAATTTTTAAGAAACCTGACCATGTTTCCACTTTGTTGGTGCATTTAACATGTGTTTGTGTTTCATCTGATATAAATACATGATATGAATTTGCAATTTTATAAGGTTATTATTTATTTACTGCTTAAGGCAACTGTGGCCTTATGAGGAACAGTTTTTGTTCTAAATGACACATGACCACTGACCTCCACTGTTTTGTAAATTACACAGTACTCTTTGAGTTTGATTTGAGGCGGCGTAGGGAGTAGTGACCAGACTCAGTCTTCGTTAAGAATTGAAGAAGTGTGTATTCTGGCTCCCCAGCAAGACGGCTGAAGTACCACAACAGTAGAGCAAGCAGAGAAATCAAATCTTTACCAATCTAACCCCTCACTTAAGTGCTTTCCTCTGCTTAAAAAACAAAACAAAATCTGGTTAGGTCAGACTACACATTTGACTAAAACGTAGTGAACATTTTACTAAACAGTTGTCCCCAGTTTGACAGTTTTCGCAGTGTTATAATATTACTTCCTGGTTGGACAGGGGCGGCAAATATGACATAGATGTGACAGATATATTATATTATAACAATAATAGCTGATAACAACTTTGTTAAATGACCTTTTAATCTGGCAAAAAAACTACAATTTCACCCATATAAAGCTACAGTAAATAATTACCACAGGTGCTATCCTACTAAACTAAGGTTCTGAAAAGGATCAAATTGTCATATAGACTTTAATTATTTTCTAATTTAATCTTTTACAACATAAGTATTACTTTGATAGGGTGGACTGAACAGGAAAACACAAACTGTATTGACATTTAGATACGGGGAATGTTGTTTTGAAGATATGCAAAATATGAATGAAGTCGAATGATAAGATGATTTGTGAAATGTATTATCACGTAAATTGTTGAAGTGCTAACTCTCATATCGCCAAGTAATGTTGCACAGGAAAGATGGCAAATATATCAAAGTCGCTTTATCAGTGATGCTGCCGACACTTAAAATGGAATAAGGGGTAGGAGTTTATAAGTTTGTGAATTAATGAATATAGTTATATTTAGTCATATTTATCCTTACTTGATTATTTCTAAAAATAAGTACTTAAATATTTAAGTCATTTCTACAGCTAGTACTTCAGTACTTTAACTTATGTACTAATTTGACCCGTTGTATCTGTACTTTTACTCCAGTAATGACCTCCTCTGTGCAGTAGTCTGTCACACATGCCAGCAGGGCCTTGTTCGTTCTGGTTGGTTTGGGCACTTTCTTAAATTTGGTCCAAACCACCATTGGATTTGAGCTCATGAGTTCTTGTAAGTCTCTCAACTTATTACAACAATTATGTGTCAATTATTGAAGTCTTTTCCTCCAAATGTTGGTTCCATTTGGTGGACCAACAGAACTACAACTTTTTGATGAGCCCCCACCAGCCTGGATGACCCTTTCTCTATCCTGGATGAGCCTCCCCTCATCCCTCGGTCTTGAGTGTGTCTTGAGCTCCAGATGGATGGTCCTGGCCCATCTGCAGCCTCCCTGCTGTGGGAGCAGGCTCTGTCCTGTGGCTCTACTTTGTTTTTGTACTTGAACCTTTTCCTTGTAAGAGGGTCTAAGGACAGAAGATGTTCTGGGACAGTTATTCATTTGCTTATTTCCTGTGAACGTTGCTTAATTTGCTTGTCTTTTATTGACCAATGACAGTTTCATTGTTGATTTTCTAACTTTCTGTTGGTTAAATTAACAATTTTGTGAAGTCCTGTGAGGAAACTGCTAAAGAATTTAACATTTTAGTCATGCTTTAGTCTTATCTAAAACCAGTTATAAACTTGGTTTGTACAGGAGCCTTTTTTTTTTTTTTTTTTGGGGTGACCCTTGGTACAATATCTGTGAAAACTAGTGGTCGTTTCACCTACAATCTTTTTTTTTTTTTTGTTTTACAAAACTCTTAACAAGACTAATTTACAGGAGTGACACAGCGGATAACATTCTCGCCTCTTTGGTTTGATTTCTTAGATTAGAAATGTTTTTCAAACTGCTTAGGCATATGGGTAAAAAAACCTCATTTCTTTAGACTGGTTTAATCAATAATGTATTATTCCCTGGTAATACATTATATTCATATTCATTTATATCATATTATATTATACATACATACATTCTCAAAGACAGTAAAAATGATATATTTGAACTGTTGCCAAATGTTGAAAACCTGAGCAGAGCTTATGTAAGATGTAAAACTTTGGTGATAATGAGAAAAAACTGTCACTTTTGTTTCTCGTTCTAAGAGTTAGAGAAGTTGAATCTTCATTAAACCTAAGTGCCGATCAGGCATGGTAACCTAGCTCTGTGGCCCATTAGACTTGGCGTGTCTACTCATGAGAATGCTCAAAAAGTTCTTAGAAACAGAGAGAACACTTGGATCACGCAATATTATATGGAAGAGCGAAAAAAACAGACATACGACTGTTGACATTAATATCTTTTCCTTTTTATTAAGACAAGAACTCTTCATTTGTTTTTGTAAAAATGTCTTATTTCCGAACCAATACAAAATGTGTATGGGAATGTGGATCTCCTTTTGTCATCAATACACAGTAACGTTTGCCAAGAACAGCAGAGAGACAAAAGATTCAGTCAAAAACAACAGTGACCAGTGACGACAAGGGTTTTTGGGACTCGACTGAGCGTCTGAAGGCGTGGTGCGTTCACGGACAGTCAGAAAACAGACACAGCTAGTCAAGAATCCTGCCATTCACTGCAAAAAAGACACCATATCTGCATGAGTTAAAGGGATCGAATGAAGAAGATTAATCCTGATGAATAGTTTTACGGAGTAGTTCTGAATCCTTTTATATTTTATTTATTATAGTTGAGAGACGTTACGAGGCACATTACGTGAATAAATCTAAACTCCAATCAAGATAATGTTCTAAAAGATCCAATGTTGGACACTTTTGCGTTGGCGTTACGTATTTCTAAACGCTGAACAGAACAACACAAAATCCCAAATCTCAATTTAACATGAGTTAGCCTTTAGCGCAGATGCCAGTTTACATGCTAACTGTTATCAGACATAAATCGTCAAAAGGTTTACACACTAAACACCGACTTTTATCTACGATTTGACCTCACGTAAAGGCCGTTGATGGGTTTGTATCAGATTTTTTAAGGCTAATGCTAACAGCTAGCTATAAAGAAAAAACGTAGAAGTCGGATTGGCATTTCGTCCGTATTTCATCAATAACTCAACGCACTTCTTTAAATACAAAACACCACCGCGTGAAGAAATAAGCAGATTTAATGAAGTTTAAGAAAATAGCTGCTATTTTGGAAGCTGATTATTAGCAAGAGATACTTAACGGTGAAAGAAATACAAACGCCCCACGAGGGATGCCAAGATGAATTTGTTAATCAAGATTTGGGATTATTCAGATCACAATATAACTATAAGAACTTATAAAAGTCACATTTAGTTTATCATTCAGAAAGTTTGATTTCAGAAAACTGGTCACATACTAGATAAATGGTCATCTACGGTGTCTTAGAAAACAATTTATCGACTTATCGTGACTAGTCAACTATAGAAATTACCGTAGTCATTTTGTGATAATCGTAAAATTGTAAAATACAGATTCTTAAAGACATTTTACAACAGCGACAATCAACTTTTTCTGACATTATGATTTAATAATGCCACTATTTTTGCTTTTCATGAATAACTCGTAAATATTCTGCATCTAGAAGCCTTCAGTCACCGTATTTCAACCTGTACTTGGTTAAAAATAAAAAGTATAATTAATTGTGGCTTATCAAGTAATCAAAAAAATAATCACTGACTAGTCGATCACTAAAATAATTGTTTGTTGCAGCGCTGTATAACTGTAAATGTACGATGTTTCTTTGCAATGATCGTAAAACAAAAATTCCTCAAATATTCGCTTTGTTGCGGAAAGAACATACATATTTAGTTGTAAAAGCTCTAAAAAAGTCAGTTCAGTATAACATGGCACTTTTAACTCATGCAGATAACGCTTTGTTGCAGCGTTTGGATTTCAGTGTACTCATTCTACCGGAGGTGCCCTATCTATGTCAACACAAAGCAACGTAACACTTTATTTTTTTTAACATTGCGCCAAATATGAAAAAAGTACTAAGACAAGTACAACATATATCTATCTACGCAGGATTTGTCAGCAGGTTTCTCGACAGGTCAAAAGCGATCTGATTGTGATGCGTTGCGTACTGGCTTATGTCGGGCGTGGGCGGGGCCTAAAGGTGGCATTCTACCTGAGATGTAGGTCAGCGATGTCAGACCTGAGAAAGGACTTTGAAGGAAATAAGAGGTTATCCCAAGGTGTAATGCTTCGGAAAAAAGTGGTTAATTCAAGTGTAACGATACAGGAAGTTATAGAGGAAGTACAGGAGCACAGTGTCGGAGTTCTGCGTCTCTACGGGAAGGTTGTGGGTTTATTTTTCAGGTCATTGTAATTGCATTCTTGACGCAAACTAATCTAAATCGCAATTAGAACGGTCACAATTAGCTAATAACATCTGCAATCGTTTAAGTTCTTCGCAAACAAAAAATGTCCTGTGTTAAAGCTGCTAACTCATGTTTGTTTTAAAAAATTACAATTAAATATTTTGCCAACAAACGTTCTATCCTAAGATGCACGACACAGATCTGAAAAGACGTCCCTATATTTGTTTGTTGCTGCGAAACAACGTTGGCTAGCACACGTTAGCCAGAGTTACACTGTATTATCGAACGCTCTACAGAAGCCAATCTCCATTTGAAAGCATCATTAAATACTTACCAGAACAACACAAAATTAGAAATCTTAATAATAATAAAAAAAAGAAAGTTAGCCTTTAACTCAGATGTCAAAGTTGTTTTACGCACGCTAATAGTTATCTGAGATAAACCGTTACTATAAAACTAGGCTTTGACCTCACGTAAATGTGGTTGATGGATTGGTACCAGCCGAAGCCACCTGCGATTCGTGAAGGCTAATGCTAACAGTAAGCTCTAAGGCCGGTGTAATCTCTCATTTGTCCAGGAGTGTTCCATCGTAGAACAGGTTTCAAAGGTCGTCATCTGGACAATGTTTTGAAAATTCTACTGATCGAGAATGACTTTCGGATGGAAGTCAAGCGTCCAGATGACGACCTTTGAAACCTTTTCTACGAAGCAAGCTATAAGGAAAAATCATTGAAGTATAAATTCTAGAGGATGAATCAAAGATCGTACTGGTGGCGCATGAGGATTTTTTTTTCTACTGCATTTTCCTCAATCATGGCTGACGATGACAGACACGTGCACTGCGTGATAATTTCTGAACAATGAGCGCGACGCCTGCTAGAGAGGAGCTAGCACGGGCTTAGAGAGGGGCTAAGCTAAATTTTACAAAGCGAATCTGAGGGTTTAAAAATTCTAAAAAGTTCACCCATGAGATTAATACAGGGGACTGGCTTCAGAATTCTGAAGAAATGTTACTGGGCTAGCTTGGTTGGCTCGTCATTGTTAGCATTAGCCTCAATCTGTGTTTACCAATTAATTTCCATGGATCACGATACATTTGTGGATGAATTTGAGTTTGAATTGTCATCTGTGTCAACATGCTGGTTGGTAATTCTGTTTCTGACATTGGAAGTTATGTGTTCTCGAAAATAAATAAATTAAAATAAGTAGCAGTAGGCTAATTACCGTTGAAACATAGCCATTTCGCCCAGCATTTAACAATTTGGACAGACCCTTTTGAACAGCAGTGCAAGTGATCTATTAACGCATCAACCTAAAAAAAGTATCTTAATATTACACCTTGGGAATAAAATAAATTATTTCATACTGATTATACGTCCAATCGAATCCCCAATGGACTGGAGTAACATTTAGAATTTTGGCCCCTTAACTGCTGAATTCTGTGTAAAACATCAGTCGTCCAGCTATGGTCCATTGTCAACTGAGCAAGGTTTTTACGGTAAATAAAATGTTATTCAAGCCAGTCCTTTAGAGCTGTGTCAGAACTTAAGAAGCGACTTGGATGAGTGGCCAAACATACTCACTACTGACAAAAAAAGCCGTTTCAAACATTGCAAACATTGAGCTAGCACATCAACGCATCAGGAAGATCCAAACCATGTAGGTATGTCCTTAATGGTGAGAACTTGGTTGAGTCCAGAAGGAGCTGCCTTGTCACTGTCCAATCCGAGTGGTACAAATGGAAGCCAAATTGTCAGATAATCGTTATTAGACGGCAGGCCTAAGAAGATAGTCGAAATCGCTTTCTCTTCCACTACCAACCCATTTTAAAATAAAACATCCATACATAAGTGTCATCTACGTTCATCCTTGCTTCCACCAGTCAGCTTAGTACAATTTGATATGATTTCCATTGGTAACTGGAGATTGCAACCTGTTCCAGACCATATTTTCCCATTTAGAGTAGGCCTTTACTGTAAAAAGTATAACCCAACCGGAAGCTTTCTTTGGCCCTGAGAGAAGCATTGCAATATGTAACTGTTGTTCAAATTGATGTTATTCTTGCTGCTTGGTGGAACCAGGACATCGGTTGTAAATAAGTGAGTACAGACGGTGAAAAAAACAACTAAACAGAACGTCTTAGAATCATCTTTGACCAAATCCACCTCAATACAACTGTCACTGCAACGGAAAAAGCAGATATGCCATTAGCGTAACCTCGAAAAACGTATGCTAAAATATGACACGTGTAACCCTCGACGGTGGATATGGAAAAACAATGTAGCTTCCATGCATGACTATGAAATATTAAAGCTATCTCCAAGTGTTAATGTATGTAGTTACAACTCCTGATGAAACATTTTTGGCAATGAAAAGGTGGGACAACATTTACTACATTTGTATTCTTAAATATCGCGCTGTACGTTTTTAAATTTGTTTCACTATTTTATGTTTTGTAACTATAAGCATTGTGTATATGTTTTTAAAAATGGGGTTTTTGATTGAATAGATGGCGTTTAGGGCAAAAAGGCTTTGATTTGCATTTGCGCTAAAGGTGGGAGATATGTCAAAAATGGCTAATATCGCAATAGTTGTTTTGGAGAAATGCTAAGTTAGAAATTCGAGTTTATCATCTATGAATAAAATTACTTCAAAAAGAGATGGAAACATTAGCATAATCTCCCAAACAATGATATAAAGTGATATTTCTGATATTATTTTTGCGGTAAATTCTTCTGTTTCATTCATGTTTTATGCTAACTATGCTAACCTTAAACTCAACATTAGCAAGCACAAGTTAGCACAGTCCTGACGTCAAAATATCATGAAAATATTGAGATAATATAGAAAAAAGAGAATAATTTTTGTGAATAGTGCGCACCGCTATTCTGCGCCCTCTGCTGGTAACTATAAGTCCACGGCGAAACAAATAAATAAAACAAATAACAAAAAACACAATGCTAGCCACATTTGCGCGAGTTTTGAAGGTGGAGGTGTTTTTTGTCGGTCTAATATTTCAACTTTTAATTCAACCGATCTCAGTTGCAAAATTTCAAAATGCAATCGCAACGCCAATTCATTGCCAAAACTGTAAAAACAAAACAGCATGAATGTAAACCAGTGATTTGCAGTAACTTTCCGAGCACTGCATGTGGACTGCTGTCATTCAAAAGCATATAAAACCCCTCCATCTATTGTTCCTCGGTGCTCCCGGTTGCTTCTCCACACCCGTCTTCTGTCAGTGATTTGGCAGGTGATCCACAACGCAGGGAAGAGAAGAAGCGTTTTACTGTACACACATGCAAAAATACCCACGTTTTTTCCTCAAAATATGTCATGGAAGCCACAGTCGCCTCGTTCAGAGATTGAAGACTTTTCCCCCACAACATTTGCCCGTGTTACAAGTCGACAAAATGCACAATGAGAGTGACACAATAAAATCCACAAACATGATAATCCCAGTAAAAATATTTCTTAGTAAGGATTAGTGTATAATACAGAAGGGGAGGCTTAAGTTCTTGGCATTTCGTTCAATAAAAAAAAAATCCCTATGGTTTCAAAAACCAATAACAATCAAAGAAAGTCAATGGCGTCTGTGCACAGCAGCAGTTGGCTAAGCTAACCGTTTCTCACAGCTTTTATTAAAACGTAAAATATAAAGAAACAACCAATTACACTTTTAAAGTAAAGACTACCTGATTATTTGATTATCCATTTTTTTTTAATTTGTGTTATTTTTATATTTATTATGCTTCAAACTTAGCATTAGCGTTAACATTGACCCAGAAATACGTCCAAATCAAAAGAGTTTATCAAAACAGAAGTGTTCACCTCATTTGTTAAGTCTTTAACATCCACCCACAAGTATTTGTTAACTTGACTTGGAAAAATACCCAAAGCGATATTATTTAACAGGAAGTTAACACTGAGCTAGCCAGGCGCTGTTTTGCACAGAGCCCATTGACTTAATTCTATTGTTTTGGAATATCAAATACCTGGATAAGAAAAAAAAAAAAAAAAACTCGCACAGAAATAAAAATACAATTCAATTTTTACCACAGTATATTAAAATAAAGTGCCAAATTTGACCTTAGAACACAAATAAAATAAATCAACCAAATCCTAATCGAATCCTTAAAGATACACTATGTAACTTTCCCAGTGGAGGGTGTCATGGCACCAAGCAGGCGTCAGACCGTCCATAGGAAAAGTGACATAGTTTGAAAACCAAACACGTACTTTTCGTCAAATTCTGCACGGCTGTTCCTAAAGTCATTCACTGAAGTATCTCTGACAGCGTCCCAGCTTTGAACGAAATACCTCGAGCTCAGTGACCCCCTTTAGAAGTGATAGATAAGAGTTGGCTTGGTTTACATTGAGGGTGTCGACGTGAGAGAAGAAGAACAATGGAACCACCTGCACTGATATCACATTATTCGATACATGTATTAGTCAGTAACATGCAAATGACAGTTTCCGTTTGGTTAAGGCTGTGCGTTGTCATACAGGACTGAGG
This sequence comes from Rhinogobius similis, assembly GCA_019453435.1. Classification (NCBI taxonomy): domain Eukaryota; kingdom Metazoa; phylum Chordata; class Actinopteri; order Gobiiformes; family Gobiidae; genus Rhinogobius; species Rhinogobius similis. Next base: position 4,268,671 of record CM033637.1, read on the forward strand.
AACTGTGATACGTTTAACAAGTCAAGAATGAACCGATGGAAGGAGCGTAAACCTGAACCAGACAATGATTTGTTTGTTTTCGTCAACGTAGCTCAAGAAAACATACAGGGTAGGTCCGACTGGTGACTTATTGTAACGCTAACGCCAAAGAGTTCCCGCTTGCTGCCAAAAGTGTTAGAGTCGCCATCTTGATTCTTATGGATATAAAATAAGAAATAAAGACTAGCTGGGCTTTCAGTCTGCGATATCGTTGCACTAAAGGACACATTATGCATTCTTTGTACTATTACTGGCCTTTAAACGTGCTCTTAAGCTTCTTCACTTTGGCATCTCATGTTTTAGAACTTAAAATAATGCATGTATTAAAAACCACACATGACCGTCCCTCAGTCAGGCGTTCCTTCATCGCAATTTGGTGTTAGGTAGACAGAATTATCACAAGGGAAAAAAAACAAAACTTAGCTTGCTCCGACATGCTAATGTAAGCACGAAGTTGTGACGTCACAAATGATCAGACTCTGGTGATGATTTATGGTCTTAAAAACAGCACAAGAGTATCTCGACATATGACGCCACAAAGCTAGGAAATTTGAGTGTTGAGTGTTTTTGTGAAACTCGGAGAAGAGGAGCTCGTAAACAAGATTGATGAAACAGGTATATTTTATATTTTAACAGGGTTAAAAGCTCAAAAAAGTCAATTTTGCATAATATGTGTCCTTTAATGAGACTGAATAGTGGCAGTAGCTGGATACGTTGCTTTGGTGATTAAGGTGAGACACTACAGAAAAAAGGAAGAGGAAAAAAATAATAATTAAAAGATATCAATTTGATACTTTCTCCTGTAGTTTACTCACATAAATATAAGGGAAAAAAGTGTATTACACGTTTTTCAACATGTAATGTTTTACATAGAAATAAGGCATTTTGTGTGTACAAAATGTCACATATTTGGGGCATTTACATTTCTTGGTTAATTTTGTACATACATTACTACTAATTTAGTTTTGGAATAAACTAGATCTGACTGAAAAATGGCCTAAAAAATTACATTTTGCCTCATCTTTTACACTTAAAACTTGAATAAATCAGGCATGAATTAGATATCAACAAATCCCTCTGTAAATTCCGTCAATATCTTGTTCAGCCCTAGATTGTAAAGTTTGGTTGGTGTGGGATCTACTTTAAGGCTGATCTTTATGTCTCTGTGGGGAAAAAATACATTTTAACAAAACGGCCTTTGAAGTTACAATGTCCCAGAGAAATCTATGGATGAAGTGGATTCAATGAAACAATAACACACCTTTAGGAGTAAGCTTGTTATTTCCACATGAAAGCCTACACGACGAGAGAGCAAACTGACCCAGAAAAAACAAAAAAAAAACAGTTTTGCCTGTAGTGCCTCGCCTTAACTCAAGTACGAAACGTGGCTGGCTGTTGAGTTTTATAAAATCGCTAAAACTGTGGCCTTCATGTTAGTGGTTGCTTAAAGGTCCTGTACCTGATATTAGCCCCGCCTACTTAGTCCCTTCTTTAATGTTGCACCATGATAGAGAAACAACTGGCAGATAGTTTCAAGCAATTACTTCCTATTAAATTGGTGGCCAAGATCAAACATTCCACTGAATAAAAACGTCAACACGCGGCATGGTGCAAAGAGCGTTTTCCTTAACTAGAATGAATTAAAAGTCAGGTTCAGGGCTTTTAATTATGCAGCTATGGGCAAATTGTCCTTTTAATGAGTTTCAACGACGTCAGTTTCAACAACCCATGTACTGTCTGAGCACTCGTCTGAGCTTTTGGTTAGTTAATTTCACGGTTAGTTAATTTCACAGCCGTTGAATTCAGTTATTTTCATTTTTCCCCTTAAAAATACTGTTAAAAATAGTCAACAGGTGCGTAAAAAGGGATATATTCAACTAGTATGACTCGATTTTGATGTGCAAGAGCAGATGTTGATGCTAAATTCTTATTAGCACGTTGACGTTTTGCTAATCTTGTACGTTTCAGTGATGGAACAATGCCAATATAGTATGTCGAAAGTGGTTTATGCGTTTTTACCCTCATATAAAGCCAACAGTAGCTCGATGGTTTGGAGGAAATGGGAAAACGGATGACGACGAAAAACGATGGAATTTCGAATGGCGAGCTGAAACTAAAAAATTCAGAACAAGGCACAGAATTTTCTGCAAATGGTTGAGCTAAATCAAACTTGTGTACCAGCAGTTAGGGAGGTGTAAATGTGAAGCTTTCTACAGTGATATCTGGCAATCGACCCCACCCCCTTTTTCCGTGACCCCCAACTCACTCCCGCCCACGTTGTCCGTTGTTGTTTTTTTTGTTTGTTTTGACGTTTTTCAATAATTTTTTTTTTTTTTACACACAAAACATTCCATCTACATCTGCGGACTAGACTAAACAACGGCTTTGAACCAGGCGCGTCTTTCCCAAAGCAATGTCTTCTCGTGAACCTGAAGCAAATCCCTCCTTCTTCGTCCATCCCCGGTTTCTCCTTTTTGTCCCTTAAACAGCAGTTAAGTGTCCATAGCAGGACTCCAGCAGGGGGCGCTGCGATCAAATGTAGTACTCCTTCTTCTCGTCCGAGTTAGAGTGTCCGCCCTCTGCGTTGATGATGGCCGTGTCTGCGTCCGCCGCGTCGTCCGCTCCTTTGGCTTCGTGTGTGAAGTACGTTCCTGCGGAGAGCAAAGGGAAGGCCGTGAGTTCTGGGAGTCGCAAAAAAGGCACGGTCATTGCAAAAGAAATTCGGAATATTCGGCTTGGTTTGAGTGCCACACCGGCGGTTGGAAAGTCAAAGCCATCTTTTAAGAATATAACACAGAACAGAAAAACGGGCAAGGCAAGAGAGACAACAACAAATACAACCCCTTAAAGTGCCTCGGACAGGTTGGATTACTCATTGAACTAAAATGCAGTTAAGAGAAGTATATTTCAAATTCTGCTAAAATCTTTACAAATTTTACCACAGTTTAGCTTTAGGTTTTTAATTTTACTTCCTGATGATGTCACAATAGGAAATAGCCAAGAAACCATCCTGTACACTGGGCCAAACGTCATCTAATGTCACCGATTTTTGCATTTGACAAAGAAAAATACATGTCAACGCCTTAATTTTGTTCAATCAATGTTTAAAGGGTCAAAAAATGTGTTTCTTTTGTGTGAATCATGCAAAATGGCCCCCTATTTGCGATGTCACCCAATTGTTTTTCTTCCCAACATTTTCAACTGATTTTTCAACTTTTCTCTACAAACAGCTGCCTGATTGGTGTAAAACTATCATTTATATTTATGAGAGGTATTAATACACTAAATAAAGTCAGAATTTGAAAATTATAAAGCGTCAAGCACACGTCCAATTTTTCCTAAGATGTCAGACTAAAATGATCCAATCAGTTCAAGCTGTTTCTGAACCCTTTGGGGTGCAAATATATTGTTGGGACTCTTTGTAAAGACAAACTATTTACAATAAAACACTTTAAACTCTTTAAACTCTTGATTTACGCCATTGTCCCAGCTCTGTGTCTAGAAGACTGTTTGAAACTTTTCCTATGATGGAGAACTCCTGAAAGAATAGGCGATTACAGTCAAAATGTGGGTTGTTCTACGGAGGAAAGCTATCTGTTTTCTGTAAGAACATTGAAATTAAACTCTTCTGGCAGATCATGTCAATAAAGAATACCAAAACCAGTCAAAACTATTGGGAAACAACACAAAAAAGACCGTTCAGCCACCTCACTGCTGCATAAAGGCAAGTGCTTTCAAATAATTGTTCGATGGCCGAGCAGTAAAGGACTGCGGCTCCTATCAGCACCTCCTCTTGCGGCTGGAGGTTCGCAGCCAGATGAAGAGAAACGAGCGGCAGCCGTTTTCTTCGGTTGTCTTGTTGAGTTGTAACGGCATTTTACGTTTGCGCCGTCGTCTCGGGGTGAACATTAAACGCTGACCACGAGGGCACTTGAGGCAAAAGGGCGGACGCTTGAGCACCAGCGGCTCATCTGCGCGCGTCCCCCCAGGGCCCAACGGCACGAGACAAAGCGCTGGATCTGTAGTCGTCACAGAACACAAAACTCATTGATAAAATCCTTCAGTCTCCGCTATAACCACAGATGAATCCTCTCCCTCGGCCCTCACTCCACATTATGCAAATGGCCGGCACACACACCTGCCTCAGAAACACTGTGATCAGACGCCTCTCTTTTCCTCAGAACGACACGTGAAAATCAGCCTCTGAAATCATCGGGAATAAGCCAAAGAGCACAACTGCACCTTCAGATTAACCCTGTCAAATTTGTCACAAAAAGATGCAGGAAATCCACTTCAAACCTCATTTACAAGATTTATTCTGCTCCAATCTTGGCGGGGGCTGATAATGGAGGCAATATCCCGCATGAAAAGAGGAAGCAGCCAGTACAATGTAGGAATATACAAGCTGGCTTTAAAAAGAATTGGTGAAGGCATTTCCAGTAATGTGGGTTTTATTGTTCTTTTGAGGCTTAAGTTGTTTTTACGCAGAACTATAACTGTGGCATTGAAGGAGACTAAATGAAAAGCAGTGATTTGGACCCAATTAAATATGAACATTAGAGGCAGTTTTCAACATTTCTTCCTGTTATAATGGCTTATGTCTTTGACTCAGAGTTTGTTGTTTACATCGTTTGCAATTGAGCTTTCCCATGCACATATAAAAAGGATTTACAGTAGCCTACAGAATGTCAGTCCCCACTCTTCATCCCATTTCACACTCGCATAACTTCAACTTCAAAACTACCACAGCGGACATTGTTTTCCAACTGTCTGTATTCAGCAAGAAGTACACCAGTTAAGTCTAGAGTTAAGACTAGTTTTGCTTGAAGTGGACATACTGGGCATTCTTGAGGCTTTTAAACATAATTCTGTTGAGATTTTCTAACCAAAAATAAAGTCTGCATTTAGAAAATATACTTTACAAACTACACCTCTGCTTCCAATGTGGTATTCCGCCTAAACCTAGAACTAAAGCACTGAAAAAAACATTTATATACAGAGACATTTTTCACTGGAATGTGCTGCTGCAAAAATGGATGCACATGGATTAGAACACCAAAACGTATCAAAATTCTAATTTAAAAACACTGTTCGTGACTTTTTTACTCACACTAGATAAGATTCAAGCACTTTTCAAGCACTTTCAAGGTAGAGTTTTTTTTTTTTTATACTTAACTCAGCCCCAAACCACAGCTGTACTTTTTGCATTGAGAACAAACTTGCAAACATATCTGTTAACTGTGGTTTTTGAAATCCACAAAATAACGTAATATGTTGCTCTTCCAATACGACTTTGTTGGAAATTTTCAGCAAATCAGAAGTAATTTCCTGTTATTTTATGGCATTTTAGAAAGTGTCACAATGTAGCAGCCCGACTCGATAATATGGACAGTTGTTTTACGCAGTTTTAGAATACTTAAAAAACAAAACTATTAGCGCTCTTTACTGTCAAAATGCATAGGATACAGATTGGCAAGTTTAAATTTCAAGCATTTTCAAGCCTAAAATTCAAGTACTTTCCCAGCCTTGAAAACAACATAGTAAAATCCAAGCATTTTCAAGGATTTCAAGCACCCGTGCAAACCTTGTTTACGTTTTGAAACATGAAAAACAGAAATAGATCATGTTAAAGGTTTTACATCAGTCACATGTATCTCTCACTTTCCTAATGCAGTCCCAGCATCCTGAATATTCACCTGCATGAAGTTATACGCACTATTTACGAGTTTCAAACATTAACATTCAAACATTAGCATGCTAACAACGCACTTCCTGCTTCTCTTGTAGGATAAAACGCTCTATAAATAGATGCAGGTTAAAGGTTGCGGTCTCATTTTCACCCGAATAGATGCTTTTACAATATATCCGTGCTCGGGCAACACAGATTTGACTTTATTACAAGCAAACAACTGGGAACATGGTTTCACAACAGTAAAAATCCGGTACAGCTCCTTTAAACTAACCAGTTAAAAACAACAAAAAATGTGTTTTACTTAAACATGTTGGCAATTTTAAATTTAGTACATTTTTGCTTCCACCTTGAGCTCATGGGATTGGCTGAGAACAGGTGCTGATATCCAATCATTTTAGAATCTTCAAGTCTTAATCAAGTTTCAAATTCATAGTTTATTCTAGTACTACTTCTCCAAACTCTGGTGGTACGTGAACTCCTTCTCATGGTACATGGATATCTCTATTATTCTAGTCTTTGCTTAAATTTGAGTGAATTTTATCCAGATGTCTGTCCTCCTTTGGGTTATAGCTTGGACAAACTATAAACTAACACAGATCAGATATCATATTCTTATTTTACACCTTATTTAGCCCTGATTTAGATCTGGAACTGTTCTTTTATAGACCAAGTTTAGATCTGGTGGTGCTCGGAAGGCCAAATATTTTCTTATGCGTTATATTGGTTGCACTATCCATCAGTCTGTCCTTACCTTTGTGTCTTGCAAAGTACCGGCCCAGGACGATGAGTAGACACAGCATGGCGAATACGACTACTGCCACCACTCCCCCGATCACCGCATGGTCCACTGTTCTAGGAGCGCCCTCTCCGGCTCGAGAATCTGTCAGAGCAAAGACACAGCATCGGAAATGATCAAACCAAGACTGCTGCACGTTTAGCTTCTCGCCAAACTGGAATTCTTTCGCCTGCATTAGAAAGAAGCAGTGAAACGTTGCACAATTTGCATTCGTTTTTAATCATTCAAGTGTTAATTAGATGACGCTGCGGTTGAAAAGTGGTTATGGTGCATTTACGCTTTCAGATAAAACAATGGATTTCTGTGGCAAATAAAAATGATGCTGAAGATTGCTGGAAATAAAAAAAATATTGTGATTTCTAGGTGTATGGATTGACGATAAATTGAGTTGTTAAAGTAAGTAAAATAAGGTGCATTCTAAACGTTTATTAACGCTAGGGATGGGTGTTAATTAGCAAACCATCAGAATCATACGTCTCCTCCCTTAACAGTTCTTTTTATCGTTGCCTCTTTTTGCCACCGTACATTTAAAAAAGCTAAAGTTTAAACTCTGCGCAGCGGTTTTCGGTTTCGGTTTCATTACAAGCAAAAGTTTAAACTCTGGTGAAGCCAAAACAATAGCACACAGCGCACACACCGGGCCCCGTTTTCAGGAATAACAATAGGACACGTGTGAAGAGCAGGGTCGGAGAAAGAAATGAGTCCGACGACAGAGAAGCCCTCACTGCCTCCTGGTCTGATCCCTGCGCTTTACTTTGTACTTTTAATTGTAATGTTGCCAACACTTCTGTCTAATTTTTTTTTTTTTTAATTACATTGGCGTAATTACAGGCTTCTAAAACTAAATACATAGGACACATATTCTTTTATAAGCTATATATACGAATCGATAAAAGAATCGTTAAGGAATCGAATCAATAAGCAAAATTATTAACGGTAATACTCATCCCTAATCAACACTATATTACAGTTTGAGTTTGTTTTTTTTGAAGAACCTTTAGATCAGGGGTGTCCAAACTTTTTCCATCGAGGGCCACATATTGAAATATAGACCAAGCGGAGGGCCACAAATCTATTGCGAAACGTTAAAAAAAGCTGCATTTATCTGATGTTTTAAGCTCCACCACATCTACATTCAGTCTCAGTGCCTTATTATCAGGTCTGTGCTGCACCAAAATGTTAGTTATTTAGGTCGGAATTGTAGAAAATCTGAAACGTGCTGTAAAAAGTACTTCTCAGGACAATGTGGGCCAGTTCACCAGGAAGCCTAAGGGCCAAGAAAAATTGTTTTGAGGGCCGTATTTGGCCCCCGAGCCTGAGTTTGGACATGCCTGCTTTAGAACTTATCTAAACAAGATTTTTACTCCACAGAAAATGTGTAAGAAGTGCAACAAATTCTAAACTGGATCATCCTTTGTTTTTTAAATTGAGGCTGGGTTTGGCAATATTTCTGATGTAAACATTCATGACCTGTCCATTTGTATTCAGGGCACTGCGCGATCCTGATTGGCCGCCTCGTACTGAGCATTGCTTTAATTATAATTATCAGTTCCACCATTATGCCACTGGACAAGTGCTAAAGCTGCATTTACCTTTATATAAGAGAAGTCGTGAACATTTTTTATTCAGTATCGTGGGTCCGAATCAAACCTCCATGTCGCTATCAGAGTACAAATCGAATTTAAAACATATGCAACTTTTCAAAGAGGTAAATGTAAGGTAAAACATTTTATTGACTAACTTTATCTTTCTGTTTTTTTTGTTTGTTTTTTTCTTTTTGGCAGTGTCGATAAAGGCCTTTATGTCTTCTACCACTCCCATGCACTTCTGCTAATTAATTATACATTTACATTTTACGGCATGATTATAACGCTAGTATTTTATATATGTTTTTACAAGTGCTAAATACATAATTAAAAAATAAATAGCAATGTTCACCCTGAAACATGCAAAGCATCTGCAAATCCTCCAACAAGTTACTCCTGACCAATATCCTGAGGAGAGTGCCCCTTTGGCGTTGTTGAGATACCAAATGTAGAAGATTAATTAAGTTTAAACAGAAGTGGTTTGAACTTGCTTTTCTTCCAACTAATAACACAATTACGTCTGGTTCTGGGGATATGGAGTTGTATCTAGGCCAGGGCTGGCTCCACAAACACGTGGATTAATATTCCTTTGTCCCAGGAGTCACGTTTAACACACACAGTGCCATTAGCGTTAAAACAAGACGGAAAGATTTCTGCTAATATTTGGAGCCATTATTTATAAATGAATCTCCATCCCTCAGCTGTTGGTGGCTAATTAGTCTGTGATTGGTGCTAAGTACGTTTAATGGCTTTTCTAATTTCATCCAAAAACTGGCTCAAGATAAAAGTTGTAATTTCCAAGAACAACACATTTATAAAATGTTCATTTAGCACGATTTGGTCTCGCTTTTTGTGGCTACAGTAAGATGTGGTGGCACTGACGCACTGATGGAGAAGTGTCATGCCAAAAGGACCATGCACAATATGCCTCTAACAAGGTCGTCCTGATCAACTCAAGATCTGTATATGGGTCCAGTCGCTCACAGTAGTGCAAAGAATGGGTCAAATGCAGAGGACAGATAAGCATGATCTAACCCAAACAGCAAGGGATGCAATGTTTCGTTTCGTTTTTGAGTTTGAGTTTAGTTTATCAGGTGGAAACATATTAACAGTAAGCATTTGTTTTAGAACATTAACATCCATTACTGTCCAAAGCCATGTTCTGGTTCACTTTGGAGAGAGTAAATATGCTCCAAAATGTCACAACAGTACTGGCCCATTTAAGTGATCCGAACTGGGCCCTGCGGGGTATAGCTTCCAAAGTGGTGTGCCTCGCTTATGGCTCTAAGATATGGATGTATTAAATGAACTGAATAAGGCACGCCCCCTCTGTCCGTGTCCCAGATTGATTAGTGGCTGTGCGAGGTATTGCAGCCTCTTGGGCCCAGCCCTTTTGTATAATTATTATAATTGCAGACAGAAATTCATTGTTTTCAGTATTTAAATAAAATAGAAGGGAATGCTCTTTTTAACCGTTTCTAGTCACTGAAGTGACATCACAGTAAATATGTGCGAGCCACATGAACGAGCCGCCATGAGCCGCGTGAACGAGCCGCGTGAATGAGTAACAATAACCCAAATACTATAATATGGTATCGTTGAGTCTCACAATAATATTGTGTGCTGTCGCAAAATATCGAATTACAAGATACTCTACTTGTGAGTCTTGTTTTGTTGCAACGATAGCTAAAGAAACAGATGGGACGACAGAGTGTTATAGGCAATTTAATATCTTAATTATTTAGAAAATTATTGTAATTATTCATACAAAAGAGAAGCTCTGATAGCTGTTTGAGGCCTTAAAACATTTGTGAATGTCATTAGTTTTGTTTTTGTGGCATTTAAGACCCGTTGAACAGATATTGTTGAAGAAGGTCAATCTGCAAAAAAAAAAAAAAAAAAAAAGTATGAAGGTGTGAATGGTAGATATACGCTATGAAAGTGCTGAATGATGGACAGTGCTGAAGGCCCTGGACAGATCAACAGTATTGTTTGTTGTCAAAGGCCCCAGTGATGTCCTTCAGCCATTTAATGGCAGCTGCAGTGCTGTGTGCTGAGACACTTTTGAATCCTGACTGAAGATTATTAAGAATATTTTTTGTGGCTAAGAAGTCCTTGAGCCGTTTGTTTGACTTAAAGTTTTTGCAAGGACAGAAGGTTTGAAGCCTTTAGTTGTCAGGAAGCAAAACATCCCCACCACTAAGTAGGAGGAGGACAAATGCAGCTCAGGGCTCTTCAACTTTTTTTTACCAAGGGCCAGATTTTCGATTGGTTTTGTCTTCAGGGCCGGAAACCAAGTCTAAACCAAGACTAAACCAGGTCTAAACCAAGTGTAAACCAAGATTAAACCCGGTCTAAACCAAGACTAAACCGGGTCTAAACCAAGTATAAACCAAGACTAAACCAGGTCTAAACCAAGTCTAAACCAACACTAAACCAGGTCTAAACCAAGACTAAACCAGGTCTAAACCAGGCCTAAACCAAGACTAAACCAGGTCTAAACCAAGTCTAAACCAAGACTAAACCGGGTCTAAACCAAGTCTAAACCAACACTAAACCAGGTCTAAACCAAGACTAAACCAGGTCTAAACCAAGTCTAAACCAAGACTAAACCAGGTCTAAACCAAGTCTAAACCAAGACTAAACCGGGTCTAAACCAAGTCTAAACCAACACTAAACCAGGTCTAAACCAAGACTAAACCAGGTCTAAACCAAGTCTAAACCAAGACTAAACCTAAACCAAGTCTAAACCAAGACTAAACCGGGTCTAAACCAAGTCTAAACCAACACTAAACCAAGTCTAAACCAAGACTAAACCGGGTCTAAACCAAGTCTAAACCAACACTAAACCAAGTCTAAACCAACACTAAACCAGGTCTAAACCAAGACTAAACCAGGTCTAAACCAGGTCTAAACCAAGACTAAACCAGGTCTAAACCAAGACTAAACCAGGTCTAAACCAAGAGTAAACCAAGACTAAACCAGGTCTAAACCATTTTATTTTATTTATTAAGCTTTATTTATTTTTTCAGGGGAGTCCAGGCCCAGAGGGGAGGAGCCTATCGTCCATGTTTTTAGTGGTAAGGGAAACTGGAGCACCCAGAGGAAACCTACACAGACATGGGGAGAACATGCAAACGTCACACAGAAAGGAGAGTCCAACCCAGGACCATCTAGCTGTGAACCGCTGCTGTCACCGCCCAGGAGTAAACCAGGTCTAAACCAGGACTAAACCAGGTCTAAACCAGGTCTAAACCAGGACTAAACCAGGTCTAAACCAGGACTAAACCAGGTCTAAACCAGGACTAAACCAGGACTAAACCAGGACTAAACCAGGTCTAAACCAAGACTAGACCAGGATTTAAGTATTTCTAAACCAGGACTAATCCAGGTATAAAACAATAACAAGAGATAAAACATTTTCTATATTTTTAGAGGATGGGTTGAGGGCTGAATCATATCCCTTGGAGGGCCTGGTTTGCCCCCATTTGGCATTAAATTGAGCCCTGATCTCGCTGATTGTGACAGTGTCAGGTTCTGCAGCTGTGCAACTGACCACGTTTGAATCGAGATCAAGGTTCTATCATTTCCAATCAATAATCTATGATTATTTAAAACTTGTGGACCACAGCAAATCTTCTTTTAGTAGGATATTTCTGGAAATTTTAGACTTTGGACAAAGAAGCATGACCTCGGGGGAGTCAAATGGCAATGTTAAGATAAGTATCTGTGCAAAAAATAGAATTAAAAACTGCAATCCATTGTATTTTCTTATAGTAAGACAAAATAAATATTGAGTAAAAGAAGTCTAGAAAATAAATATGAATTTTTTTTTCTTGTGTATAAGTAATATAATTGCGTATTGCTCTAGCCAAATGGGACCTCATCCCCGTTACCAGAGGCAGATGGAGGGTCTGGAGGAGGTTCTGGTTGAGCAGAGGCTCTGTTTGTCACTCTGTCATGCTCCTGCACACAATAATGCAGCATATGTGCATCATTTATTAGACACGCAAACCCCCAGCTCAGTGCTAATATTAATTTGCAGTTAGTTGGGCTCCAGATTCTACAGTTTTCAAATAAGTCTCTGTGTTTATCTTAGAGTTTAGGGCTGAACAAGTTTGGAAAAGTATCTAATTGTGAATTTTATGGTTACGATTCAATTAGTGATTTATGTTTTGATGGTAGGACCTGTTCAAAGTTCAGATTTCAAGACCATCGAAAGAAAATACAGTATGTTGGCTGAATAACTGCAATCATTTCCTAATTGCTACTCTTCAAATTTCTATCCGATTTGCCATTGTTCTTGCAGCCACATTACAGTTGAGCACTAATAAGTCGACCAAATATTTACTATAATAGATTTTTGATCAAAACAAGTGAAAAGAACTAAACTCTCTGTCGCGTGTGAGGTCCCTCCTGTACTAATCAAACAGCCCATGGAGCTATCACAGGCTACAGCGCTGTGCTAATTCCACCTGCCATGTTCCCGTTAATGACAGCCCGATACAGTCGTGGGATTAAAGCTCACTCCAGTCACCTGCCCCAGTCCTGCTGCCGCTAAAGAGCCCATTATCCCTCACTGTGATTACATATGTGCACAATTATCCCGGCGGAGACAGGAGAGCTGGCAGCTGTGATCGACACTGTCCCATCAAAACCATGAACCACTGTCCATCAAATAATACTGCACAAGAACGGGACTTTCATTAGTAAACATGCCCAATTCTATATATCAAATAATAAATAAAATAGCAAACAGAACTACATAGAATTTAATCTAATGCCTTTGATATAGCAGCACTAGTAGTAGTAGTAGTATTGGTATGGTAAGTAGTCGCATCATAATAGTCATCACAGCAGAAGAAATAGTAGTGTTTGTAGTAGCAGTAGTAGTAGTAGTAGTAGTAGTCGTAGTTGCACTTTTAATTGTAGTGCTATAGTCGTTGTCGTAGTAGTGGAAATAGTTTTAATTGTAGCAGTAGTTGTAATAGTTGTAGTAATAGTTATAGTAGTAGTACTTGTAGTAGCAGTAGTAGTCATAGTAGTTGTACAGTTGTAGTAGTAGTAGTTGTAGTAGTAGTCGTAGTTGCACTTTTAATTGTAGTGCTATAGTCGTTGTCGTAGTAGTGGAAATTGTTTTAATTGTAGCAGTAGTTGTAATAGTTGTAGTAATAGTCATAGTAGTAGTACTTGTAGTAGCAGTAGTAGTCATAGTAGTTGTAGTTGTAGTAATAGCTGTAGTAGCAGTTGTAGTACTGGCAGTAGTGGTCATAGTTGTACTTTGGTTGTTGTACTAGTAGTAGTAGTAGTGGTCATAGTTGTACTTTGATTGTAGTAGTAGTAGTAGTAGTAGTAGTAGTAGTAGTAGTAGTAGTAGTAGTAGTAGTAGTGGTCATAGTTGTACTTTGGTTGTAGTAGGTAGTAGTAGTCATAGTTGTACTAGTAGTCATCCATGTAGTAGTATAGTTGTTCCTTTCATTGTAGTAGTCCTAGTAGTCATAGTTGTAGTAGTCGTCATGGTTGTAGTAGTTAGAGTATACTTTTTGTTGTACTAGTCGTCATGGTTGTAGTAGTTAGAGTATACTTTTTGTTGTAGTAGTCGTCGTTGTAGTTGTAGTAGTCATAGTTGTTGCTAAAAAGCCCATTATCCCTCACTGTGATTACATATTTGCACAACAATCCCAGCGGAGACAGCTGTGATGGACACTGTCCCATCAAAACCATGAACCAGTGTCCATCAAATAATACTACAAGAGAACAGGCCTAGCATCGGTAACCCTACCAGCAGAGTGGAACTGATTAGAGTAGTGGTTGTAGAATGAGTAGTAGATATAAATAAAGTTGTAAATGTTTTGTATTGTTGAAACAGCAAGCTTAAATAGCAAACAGAGCTCCTTAGAATCTTATTTAATACCTTTCAAATAGTAGTAGTGGTAGTAGTAGTAGTAGTAGTTGTTGTTGCTGTAGTTGAAGTAGTTTGTTGTAGAGGTAGTCGGCATAGTAGTAGTCATCACAGCAGAAGAAACTGTACTAGTAGTCGTACTTGTAGTAGTAGTCATAGTTGTAAAAGTTGTTGTAGTGGTCATAGTTGTACTTTTAGTTGTATTAATACATAGTAGTTGAAGTTGTAGCAGTAGTAGTAGTAGTCATAATTGTTGTAGTAGTCTTAAATGTAGTAGTAGTAGTAGTATTTGTAGTAGTAGTATTTGTAGCAGTAGTCGTAATAGTAACAGTAGTGGTAGTAGTAGTAGAAGTAGCTGGTAGTAGAGATTGTTGCTGTCATAGTAGTAGCAGAAAAAACTGTAGTAGTAGTAATTGTAGTCATAGTTGTTTAAGTCCTAGTAGTGTTTGTAGTAGTCGTAGTTGCAGTCGTCACAGTCCTAGATGTAGTAGTTGTAGTTGCAGTAGAAGTAGTCGTGGTTGTAGTCGTTGTAGTTGTAGTGGTCGTAGTTGTAGCAGTAGTTGTACTTATAGTAGTAATAGTTGTGATAGTAGTAGTAGTAATAGTTTTTTTGTAGTCATAGTAGTAGTAGTCTCAGTAGCAGTAGGAGTTGTAGTCATAGTTGTAGTCGTCGTAGTCATTGTATTAGTAGTACTTTTAGTTGTACAAGTAGTAGTTGTCGTACTAGTAGTAGTAGCAGTAGTAGTAGTCATAGTTGCAACAGTAGTCGTAATTATTGTAGTAGTAGTCATAGTTGCAGTAGTTATAGTAGTCGTAAATGTAATTTTAGTAGTAGTAGTTGTTGTAGTAGTAGTCATAGATGTAGTACTACTAGTAGTAGTATAGTGGTAGTAGTATAGTAGTAGTAATAGCAGTAGTCCCAGTATTGTGTTGTAAATGGCAGATGTTGGTGAGGTTCGATGGTGTAGACTGAACAGATCCTGCTGATGTTCCTGAAGCGGTGAGGCAGACAGAGTCATGCAGCATGCTGTGAGGGACAAGCACAGAGCAGGCCAAGCAAACACAACAGTCACTGCTCCTTCTCCTCACGAGCTTATGTTTCACACTCAATTATTGTCATTTCAAGGTAGTTATTTGTCTGATTCAAATCTCTCCAAATGATATGAGGAATGAAAATATGTGTTCAGCAACAGAAAAGTGGTCGTTCTCAGAGTCAAAGTCAGAACCCTGTATGCTCTTTGCGTCTAACTTCACAGAGTTTTATTGTTCGTGAAGCAGGAAGTGTGACATTAGTAAACTCTGCTTTGGGCTCTGGAAGTTGTGAAAAGCACTTATGAACTCATTGTGATGAATAATTAGGATGCTCAGAAGGTGTTAGGCAAGTGGACCACTGCAAACTGTTTAGAATGAACTAGCTCTGTTTTTGATGTTTTAAAGATGGCAATAAGCCGGTACAACATCTTTAAAGGGCCTGTACCTGATCTGACTGTTGTGAAACAGGAAAACTAGAACTAGTCCATGATCCCGATGTTTATCATGTAATAAAGTACAATCTGTGTTGCCCGAGCACAGACATATTGTAAAAGCATCTATTCAGGTGAAAATGAGACCACAACTTGTGTTTTATTCTACGAAAGAAACAGGAAGGGCACCGCTAGCATGCTAAGGTTTTTTTAGCTTTACTCGTGAAGGCAGGGGAGTAGATAAAAGGGGCAAAGGGGTCTGTTGTCCCGGGCCTTAGGGTCTTTGGGGCCCAGAATTGGATCCTCTTCCTATTAAGTAATATTAGCGAGGGGCCCATGTAAGAGTTCTTGCCCCCAAATTCTGTCCACGGGCTTGTGTGAAGGCACGTGAAGCTCTGGGTTCAGAAACTCGTGTAAAGTGCTTCTACACTCATGGTGGTGAATATTTAGGATGCTGGGACTGCATTAAGAAAGTGAGAGATACATGTGACTGATGTAAAGACTTTAACATGAACTAGTTCTGTTTTTCAGGTTTCAAAACAGTAAAAATCAGGTACAGGGCCTTTAAATCAATGTTGTGTGTTTTTTTTCTCAGTGTAAACCGTTTTCCACTCCGTTTAAGTTTAACATGATGGAGATGAACCAGTGACTAATGGACTCCATAGACAAGAAAAAAAAGGCAAAGCAAAAATCGAGAGAGTACCCACCATGAGCTGCTGGTTCAGTGCTGGGCGTGGTGTCTGAGCACGCAGGGAGGTGGTGGAGGACACAGGGAGGAGGTGTGCAACACGAGGAACAACATGCAAATCAAGAAGAGGCAGGGAGAAACAAACCACATCTATAAGCAAGCCGTCAGAAGAGCATCACACAACACAACAGGACAGGCTGGAACATGGACACGAGGCACCACACTGCAATCCAGAGAACAACAACGTTTGAAAAGAGCACCGCTTCAGAGGGGGGAGGAGTCTGAGGGCAAACTACCAGGAGCTTTACTCTGTAAGGTTGGCAGAAATAGGTCACCATAGATACTCACCTCTTGTTCTCTCATGTTTGTTGAGTATAGCATGTGTGTCAAATGATTTTTAAATGAAAAGAGAGATAGTGGGTGGTAATGGAGGGATGTGTTCAGGATGGATGGTTATACATGATGTGTGTTAGAAGTTAAGCCTACACTTCTACTTCATGATACACTACGTCCCACGTCTATAG
The DNA here is from genome assembly GCA_019453435.1 of Rhinogobius similis. Lineage (NCBI taxonomy): Eukaryota > Metazoa > Chordata > Actinopteri > Gobiiformes > Gobiidae > Rhinogobius > Rhinogobius similis. The sequence goes on from CM033637.1 coordinate 4,285,361, forward strand.
TTTGTATTCTGCCATTTGAAAAATTGTGGCTTGCAAATCTAAAATTATATCCCCAGTTCCAAAAATTACGACAAGAAGAACATAAGTAAGAAATTTGACATTTTTAAAATGCCAATCAACCACAGTCTTTGATCATGAATTCCCAAATTTCTCAATAAACAAAGACAAGCTTTTCAATAGAAAACAGCAGCCCTCACCGTCTTCAGTATCTAGAGCAGAGTGTCAATCTCATATTCGGCCGAACATAATGTAACATTCATATGAAATCATAATTTCAATCATATTCATAACATCATCTGCTTTATATAGTCCTAGTTATTTGTGGACACTGTCGCACAAATCTGCAGCTTGTACAGTACAGTTGTATGGAAAAGACTTGCATTAGCAGCAGCATGGTGCATGGATATGGACTTTTCTGATATGAAATGTTGATTTCAAAGACTTGTTGACTTTTGCTGCATCAACTCAATATGAGTTTTTTATTTTATTTTTATTTTTACAGTTTAGGCAGCTTAAGTTTATAAATTATATTACTTGATTTCTTCTAGTCAGACAACATTGTGAGTGAAATGAACGTTTTTCATTGTAGAAAAAATTCCATGTCAGTGAACAATAAAGATTTTGTATTTGTATTCATCCGTGTTCTATTGGCAAAACATGTATTTCAAGGCTATTTACCTTGACATGTTTGGGCTGCTCTCTGCGAGCCTCTTCAGAACTGTCACCTGGTGGTCACGTGGCACTTCAGCTGATGTTACTTCCTGAGATGTGGCCAGTCTGATGGATCTGACAGGTCATCCAGACGGACCACGCCTCCTGCCGCCCGGTGGTCTCTGGAGAAGGATGTCCCTTGTATGTGATAAAAGGAAGGCTCCTTCATCACGGTTGATGGTGTCTGTGTCTCGCTTCCTGATTTCAATGGCGGCAGAAGGCGTGGTCAGTCTGAGCAACCTGCCAGGTCCACCAAGACCAGTGACAGATCTGAAGAGGCTCGCAGAGAGCAGCCCAGACACACAAATACAAAAATACAAAGTCGTCTGACGAGAAGAAAACAAGTAATACAATTCATAAACTGAAGACAAGATGGACGTTACCAAAGCAGCTTAAGTTTGGTGATAAACTAGAAGTTCATCACATGAGCGCAGTCTGATCATATCCAAAGCTCTTCCGTCACATGAGTGAGGCAGAGGGCTGTCAGAGCTCACAGCAGCTGCACTTTGTCATCCAGCTCCACATTAGTGCCACTAGCGCAGCTCTAACTTCCACATGTTTCCCAGAGCCACAGGTGCCTCTCCTCCGCTCAGACCGCTCAGCTGAAGTGAAGTCTGTAAAGTCTGTAGAGCGAGTCAGCTTGGACGAGACGAGACAGAGCGCAGCAGCCACATGACAGCATCGAGCAGCCCGGGCCAAGTCACTGACACCCCTGAGCCACAGCAAGAATCTCATCTCCTGTTCTGCCTTGGAGCGCTTTGGAACTGTTCTTTTAATAAACACGTTCTAAATAGTACCTGGATTATTATACTTATTAAGCATTTTGAAGTGTGAGCAGCAATTCACAAAAAGACGTTTCGTGATTCCAAGTTTGTGTCGCTGTGAGATGTGGTTAAAGCTAGAGTAAACAAGAAACTACCTCTGGTTTATACAGATTTTTCTGCATTTGACTCACTTCTCTGCCCCTCTATGCCATGTTTTAACGTCTCTTTATGCTGTTTGATGCATTATGCTTTGGAAATATTGATACACTTGTTTCCAAGCTACATTTTCCTAAGCGACACATTAGTTACCATCACTGGATTTATTGGGGTTTAACACAAGATCCAGTTGGCGTTTAGTGAGAAATTATTATTCTCTGTTAAATATCTGCTTTTCGCTGTCTCGTTTTCTCACTGTGCTGTGTCGCTCCTCTCTGGCTAAATCGGTCCTGGGGCCAAAGCGAGCCAAAGCGCTTTCTAAGATAGTACCAGTCGTGGCCCACTTTGGATCGCTTAAACCAGTGGAAACAAGCCCCTACAGTAGATTTGAGAGAGAAACTACCTCGATGTTTGACCTTCTTGCTGGACTCTTGGCTACTGAAACTCTTCTCTAAAATGTTGGAGATATGTCCATAAGTTGTACGTCCAACTCAGTTTCTTTGCGAATAATCCTATATATGACATGCATCTTCTAATATTTATTATTAGCACTGTCAGGTTCCGTACTGATGGTAAATAAACTTCTCGTGGCTTAGACAGTCGTTGCTCAAACTTGATCCCTTAATTGAACGTTCTTCATATACAAAAGAAAGGTAATTCCTATATTAAAGGTCCCATATTCTGCTATTTTCCCCTTTACACAGTCTATTCTAAGGGCTTTGTTGATAAATGTTTGCGTTGTGTAATATCCATAACATAACAGTTTCCAAAAAACACCCATTTCTTGGACTGACCCCCCTCCTTGCAAAAGCAAACGGCTCACTCTGAGATCCGACCCCTCCGAACAGAGAGCAGGCTGCCTCCCCCGCCCAACCCGCGAGCACCCCCCGCCCAACCCGTGATGTAGCCTAGAGTGGAGATGGTGCACATGCGCCGTGTGCTCCGGTAAACAGCGATACACAAACATGGGAATAAACATTTTATCCGTTATCCGAGTCCTACGTCCTGGATCTGACCTGGAGTTTGACGTGCTCCAGTACCTCAACGACGGACGTGCCGTTTGGTAAATAACAAGCTAACTCTTCTATCTGTCGTATCCATCGTGTAATTACTGTGTAGCATTAGCATTAGCTGTTTTTATTCTTGCGGCTGCGCGCTTCCTGGGGGCGTGGCTTGAGCGCCGCGTCATCCTGGTGAAGCCGCGTCATCCTGGTGAGGAGCCCCCGTCTGCTGCTCAGCCGAGGGGGACGGAAAAGACAGTTCTCTAGCGAAAGCATGAGGGAATCAATCAAAAAACCACTTTGGGCACAACATACGAGGCCCAAATAGCACTGTAGGAAGGTTAAAACCTCTGAAAAGTCGATTTTGCATGTTATGGGACCTTTAAAGCTTGATCCCTATATTAAACCTTGGGAAACCTAATTTTCACACAGCGAAACCAGAAGTAGGTACTTGATTGTGTCCAACTCGTCTCTAGCACTCACAAACTTATTGGCACGTCGTTAATATCGTGTAAGTATTCATTTTCAGGCACGGGCTCGGCTTTAGAACTGCTCTTTTCAGTCGGCAAAGTGAAACTCCAGCGACCGCCTCAAGCACAGCCAATCAGAGCGCTGCTTTCAGCTCGTGCTTCTGGTTTGACGAGATATAAAATTCTTAATAATTAGATGGGAACAGTTTGCAGTGGTTTAATCTTTATCACACAGTGTTGCTGTTACAATGTACTCTTTAAGGAACAAAAAAAAAGACTAATAAAAAAAAAAGGTCTTAAGTATGCATGTTTATTTCATGATATTTTGTCACTTGTCTTGTCTTCTCACCAATAACAGGTAAAATAGGCTGTTTAGCGTCACTAGATTCTTACCAGAAGCACAACAAATTAAAGTAAGTTAGCCACACACAATCCACTGTTACTTTTAACAAGTTTTGACCTCACGAATTTCCCTCCGTGGACAATAAAGTTTAACCTAACCTAAACCTAAACCTTAAAATCCTCTTGATTGTTGACTGATTGTTCGTAACTTTTTTCCGTGCTAATGCTAATGGCTTACAGAAAAATAGGGCGGCCTGGCTCTGGAGTCCCTCAAATCTTGCAGAGTTGCTAAGACAGTTTGCACACTCCACAGTCACTTTTAACAAGCTTTTGACCTCACCTAAAAACGCTATTGACTGTTCGTAACTTTTTTTCCGTGCTAATGCTAACAGCTATCGGAAAAATACAAGGAAGTGGCTCCGGAGTCTTTCAAATCTTGCAGAGTTGCTAAGACAGTTTGCACACTCCAGAGTCACTTTTAACAAGCTTTTGACCTCACCTAAAAACGCTCTTGACGGTTCGTAACTTTTTTTCCGTGCTAATGCTAACAGCTATCGGAAAAATACAAGGAACTGGCTACGGAGTCTCTCAAATCTTGCAGAGTTGCTAAGACAGTTTGCACACTCCACAGTCACTTTTGACAAGCTTTTGACCTCACCTAAAAACGCTCTTGACGGTTCGTAACTTTTTTCTGTGCTAATGCTAACAGCTATCGGAAAAATACAAGGAACTGGCTACGGAGTCTCTCAAATCTTGCAGAGTTGCTAAGACAGTTTGCACACTCCAGAGTCACTTTTAACAAGCTTTTGACCTCACCTAACGCTCTTGGCGGTTCGTAACTTTTTCTGTGCTAATGCTAACAGCTATCGGAAAAATACAAGGAACTGGCTACGAGTCTCTCAAATCTTGCAGAGTTGCTAAGACAGTTTGCACACTCAGAGTCACTTTTTAACAAGCTTTTGACCTCACCTAAAACGCTCTTGGCGGTTAGTAACTTTTTCCGTGCTAATGCTAACAGCTATCGGAAAAATACAAGGAACTGGCTCACGAGTCTCTCAAATCTTGCAGAGTTGCTAAGACAGTTTGCACACTCCACAGTCACTTTTGACAAGCTTTTGACCTCACCTAAAAACGCTCTTGACGGTTCGTAACTTTTTTCTGTGCTAATGCTAACAGCTATCGGAAAAATACAAGGAACTGGCTACGGAGTCTCTCAAATCTTGCAGAGTTGCTAAGACAGTTTGCACACTCCAGAGTCACTTTTAACAAGCTTTTGACCTCACCTAAAAACGCTCTTGACGGTTCGTAACTTTTTTTCCGTGCTAATGCTAACAGCTATCGGAAAAATACAAGGAGCTAACTCTGAGTCTCTCAAATCTTGCAGAGTTGCTAAGACAGTTTGCACACTCCAGAGTCACTTTTAACAAGCTTTTGACCTCACCTAAAAACGCTCTTGACGGTTCGTAACTTTTTTCTGTGCTAATGCTAACAGCTATCGGAAAAATACAAGGAACTGGCTACGGAGTCTCTCAAATCTTGCAGAGTTGCTAAGACAGTTTGCACACTCCACAGTCACTTTTGACAAGCTTTTGACCTCACCTAAAAACGCTCTTGACGGTTCGTAACTTTTTTCTGTGCTAATGCTAATACCTATCGGAAAAATGCAAGGAACTGGCTCCGGAATCTCTCAAATCTTGCAAAGTTGCTAAGTTGTTGATAGTATGAGCATCGAACACTGCATGTACAAATGTCTAAAACTTGACAAAACTCATTTCCCTGTTTTGTTTTTGATTGTTTTTTTGTCTTCTTTTTTTTTTTTTTATGACAGTGTTCTGTAATGGAGCAACACAAGCAGATATAGAAATGAGAGGCTGCATGCGGATGTACTGTACCTGGGTGGTTCTCCGGGAGGGGCAGGGAGGTGGTGGGCATGGCGGTGGTTGTTGAGGTGGTGGTGGTGGTGGGGATGGGGGTGGTGGTGGGAGCATCTGATGAAACACATGACACAACAACACAGGGAGAAACCAATGAGTAAAACAAAAGAATGGGCTCGGGGTTAGCGGGCGGATTGTTGGTTCCTTCAGTAAAGACATACCTGGAGGAGTGCTGTGCTTCCTTCACACAGGTTTGAGTAATCCTGTTTACTCTAACGAAGTGCCAAAGTGACATTTTAATTGTATTCTGATCCTGTATTGTCCTGTAACTGAGGCTCCAGCGCTCTGAAAATTCCTGTTTCCATATACCCCCTATCCCCGCCCACATCCATGTTCTTAGTTGTGATTATTTGAAAAATGAAGCCTTAAGAGTGATACATGTTGGTTCTAAAATGTCACATAGCCACTTTTCAAAAATAAAAACACTGTAAATGGCAAGTTGCTGCTTGTTACAGTGAAATGTCACTATCAAATTGTCAGTTTTGAACAGGAAGTCAATGAAGACCTGTTTCTATTATTACGCGGTTTATTCATTCATTCATTCATTTTCTACCGCCTATTCCCGCTAGGGGTCGCGGGCGACTGGAGCCCATCCCAGCGACCCTGGGCCTTAGGCGGGGTACACCCTGGACAGTGGCCAACTCGTCGCAGGGCTAACACAGAGAAACAGAGACATTGACAGACAACCTTTCACCCTCACGTTCATTCACTAGGGACAATTTAGAGTTGTCAATTAACCTACACAGTCATGTCTTTGGACGGTGGGAGGAAGCCGGAGAACCCGGAGAGAACCCACGGTAACACGGGGAGGACATGCAGACTCCACCCAGAGAGATCGTGTGATGTTAGGGTGGTTCGGAATTCGAAACCACGATGTTGGGGTGGTCTGGGATTCGAACCCACGATCTCCTTATTGAGAGGCAGAAGCTAATGTACAAAATGTAAAATGATGATCCACTTATGTTATAGTTCAACATTAAGTAGCTGAAAAAAGCACAATGTGTCTCCTTTAAGTTACAATTATAGTGATACCTTTCACTTTTATGTCACTGCTTTGAGAGCAGGTATCTTTGCTTTCTACTCCACCACTTTCTTGAACTAGACTGAAGAGTAGAATTTTTTTTTTCATATAGTTATATTTATACCTGAGAGGTTTATTTCTAAGCAATGATGGTGACATTGTGACTGAAGGTTTTGAGTTCAATCCTCTGCTATGAACAACCAAAAATATACAAATAAAAATTTCCAAATTTGCTTCTCTAAAATTTGCTTCTAAGTTCTGCTTTCTTTATCAAGATCACAACATATTACATTTGAATCCTCTCAAAATATATTTTCAGTTGAATACATAAAGGTACATTTATATATGTTACTTTTACTTGAGTAGATTATTTGCTCCTGTATCTGTACTTATACTTAAATAACAGGATTGAGTACTTCTTCACCACTGCTGTGACCTGAATATTCCACAATTTGACATTATATTTATCTGTCTCCATTGAGAAAAGAAGGTGATGCCACCATGACAAGTTACATGTCGGATCTGTGGAGAGGCAACCTCGCTCACAGTAAGAGGGCATGTTTTTGTAATGTTGTGGCAATAAACACATCTGTAATTGTTAATATGAGTTTAATGGCAGACTATGGAGCATTCCACATCTCCATGAAGACAAGTTATCTCATGGAAAATGCCCTGTTGATATTTAATGCCATCATTTCTGCACTGAAGATATGTCCCCACAATAACATTTAGCTGTTAGTCTATATAGATGCTCTAATATGGTTAATTTCATTGCAGCCACCAGGGTGCGCACAATCTTCGACGAGGGAATTCACCTTCTTTGTTGTATTACCCATGGTTCACAAGAATATGGTAATGGAATGGAAGTCTTGATTCTTGATTTTAAGTTATGGAAACCTTGAAGTGATTTTCAATTTTGACGACAATCAATAAAAGAGGCTTGAAAGAAAAGTTGAGGAGGAAAACAAAGGCATAAACAGAGCACGACATTTCATTTTGTACAGAAAAATTAACACATTAAACTGTAGAAAATGTTAGTGCTGTAAATCAGTGTTTCCCAACCAAGGGTACGGGGACCCTGAAGGGTACGTGAGCAATGACCAGGGGGTACTTGGAAAGGTTTCAGGTTTTAAATGATGAAATGTACTTTTACCTGAATAAAAAAACTGTTATTAGTTGTACAATGTACATTGTTTTGGAGCATCTTTAACAATAAATATAATTAAAACAAAAATATAATAGAAATAATTGATAATATGTGACAAATAAACACATTGATTTGCCCAAAACTCAAGTTAAGGGGTACTCTTAGTGTGAGACTGTGAGAAGGCGTACTCCAGACAAAAAAGGTTGGGAAACACTGCTGTAAATGAGATCAGAAGAGCAACAGGCAGAAAAAAAGAAAAGATTTGGAATGAGCAGTAAACAGGTGCAAGCAAGCTCTCATGCAAATGGGATGGTAATGGGTTAGTGAGAATTAATACACATGACTTTTGAAATATTGTTATTTAATTAACGATGCCGAAATCTTTGAGGAAAGTTACTATTCTTTGCTGAAATTATCCGCTGTTGATGTTTTGATTACTTTCTTTAGTCCTTTTCTCAGCCCGATGTGAAGTCTCTTTCAGACAGCGGGAAAGAGTTTAATTCATCTTTTTCTTTCCCGATTTCATGGTTCTAGAAGAAACAATGCGGGTGAATTTCAAAGTGTTACGGTGCGCACTCCGTCTGTGCGGCCTGTGAGTGCAGCCGCTGTCCGCAGTCTGCAGCTTCATTGTTTTACGCTCTGTTCGTCCTCGTGCTCCGTGTGTTAGTGGTCACTTTTCTGTGTGGTGTGCCGTGCATGTTAGAGCGAGTTGATGTGGTGAAAATACCAGCCTTTAATGTTGGCACTGCAAAGGAATAAAGGCTTTCATAGAAGTCAAACTGAACGATATCAGCCCGAGGTCTCGCCCTGACCCTCGACTCACGCCACAGCACTCTGCGCTCCCCCATCTCTGTTCTAAAGAGTAAAACTTGCTCCGCTAATGGCTTTGGCGATTTGTGTATCTGACAAATAGATCAAACATGAGCATTTATACCACTTCCTTTTGCCTATTATTCCATGCCGGGACTCACCGCACTCTTTCGTGTCCCGCTCTCTCATCCCCCTTAAGCAAACTCTTGCTTGTGCAACTGTTGCGCTGGACTAAATCAGGATTAAACCAGGTTTAAACCAGAACTAAACCACATCTAAACCTGGACTAAACCAGGACTAATCCAGCTCTAAACTAGGACAAAACCAGGTGTAAACCAGGACTAAACCAGGACTAAACTAGAACTAAACCAGGAATGAACCAGGTCTATATCAGAACCAAAAAGATCTAACCCTGATCTAAAAAAGGTCTAAACCAGGACTAAACCAGCACTAAATCCGGACTAAACCAGCTATAATTCAAGACTCAACTAGTCCTAAACCCGGACTAAGCCAGTTCTAAACCAGATTTAAACCAGGTCTATACCAGGACTAAACCAGCTCTAAACTAGTTCTAAACCAAGACTAAACCAGGTCTAAACCAGGACTAAACCAATAACAAGAGCTAAAATATTTTTGGAAGATGGGTTGAGGGCCAGATCATATCTCTCTGCGGGTCTGATTTAGCCCCCGGGCCTTAAGTTGAATAGTCCTCGTCCAGTACAACCATTGACCCTCATTGACCTTTGGATGTTAGTATGATTGGCATGACATGAGAAAGACTTGATCCTCAGATTTTGTTGTGTAGTTGGAAAAATATGGTGGCGTAATGGACGTAGTCACCTTTTCACTTCATAGAACGTGACGATAACCAATAACCGCACAGAGGTTAAAGTATATGTGAAAAGTGTAAGTATGCTGTACCGTAGACATAGAGGATGTAGTCGTCATAGGACTCTCCCACTGCGTTGGCGGCCACGCAGCGGTACGTCCCATTGTACGACTTGTTTAGGTTCTCGATGTACAGGTCTCCTCCAGTGATGACCGCATGGGAAGGGACGTCGTCATCAACTTTCACCCACTTTACTCTCTGAGGCCTGGACAAGAGCAAAAACACAAGATATGACAGCTGTGCTAAAAAAAGGAATAAGAATAAATAAACTGCTGTAAAATGTATATTATAATAAGTAGACATAACTGTATATGCTTGAGCTGGCTGGCGTGAGTGAGCCAGACTACATTGCGATTTAAAAAAATTTTTTTTTATTGTGACGTTTAAGCAATAATTATCAGATTGGAATTTTTTTTTTTTTTGTAATTTTACTAACATGACTAATATGATAATTTATCTTGTTTGAATGACGGTGGTGATGGTGGTTTTGTACTTATTTAACTTACATTTTCAAGGGTTTTTTTGCTTTATTTTTGTCTTAGACGTAAAAAAAAAGTAGTAGTGCAGTCATTGGTTCAATTTAAGCCCTCAACCATTTGCTGAGTGTCTATACCCCCTCTCTCCCCATTTCATGCTACAACTGTCCAGCCAAAGATAGCCTTTAGGCCAGAAAAAAAGAAAAACACTGAAGTCAAAGCTTTGGATGGGTCAATAAAGTATTTAAATAAATAAGACACATTTGCCAAAACTACTGAAATCAAGAAAATATTCAAAAGACCAGCAGCGTACCTTGTTTTTCCAAACACAATTATTCTTTGGCATCTGCTGAACTGATGTCAACAATATAAAATTTTCACATCACCACATATATAACATCACCGTATAAATGTGTGTTTGACTTACTCTGGTTTGCCTTTAGCTTGACATGTTAGCTCCAGGTTCTCTCCCTCTCTGGTCAAACCCTGAGGAAACTCCACCACAATCTTCACTTCGGGTTTGTCTGCAAAAAACATGAGAAAATGTAACAAGATTTTAATAACTAATAATATAAATGTATTCAGAATAAAAATTGTTGTCTTTTGTATGGTGGGACACACAAAAAACACGATGACAAATACGAACAAAAGGGGGGCAACTAGTGACCCCTGTGGAACACCGAGAAAAAACAATGAGGTGCTCTGGGAGATAGTGTCAAAAGCTTGCTGTTTGTTTGGAGGTGAGCAGATAGAGATGCCTGACAGAAGCTGTTTTGAAAAGAAGAATATGTTGGACAGAGAAATCAAAAGCTGTGTTGACGTGTTTTGACAGTGGGGCGCATTGACAGTCCCAGCCATGGTTTTCTTCTGAACCAGAAATGTACTATTGTTATCATGCTATTGACTTGGACTGGTGTTATCAAAGTCTGTTTGTATCTTGGTGTGAGAGATGTTCCTTTCTACTGGACAGAAATCTCATGTTTTATTCAATCATCTTGGCATGAAGATTGAATTCTCTCTTGCCTTGTACGGGGAATAGGAATGACAGCAAACAAACAACTGCAACATGGATACCAGCTCATATTTTCATCTCAATTCTTAGGTGAAGACAGTCTATCAATCACACAGTATTGTATGTATATGCATTATGCTTATTGGGACATAACATCGACACAATGTGATAAATGTCATTTATGTCGGCCATCAAGAAAACATATTACGATATAGTACATGCACCCTTTTTGAGTGTTAATATAGAGTTCACTTCACATTTGCAATGCACTTGATTTAAACTTGCAAAGGCACTAAAAATGGCATAAATCGGAACTCCCTTGAGAAGGACCACAGAATCTCAGTGGGACTTTACTTAAAACATAAATAAATCAACTATTATTATCTCATCAGGTTCTTTTCAATTATCTTTTAAAAGGAATAACTGTGACAAAGCTCTAGCTATTAATGACTAGCTTAATCAGTCTTCATATGGCAACAGAGACAGAAAGACAACTGGGTCAGTGCAGAGACGCAGCAATATTAGCATTTCAAACAAACTTCAGTCAGACAGGAGGACCACTCTTAAAGTGCTGGGATTGGACGACTCTTTCTTCTTCCTTTTTATGTGTCTGATCCAATCCAACTTAAAGAACTTAACCAAGACACTTTGAACTAGAGTAGAAACAACTTTTAGTTCTATTTTTAAAATGAAGACTACTTTCACGCAGTATCTTAAAGTCATTATAAAGTTTGAAGCTTAAGACTTGATCAAATATGGCAAAAATAATTAAAAAACAATGTTTTTTAATTGTTAAGTTTTGGCTTTTCAACTCCCATCCTGAAAAGACAATAAACATAACAAAAATATTAAGAAATAAGGGTAAAGAAGTGATCCTTGAGGTACACCAAGGCAAGTCATGTTTTTTTTCTGTACCTTTTTAATTTCTGTACGAATATCTACCATAAGGGAATACGAAAACAATTTTTAATTATACATTTGTAATTCTTAAACCAAAAACTGGGGTAGAAAGGACAGAAATGTGCAGATTAGAAGTCAAATTGAATTCTAAAATTCGATTTTAATGAAGGCAATTCAACTTGATTACTTTCTATCACTGGGTTTGCCCTTATGTTTTACGGAAAACCATCTCTGCTTCTCATACAGACTTGTAATCTCATCACTGTAAACATGAGTGACTTGTGTGAAGCGTAATGATCTCCTGGAAGTAGCTCGCGCTTCTGCACATCACTGAATGGAAAATCCCCTCTGCTGCGCTCACAGACTCCCAAACAGACGCTCCTGTGTGGATGAAATAGTGCTGAGCTGGAACACAGGGGCCATGATCATTATGCTAACTGAATTATTTGTTTTATTGCACACCCGCCTCATAAAAGCACTCAGGAAGGTACGATCCATCTCCTGGCAGCCGGCTGACCTTAAAGGGAGAACAAGCAACAGTGGAGCTGTTTTGCTCTGGTAATAGTCCTGTGGCAAAACCTCAAATAGACATAAAAAGAGGAAGGGATGGGAAGTTAGCCGAGTTGAATATATCTGCAGGTGGATGCTACTTGACTTAAGGCATCTGTTTTGTTGTTTGTTTTTATTTTTTACTGAAGAAAGATGTTGCCTGAACTAATAAAAAAACTTTTGAGTCCAGTGGTTCACAAAGAGAGCTCCAGGGGGCACCACAGGTTGTCCAAAACAATAAGCACATTAAAGAAATGAAGTCATATTTTGAATTTAGTCCAATGTTATTCCTTTCTGTAATGTTTTATTTATTAAGACAAATGTCACATAATTATGTGAATAAAACAAATTTGAATTGTTGTGCTGTTGTGTGGGATTTTTGCATCTGTAAAGGGGCCACAAAGCTCTTAACTTTGGATTCCTTTTGTGGTGTAATTGGGGTTTTGGTGGCGGAAGAAAAAGCCGGCTGATTAGGGTAATGGACAAAGCATGTGCATGTTCATATTACACCACCAACTAGACCGATATATACGTCAAATTAGCTTTTTTTTACTCCTTTTTTGTGTTATTCCAATGCACATAAAATACATAAATGTGTGGATTACAAAACAATATTTTGGCAATATTTTTCTGGAAGAAATTGTGCATTTTTTGGAAAGACACTATTATTTTAATAGGTAAAATGTTAATATTCAAGGGAAACACGAAAGTCGATTTGTGCTTGACACATTTTAAAAACAGACTAAATCTACAATATAGAATTGAGGAAATTATAGCTATGAATAAAAATAAGATATTTTTACATTTCAAAAAATGGGAATTAATAAGATGGGACTGAAAAAGTATGATTCTGAATTCTAAACAGTCTGTATAATTTTCCAATGTATAAAATGTTAGGTAATGCTTAATGATTGAGGATCATGTATGACTATATATCATGGGAGGAATCGAGAGAACTTCAAGGGTCCAGTATTATTTGTCTGTCTTGTGTCGTCTTGTGTTATTTGTCAACCCGTCTTGTCTTTGTCGAATTGGTTCGTATTGTCAAACTTTGTCTTGTCTTATCTTATGTTGTCTTGTCGAGTGTTTTGTCCATTTTTTTTATTTTATTCATTATTATTTTCATATTGTATGTTTTTTGTTTGTTTGTTTTGTTTGCTATTATAATTGAGTTGTTTATTTTTTTTATGGTCATTTTAATTTAAATTGATTTCAAAAATGTTTTTCAATTACTAAGTTGTAATCTGTATTATTTTGTGTTTGTTTGTTTGTTTGTGTTCTGTTATTTGTCTGTCTGGTATCAAAAATGGCACAGATGTAAGACTTGATACAAAGAGCTGAATAAAAATAGTTAATTGCAAAAAAAAAAAAAAAAAAAAGAATCCAGGGGTGCCAACACTTTCGGCTATGACTGTATGATCTCATAAACACAAACTACGATACAGTGTGATAGACTTACACTGAACTTCTAGATGCCTCTGAGCCTGGAAGTCTTTGACCGCAGGATGGTCCACGATGCAGACCACGGGGACACCATCGTCCTCTTTACTGACGGTGAACGTGAGCCGGCTCGTCACCGTGTACATGCGGTCGTACGTCAGCTCCACTTTGGGTTTGCCTGACGGGAAGAAGAAGAAAGACAGAACCAAATATGTACTTTAAAAAACGATGGAACAGGAACAGAGCTGGGAGTCACAGGGGAATCATACTGTACTTTGAGCATTGTGCATTGAAAGCAGCGGTGCCAGTTTCAGAGATTGTGGATGATTTCTGTGCACTGGAATGGACGTATTATCGAGGGCAGAAGAATTTTAACAAAACGTTCCCGATCGACGAGGGAAGTGGACTTCTGCAACTAAACTGGACTAGGTTGGGTTTCATTCATTTGGGGAAAGATTTAAGCATCGTCTTGTCATTTTTAATAAGATTGTGAATCGGCGATTGTATTAATCATTGCTCTGTTGTCTGCGAGTGAGAGTCGTTTGAAGTAAGTGACTTCAGTAAGTGCCAGGGCAAACACAACCAGACACAGATGTTCATTTTGTTTTTTCAGAAATTTTTTGTTTTTGTTCTAAAACATGAGAAGCCGAACTTATGAGTGAGTACGACAGGCTTTTATCATTTTATAATTTTGACTACCTATTGTAAATATAAACTATAATTTTACACCAATTAAGTATCATTTTGTGGAGAAAAATGAAAAAAAATCTGTTGAAAGTTACAGGAAGTGAACAAATGAATGACATCACACTGGGGAGACAAAGGTTATGCATAATGTACACAAAAGAATTTTTTTTGACCCTTTAAACATAGATTTAAGAAAATAAATCTGTTCATATGTATTTTTCTTTAAATTAAAGGAGTTTTGTTGCTCTGTCAACGATGGTTTCTTGGTAATTTCCTAGTGTGATGTCATGATTTACAACCAGGAAGTGAAATTAAAAACCTAAAATATTTCTAAACAGGGATAGAATTTAGTATTAGATAGTATTTTAGCAAACTTAACTGCATTTTAGTCAAATGATTAGTCCAACCTGTCAGAGGCACTGTAAGCTACTCAAATGCTAATAACAATATATATTTTTAATGCATAATATTTTTCCTTTAATAAACTCAACAAAGTAAAGTTAAACCAATGATTTTCTGGTGTTTATCACATTGACGTGAGTGAATTAGCCTGATGTCATTTACAAAAATTTCACATTAACCAAGAATACGACATGCTTTCACAATTTTATCAAGATCACATAGTTTTAATTATCAATAACAGTAAAGGTTATAGCTGTGGGGTGTGTATTTCTCAAAAACATCTCTTTTTTTATGATATTGGAAGGTAGAAAGTGAATAAGATGTCCAGAATTTGCTGTTTTAGGGCACAATCTAACCTTTTCTGATGCGTTTTGAAGGTATTGTTCTTTACGGCTTCATTTAATGACCAAGACAAACCCCAAAAGCTAAATTTCAGGCTCGCTGCTCAATCAATCAATCAATCAATCAAATTTTATTTATAAAGCGCTTTTCATACATAAAAACGTAACACAAAGTGCTTTACAGTGCATTAAACCCCCCCCCCCCGCCAGCCCACATGACCGAACAACCCATCTAGATAGTCACACACACAAAGACAAGCGTGCACATGCTCACACACACACACACACACACACACACACACACACACACACACACACACACACACACACACACACACACACACACACACATGCACGCTGACAAACAGGAGGAGGCTGAGTACAGATAAACCAGTTGAAGAAGCACCATTGGAGGAGCCGTCTGCACCAGGAGCAGAGCCGCCCACGGCGACAGGACGCAGACTCAGAGCCCAGAGGAGACGAGGCTCATACCAAACCTCCCCCAGGGGCCCATGAGCCAGAGCCCAGCAACCACAGCCGACCACCGCTCCCAGTGCAGAGGGCCCCTCAGAGGAAACACTGGAGAGTCTAAAATGAATAAAAGAATAAATAAATAAATAAATATGGGGAAATAATGGGTGGAAAGAGAGTAAAACTAAATAAATATATGTACAATAGTTAACCTAACGTAGGTAAACACAATAAATGAATAGATAAATAGAATAAATAAATGATGTAAGTAAGATTAAATAAATTAAACAATAAATATTAATCAAAAGCTAAGCTAAAAAGGTGGGTCTTGAGCCTGCTCTTAAAAACCTGAACGTTCTCTGCGGCCCTGAGGTTCTCCGGCAGGCCGTTCCACAGACGAGGGCCAGAGTTCTGGAAAGACCCCTCGCTGTGAGTGCGTGTCCTGACTTTGGGAATGACTAGGAGCCGGCTGCCGGAGGAGCGCAGGGGCCCGAGGAGGAGCACAGGGGCCGCGAGGGTTCATATGGTAAAAGCAGTTCTGAAAGATAAGAAGGCCCAAGACCATTAAGACATTTATAAACCAGTAAAAGAACCTTAAAATCGATCCTGAAACACACGGGGAGCCAATGCAGTGATTTTAAAACCGGTGTAATGTGGTCCCACCCCCTGGTCTTAGTCAGGACACGTGCTTCTGAATTTTGTCATAACTGCAAACCTGCAATACTCTTTTTGGGAAGACCAGAGAGCAGGGCATTACAGTAGTCTATACGACTGGAGATAAAAGCATGCATCAGCGTCTCCGTGTTGCTATTCATTTCCGCTGCCACATGGAGCTCTATTGATTGGATTTTAATGTTGGAGAGCATTTTTGTTTAAATCACATAAAATGTCAACTACTCCAATGCTCATCAATCCAGTTCAACCATCCAGTTCAAATTTTCATGTCTAAATATTGAATTTCTTTTTGAAGAGTTGAGGGTTTTCAAATACTCAAAAAGCTGAGGGTTTTTCCAGTTCAATCTCAATGAATTAAAAGAAAGTTATTCATTTTAAGGGCCTTGAATCCACAGAGGAAAACAGTTAAAAGAATCTTTCAACAACTTCTCCAACTTTTAGAAAATGAGAAATGATTGAAGGCTGTTGGAAGATTAAATCCTTTGAAAGTGTTGGTAAAAAAAAAAAATCCGTCTTTGAAATGTGACCTCGCGAAATACACTGAGAACTTAGAGAAGACGTCTGGAAAAAGAGCTACAGAATTTGACTGAAAACTGGCATAAAACATATATGATTTTCAACGTTTATCCCTTAAAACACAGAGTCAGAGATTGGAAAAGCAATAGATCACATCACATTACAACCCAGTAAGTTCTTCTTTCCTTTCCTCTTTTTTCTCTTCTTTTTGCAAGAACCAAACTCAATCCGTCTTCGTCTTCTAGTGATTTAGCAACGGCACTGAAACTTTGCAGCTACAATTCATTTACAGTGAACATTTGATTTTCTGACATGAGCTATGAACTATTTTGATTAAAAGTTTGTTTTTGTTTTTCACAGGACAAAATAAACACATGGGCGCTCCGGTAGTTTTTACTTTCATTTTATTCTAGAGTATTAAAACAAAAGCACAGAATGTCTCATCCAGGTCTTATTATAGATCATGATAAAGTCTGGCATGGGGGGAAACTCAAGTTTTTCACTCTTCTAATACATTTCTTGGAAAATTATGTGTATTTTAAGAACAATTAGCTCTAGTCGAGCCACAACCGAGAGCCCCTTAAGCCACAACTGTGTGCCCCTAAAGCAAAGATGGCTGCCTCCGTATCAGGAAGTAAAGCAAAGATGGCTGCCTCCGTATCAGGAAGTAAAGCAAAGATGGCTGCCTCCGTATCAGGAAGTAAAGCAAAGATGGCTGCCTCCGTATCAGGAAGTAAAGCAAAGATGGCTGCCTCCATATCTGGAAGTAAAGCAAAGATGGCTGCCTTCACATCAGGAAGTAATGCGGAAGTTAAAAAAAACATTTTTGGCTTCATGCACCATGAGCACACGCCATAGGGATAAATAGGGCGCCATTTTGAAATCATCTTGAGTTTTAATTATAGTTCTATGGCTTCCCAGTCGTTACTATAATAACATTAATGCATTATACATATTTAGCGCTTTTCTGGACACTCAATTACATTAATTACATTTACAATTAATCGTAATTATTAATGTACCCGAGGTCCAGAATTAAAACTAATCCTGTCCGAATAGGGCTAACGGCATTTGCTCTGTCGTTGTTGAACAGTGGGCGATAGAGTAGCACTTCTACATTAAAATGAATGGATCGCTTCCCAAACATGGGTTTCCTCAAAAGCCACATGTATTTATTACATCAAATAATTATTGTGATAGTAAGAAAAGGGGATACTAAACTAACTAAAAAAGATATACATAAGCTTTAGACTATTTTTTTCTCTCTTTTTTCGTCTTTTTTGTCTCGGTTGTCCTGAAAAGTTACATTGTTCTCATTTAATAGACCATATACTATTTTCTTGTTAAATCTAAATCCGTTCTGTTACATCTGTTTCAGGCATGAGCTGAAACGGTTATCAAGCTCTTCTTATGGTGGAGAACAGTTTCATACAGCTCTAGTTTAGCAGAATATGGGGCCAAATGTAAGAGAATAGATCCAGACAATTTATGCCCAAGAGTGAATCAAAAAACTGAATTTTCAGCACCTCTCAGGGAGTTTGTTCATAAATCTATAAAAATGCAACGATCAAGGGAAGTTAATAGAGGCATAATGTGGTGATAAGTGCACACGGGCTGGATTTACATTGGCCCAAATGACAAGCCTAACCTTTCACGGTTATTTAAGAGAAGATGATAACTTTTTTGCAGTACATTTATTCATTCTGGGTTATTTAAGTCAAAATAAGTCTTCCAAGCAAAGACTGGAGCCAGTATTCTGTGATTCAGGCCAGTATATGGAGTCGACTCAGGTCTTATCTAAAAGTGGCAGTGGCTATGTTTTACACGCAGACCAAAAATAAGAGCATTATCCGATTTCTGGGGTTATCAGTTTATTCAAATGTCACGTAAACAGTCGCTGTGATCCCTCAGTCGTCCAGGCAGGTTCCAATGCAAAAGAAAATTGAATTCTGTCAACTGGATAAAAGTCTGAGAAGTGTGAAGAAGTTTCGCCACTCATCCAAGTAGCTTCTTCAGTTCTGCCCTAAATATTTGTCAGAAGGGAGGAGCAATGTACTCAAATCGCAGTAATGGGAGTAATCTGATTTCTGTCTGATTGATACACTCACAGTTACAAGTTTTGACAGGGAAATGATGCAAAAAAGGACAAACTAATGTGACAAAGACAAAAATGAAATAGATTATGTTAAAGAACGAAAGAGTTGTTTTAAAATTCCCTATGCTTTGTTGTCCAAATTGATTGATTGATTAAGTAATGCAAACCACCAGGTGTTGGATTTTTCTCTCTTGTGCTGAAAACACACACCAAAAATATCATACTGCAAAGTGTTTCAATAAATACATGGGTACTTGACGTTTGTTTTCTGTCCTGCGGTATGACGTGCCTTTGTAGCAAAATAAACTTTTTTTTTTTTTTAAACAGCGTGTAAGGAAGGTTTTTCGTAAGCGTTGCATAGTTTTTGTGTGCACTTTTAATCATAGATATATTACCATGTGCTATGGTATAATCCGCCAAACTATAAATTAGGAGTAATACAGCGGTCACGCCACAGGACATCACTCTGGCACACGATAAAACATTTTCAGAAAAGTTTGATATTTCAAAAGTAAGAATATAATAATTATTGTCTCTTTTGAGCTCCAGAGTCTGTGTAAGACAGGGGTGTCCAAACTTTTTCCATCGAGGGCCACATATTGAAGTATGGACCAAGCGGAGGGCCACAAATCAATCGCGAAACGTTCAAAAAAGCTGCATTTATCTGATGTTTTAAGCTCCACCACATCTACATTCAGTCTCATTGCCTTAATATCAGGTCTGTGTTGCACCAAAATGTTAGTTATTTAGGTTGGAATTGTAGAAAATCTGAAATGTGCTGTAAATAGTACTTATCAGGACAGTGTGGGCCAGTTCACCAGGAAGACTAAGGGCCAAGAAAAATTGGTCTGAGGGCCGCATTTGGCCCCCGGGCCTGAGTTTGGACATGCCTGGTGTAAGGTGTAGTTTTCGTTAATAACGCAGCAGATTTTAGGGTTTTTTGTTGTTTTTTGTACTTTACGGAATTAATTTGTGTGCACTGTTGAGTTATATAGTAGTATGTAGTATATTAAATCCCAAAACGCAAACAAATGAATGTCTCACTAAGTACCCACATAAATAATAATAAGTAATACATCTGTAACTGGTGTCCTGGTCCGAGCACTGACCTGGCAGCTCCTTGTTGCCCTTCTTCCACCTGATGGAGGCGGCTGGTTTACTGCTCAGGGCCGAACACGTCAGCTCCGTCTCGTTGCCTTCATTCAGCACCTCGTCTCGGCTCTCGATGATCGGGTTACTGGGAGGAACTGACGCACACATGGACAGAAGACAAAAAAATGGGATTAGAATGTGTCGACAGTGACAGAAATAGGAAGAACTGAGCATGTTTTGACCTTTTAACATGTTTGACCTCTGCAATAAAGACCCTACTCGTGCTCAGGATAGCTTTTTCTCTCTAATTTCACGCTTCATTTTTCTGTATTAATGTTTTTCTGTGTTACCGGTTGTATTTTTTATGTCTTTTATTCCTTTGCAAAGTGTCCTTGAGTTTGTAAAATGTAACATAACCGTCACTTCGTCATGTAATAAAAGCGTTAATATACTTTAACATCGGTTAGTTATTACATATTGATAAAATATATTGCAAAATGTGGGTGTTAACTTTGATATTTTTATTTCAGTGTCAAAATGTTTCTTGTCACTTTTAGTGTTTTGTAACTTATGTCTATTTTTTGCATTTTGTTGTTTTAGTACCACTTTATAATAACTACACTTATCGACGCCTTAATAGAGCATGAACAAAGACTTTATTCTTAAAGCACACATAGTTTACTAAGAATGATTCAGAATTAGTAACTATTTAATTATGGAGTTAGGGTTAGAATTGAGGGATATAGTATTAATTAAGTAGTTACTAAGTCTGAATCATTCTTAAACTATTTGTTCTCTATGAATTAAGTTCATGTTTTATTAAGGCCCAAAAAAGTGCATGTTTTATACAATGTCACCGCTGATCTTTGTGTTTTGCTGTGCACTTTTGAGATTTTTGCTCATGTTTCCCAATGTATTTTTTAATCTACAAATGACAATTAAACCTGAGCCTTAACCTTGACCTTGACCTTGACCAAAACCAAAACCAACCAAACCTAAATTAAGCTAAACTAAATTTAACTAACCTAAACTAACTCAACTTAACTAACCTAACTTAAATTTAACTAACCTAAAACTAAATTCAATTAACCTAATCTAATTTAAATTTCATTACAGTTAATGTAACTAACCTATACTAAATGTAACTAAACTTAACTAACCTAACCTAAACTAATCTAAACTAAACTAGAGTTTACTGTTACAGTAAAGCTAACAAACATTAGCATGCTAACAGGCATTACACTTTCTGTTTTGTGGCAAATAAAACACTATAATTAGATGTAGACAGCACACGGCGGTCTCATCTTCTGAGAGATGCTTTTACAAAATGTCTGTGCAGGGGCAAAACAGATTTTACTTTATTACAAAACAATACAGAACAGCCCCTTTAATCAACTCAACGACAAAAGGGCTAAAAGACTACACCCATACAATGGTCTGGATTTACAGCCTTTTGAATTAATATAGTGAAACACAACAAATATAAATCACACAAAGGGCAGGGAGACTGAGCCGATTCATACTGAGGGCTGGCTCAACAGCTTTCATTAAAGACGAGTTTGGCTCCAGACAAAACAGGCTGTAAACAGTGGAATAACCACAGCAGCTCTTGTTATTGTATCAGGAGAGTGTGAGTGTGCGTGTCCTGTCCGTACCCAGCACGGTGAGGTCGGCGTAGGCCTCCTGTGGGGGGTCGGTGTACAGCTGACACACGTAGCGGCCCTCATCCGTAAGAGACACGTTGGACAGAGACACCCGCAGCTCGTTCTCAGAGAAGTTCACCAGCTGGAACCGGGCGTCCTTCAGAGCTGCACACAGGAACGGACAGTTATACAGAGGAACTACAAAGGAACTACTTTTTTTTTTTTTAGCTTTTTTCCAAGATAAAACATGGTGAATTAATCAAAAACACACAAAGAGTCATATTTTGCTTCATTGTGTGTTTATGAGGTCCTTTCCCTCTGCGCCTCACAAAAACACTTGATTTCAAATTTCCCAGATTGGTTATTTCATAGGTAGAACTCTTCTGTTACTTTTTTAAAAGTCCATAAATCACCCCCAGACTCGATTTTTTTCCCCCCGTTTATGTGGTCTTCTGTATTTTTTAATATATAGAAAATCCCCCGTGTGCTCTTCATTGAGCTACACACCTTTGATCAATGAACAATATACTTTTCAGAAAAAAATAAGTCACAGGATTTATTTTATTGCTTTTATTAATGTATTTATTGCTTCTTTATTGCTATTTTATGCTTTTGTGGTTTTAATTTTATTGGTTTTATCTTGTTTTAGAATGAGCTAAATTAACAGAGCATGTATTCATTTTTATTTATTGTTATGTTTCTGCGCAGCACTTTAGAAACTGTTTGTTAATGAAATGCACTACATAAATAAATTATTGTTATTGAATATCGGAGGGTTTCCTAAGATATTGATAGTCTGATTTGGAAAATTTTGCAGATATTTGGGACATTCTTCTGTTGTGTATAGCAATCGTTCCCAAAGCGGGGGTCGGGACCCCTCGGGGGGTCGCGAGGGGTGAGCTGGGGGTCGCGAAATGATTTCAAGATCTAATTTTAATTAATATGACATTGTATTTGTTCTACTTTTTTTAAATTAGAAACAGCATCTTTTAGTGAATTAGGGTCCAATAAGACAATTAGCTATTCAAATAACCAATATCAGACCTGATTCAACATGCTTTGACACTTTATTGCTGTCATTTCCATTTCGCTTTGGGGGTCCCGAGTCGGTTGCATGGCTATTTTGGGGGTCCGGGCCTGAAACATTTGGGAACCCCTGGTGTAAAGCACTTTGAATTCAGAATCAGAATCAGAATTACTGTTATTTATCCCCAAGGGGAAATTCTTTTTGTTACATGTGCAACCGACTAGTAGAGACAGTTAAGTATTATAAACAAAATAAGATATGTATAAAATAAAAATAAAATAAAATAGATCTATAATGATCAACCCCATTTAACTTAACTTATAAAGTATCTTTATTAATCAACTAAACCCCCGATATGAACAATTTACAATAAGTTTAGCTCTACTATCCTTGTCTATTTACATATTCACATGATCATGTACAGTTTATAACTGGATTAATATTGCACAGTGGACTTAATATTGCACAATGACTTTACAAGAGGATTTTTACAGCACAGAGTTCAGTAGTTTGAATGATTTCCTGTGTCTCTCGGTGGAGCATCGTGGCAGTAACAGTCTGTTGCTAAATGAGCTCTTGACCAGCACTTTGTGGAGCGGGTGAGAGGGAAAGTCCAGAATAGTGCTGATTTTGGACGACATCCTCCTCTCCAACACAACAAAATCAGGACTTGTGTAATGTTTGCTTGTATAATTGCCTTGTGTACGAATTGTGCTTTACAAATAAACTTACTTTGCACTGCCCCAGTCTGTGTGTGTCATGTGTCATCCCCAGTTTGTCCTCACCGCATCAGATTTGTGTTTTTAAACAGATTTATGGGTAAAAAATAAATAAATAGAAGGCCAAGAGTTAACAACATCCATGGGCTAGCTCAGTGTTAGCATCAGAGCTTCCTGTCTAATTCTGTCTCTATGGGGCTTTGGCACTCGTGTACTCATGATGCTAATGCTAATTCCACTGCGGAGGGTGTACTCACGCCGCACGTCTCTGAAGTAGATGGTCTGTCTGTTGGGGTTGAGCAGCTGGATGACCGAGTCGTCGTTGTTCTTCACTCTGCAGCTGATGATGGCCATCTCGCCCTCCACCACCGACACATTGTCCGTCACCAGGTTCTGGCTCACCACTGCACAGGGACAAGGGAACGGGACGCGTCAGACACTTCCCCAGACGGGTGAAAGCAACTGGGGACAATCTGTGACATTTTGGGTAGTCCTGCCATTCATCCAGGAGTGTTCCATCGTAGAGAAGGTTTGAAAGGTACTCATCTGGACAAGGTTTGACTGCCTTTGAAACCTTTTCTACGATTTTAGGTAGGGTTATAACAAAAGAAGGTTGCAATCAGCTTTACAAAGTTAGTGAATATGTTTCGGCACTCATCCAAGTAGCTTCTCCAAGTCTGACGCAGCTCTGGTACGTCTGCAACACTAAGATTCACACCTTCAGGTAGTTCAATAACAGATACTCCTGACTGTAAACGACTATTCACCTTATTCCGCCCCGCCCACTTTTGCCTCCTTTACCTACGGATCCGCTCTTCCGTTGTATTGGTGGATAGTCGGTTCATGCAAGTGGCAAACGAGGGAAAAGTCTTGCCACAAAATATTATATAAAGTAAATAGATTTGTCTTAAAGTGCGTATGACAGGTTTTTAAGATTTTCTAATTTTGACTTTATTCAGTGTATTAATGCCTCATGTAAATATAAATTGTAGTTTTACACCAATCGGGTCACTGTTTACGGAGAAAAGTAAAAATATCTGTTGAAAATTACAGGAAGTAAACAAACTGATGACATCACACTAGGAAGACAAAGGTTATGCATAATTTATACAAAATAAACTACTTTTTTGACCCTTTAAACATTGATTCAACAAAAAAAAAGGTGTTACGTGTATTTCTCTTTGTAAAATGAACAAAATCTGTGACATTAGAGGAGTTTAGGTGCAGTGTACAGGATGGTTGCTATGGTAATTTCCTAGTGTGATGTAACACTTTACAACCAGGAAGTAAAATTAAAACCTAAAAAAATAGCTAAACAAGGGTAAAATTTGTGAAGTTTCTAGCAGAAATTCAAATAAATCTATCTTAACTGCATTTTAGTTAAAGGAGCAGTTCAACCTGTCAGAGGCACTTTAAATGTTTCATGTACATGAGCAACAAGTCAGCAATGCACCGATTTCCTGGGGTCTGAAAACGGCTTTGTGGTCCATGTATTTACTGTTGAGCTCGTCTGCCCCATGTAGCCTACTACAACAGAAAAAAGGTTCTGGAATAAGGTGAATAGGGTGTGTTACTTTCAGTGTTTAGCTCCTCCCTCCAGACAGATATTTCAGCCTGTGACTCAGTTCTCTGTCAGATGAACTGAAGAAGGTGCTTGGAGTGAGTGGGGAACATACTCATCCATTCTTAAAACCCTTGTCCAGCTGATGGTCTCTGCAGTTGTAAAATGTTTTAAATGATTTAACTGATTTGGCTGCTTCACTAGAAAAATAACTTGAAGAATATGGGATGGGTGCACGGTGGCAGAGTGGCTCCTGCCTCTCGACAAGGAGATCCTGGGTTCGAATCCCGGACCAGACCAACATCATATGATCTCTCTGGGTGGAGTCTTCTCCCCGTGTTACTGTGGGTTCTGTCTGAGTGTTCTGGTTAATTGGTAACTGTAAATTTCCCCCGAGTGTGTGAATGTGAGAGTGAATGGTTGTCTGCTCGTGTCTCTGTGTTTGCTGCGATGAGTTGGCCACTGTCCAGGGTGTACCCCGCCTAAAGCCCTAAGTCACTGGGATAGGCTCCAGTCACCCGTGACCCCTAACGGGTAGAGTTTATTTGTCAAGTAACCCTGTGTACCTATGGACTAATGTTGTTTTGTGCTGCTCGGTACACCAGCGCCGTGGGTTTGATTTGCTGCATGTCCTTCCCTCTCTAAGCCCCACCCATTTCCAGCTACACTGCACACAATAAAGCCCACGCTCCAAAAAACAAACGTAATTCATACATACATGTCTTCTTTTTCTTAACTACAAAAAGTCTCGTCCAATTTGAAGATCCTTTTACGTATCTTTAAGTAAAATATTGAAAATGTATTTTTAATTTAAGTCGGTTTAGCCTGCCAAGCTAAGACTTGCATTTTTCCCGTTTTGTCTGGGGCTGTGTTTTTGCGCCAGATGCAAAATAAAAAAAATAAAATAAACAAATACATTTGAACGTTAGATTTTTATAAATTTGCTCACAAAATATAGGTTCAATAGGTCTCAGCTATTGATCATTGAGAATATATCAATTTAAAGTTGTGCAATTTTGTAATCACTTCTGAAAAACAACTCACTCACTAATCAAAACTAAGCAAAAGATTAAGATTTGGGACTTTTACTCCCTACATTTTCACTTCAACTGTACATCTCTCAAACACGGCTTGCTTCTAACTTTTTCCAAATAAAAAATAAATAAATAAAACATTGTGGAGTTGAGTCTGTTTATGCACTCTAAACACCCACAGAAAAACTCAAGTTGTATGAAGCTGAGCCCCGAGCGCAGCACAAGTTTGGTGCAAAGTACTTTTATCATGTTCCAAACCTTAAAATGCCCAGAACAACGGGTCAAAAAAGGTCACCAGCTCCGAGATGTGGAATGTAAGGTGAGCCACGGACAATGTGCAGAACCCAGCTGTAACTGCAGTCTGTCAGGAATCATGTACCAGAGCTCTGATGAAGCCAGCAGTGATAAGGAAGTGTTTTCTGATGGTTTTCTGAGTTCAAATTAAAGTGTGTATGACAGTTTTTATGATTTTCTCATTTGGACTTTATTCTGTGTATTAATACCAGGTCTGAATATAAATTATACTATTAAACCAATCAGGTATCTGTCTAGAAAAAGTAAAATTACAAGTTAAAAAATTGATGACATCACACTCGAGAGGGTCAAAGTTTATGCATAATTTACACAGAATAAACTACTTTTATACTACTACTACTACTACTTTTAATTCTGACTTAGTGCACCTGTGTTTAATATTTATCATAGAGTTACATCCATGAAGTTGAAGTTTGTGAAGAAATTTTGAAAATTAAAAGTTTAAAGTGACAGGAAGTGGAGCTGAGTTACAAAACGGAATCCCTCTGTGATGTCATCAAAAAGCGACGTGCCGTTGAATTTAAAGAGACAGTTAACACTCAACTGATACATCTTTCTGACAGTTTAAACAGTCATTCAACAACAGTGAAGTTTTTTTTATTTTTGTGTCAGCGGGGATTCATTTTTTTTTTTTTTTACCTCAAATCTAGAGCTCCAGTAGCGGTTCATCAGCTTCTTCGGTTCTGCTGACAGAGAACTGCCTTATATCTGTCTGAGGGGAGGAGCTAACAAACCCCGTAGTCGTTTACAGTCAGGAGCATCTGCTGTTATTGAACGACTCTGAGGTGTGAACTGTCACAATCGTTCATGTCCTACTCCTATTAGCACACTCTGATTAGCCCTATTAGACGTTTTCACACATAAAAGTACCAAGAACCGAGTCCCTAAATTCCCCAGTCCTTATTTAGTCACAGTAACCACTACTATCTGATTACTATGGAACATTTCAATATATAATTTTTCCCCTTCATCCTGCTCCTTTTAAGTTTTCTAAACCTGCATAGAACTGTGATTGCACAAAAAACTCAAACTGAGAATAACATTTACGATAAAACACAATAATTAGCGTTAATTCAAAAATGTTGTTAGTGTTTACAAATTTACATTTTTTTCCTTTGCTACTGTATTCAAGTCAGTTCCTTTGTACATCGATTTATTGATTTGTTATTAATTAAAGTTTAAGAAGGAACCAAAATTGTTTTCCATCAAAGTTAATGTTGTAAGGAACAAAAAAGTTCCTGATCTGATTGAAAAGCACCTGCCCCTGAGCCGGAGCAGTGACCCCGGTCCCTGGTTCTTAAGCACATCAAATGGGAACAAGAACTAAAAAAAAAAAAGTACTAGGAACTAAAAAAGGTTGCTACGGTGGGAAAACTCCTATTGTCTCCTTTGTTTTGATTTAGGCCTGAGGATGAAGGTGTAAACAGGTGAAAGGTCAAACTCCCGTTAGAACCTTTTCAGATCAAATGTCTTTGAATGATCGAGTACAATTACACCATCAACAAGAGACCGTTATATTCAGAAGAGAAAGTAGAGCTCTTTCTCTTCAATATTTCATCTTTTACACAATTTGGAAACCTTGGAATTTAATGCATACAATGTTTACAAGTAATTTTGCTTCAATATGTTCATCATGGGGCTCTGTACATGCTAGTGTGAATTAGCAATTGGCAATTAAAAAAAAATGTAATTCCTGTTACCAAACTGACCATTTTAAGAGGACATATAAAAGTAAAAAAAAATTATAAAACAAGCTTAAGATGGGCCTTAAATCCAAGAAAAATCCAATCCCAATTACTAAAATTATTTAAATTGAAAGTTGAAAAGGCACTAATTTATATAGTATATATTTTTTTCTTTTTCTAACCCATATATTGGTTGTTTACCGTGTGCCTTCTTAATGGGGTCAAAAACAACATTCTTTCTCAATAATGTCAATAAAAACCTAAAAAGAAAACCCACAGATGATAAAATGATGATTATTTACTCCACTATTCTGCTGCTTTTATCCACACACACCTATAATAAACAGCATTCTAGCCATTTGGCGGGGCCCCGTGTGTTGAGCCTGGTCTGGGGGGAGTAAACACGTCATGACGGTGTTTTATGTCCCACTGCACGGACAGGCCACTGCTGTAAAATCTAATTACATTCACTCTTTTTATATGGTGGCCGTGATCACATTATAAACACTTTATTAATCATTTACGGTCTTCCTCCTGGTATCATAAACGGAGGTATATTGACCGATCGTAGAAGAATATTAGCTCTGTGTGCTGGGAATTTATTTTCTTTTAAAAATTGAAAAAGGAGAATGAGCTTTTACTTACCAAAATAAAAATAAAAAATGCAGCTAATTCTTAATATTGGTCACACAAATTCAAAATAAAGTACATGGCTTTATACAGGTGTCATCTTATGGGGCGTGGTCAAAAAAATAAAGGTGTTTAAATTTGGTTAGTAAAGATTAGCACATTTAAACAGCACGAATGGACAAACACTGGACAATGGAGTCAGTGGCACTGCAAAAAAGAACATTTTCTCTACGTAATTGTATTTGTGACCTAGATTATGTTACGTGTTTCTTGTGATGTTTGTTTTGAGGAGATTTCAATAGCATTGCATCAGGACAGTGCAATTTTTTTACTGCCAATTCGAAAAAAAATATCTTGAAACAAGTGGATAATTTTGGTCCAATGAGGTAAATAAATATCAATGCCAATATCAGCTTTAATTAAGATATTAAATCAAGCCATTGTAATCTAGATATTCATTTTTTGCAGTTTAGGTTTAGAATAGAAGAAAACAACAATCTTAAATAAGTTGAAATCACTTGAATTTCCATCTTGATTTGAGTTGATTTTGTGGTGATTTTATTCGTGCTTTACTTTATATTTTTTCTTTTTACTTAGGTGCTTCTGATGTTCTGATCTCAGTATACTCACTTGCCATTACAACAGGTTTTTTTCCTCCATTCACAATTTTTGTTTCCTCGATATCAGTAGGATCTGTGCACAGAATTTCAGTTGGCTATTTGTTTTTTAACGGCTAGCTCATTGTTCTACTGAGTACTTCCTGTCCAATTCTATCTCTATGAGGTTTATACAGAGTCTGAAAACACTACAATGTATGAATCCTTTAAGTTCAGACAGTGAACAGTGAGCTGCAGATAAATGGAGGTGTTTGTGGGGCAATGCTAATGCTAATGCTAACTTTTAAGAATGATAAAGATGATAATAGGAAAAAAAAAACAAAAAAAACAGATCTATAAGTAATCAGATAGTCTTTACATTGGTTATATTTTACGTTTTAAAAGTTAGCATTAGCTGACTGTTAGATACTACTTCCTGTTCTATGAAAATCTTGGGACTCCCTAAAAGTTTGGCATTTTGTTGCAGGGTCGGAGCTTTTTTTTGGCACTTCATGTTCATTTTTGACAATAAATTATTCCACAATTAGAGAAAAGTTACGGTTAGGATTAGAACATGCTAGAAATGCGAAATATTTAGGGAGTCTCATTCAATCTCCATGGGGTTTTGTCATGCTAAAATCAATACTGAAAGGTAGGTGTTTGTGCTTCAATGCTAACGCTAATGCTAATTTTGAGCCATAATAAATATTATGAGTACCACCACAAACTGAAAACAATAGGGTAGTTACTTTACTTACTTTTAGTTACTTTACATTGGTTGGTTATTTTAAATGTTACACTTTGATCAAGGTTAGCATTAGCTTTGAGATACAATGAGCTAGCCAGCACCCAGCAAAGCCTGTTCCTGATGAAAATATATTAGATTTGTCATATTTTTGTCTCTAGATATATTCTATTGTATTCTAAAAGGAATATAAATGTTTCCTTGGACTAGAGTCACAATAAAATCAATCACAAACTCAAATCAAGAAAATACAATTCAGGCGTTTAACTTGAAGATGGTTGTTGTTTTTGCCGTGAAGGTCTACTTATGAAGGACGATGGAAGTGTTGGGAGACTACAGACCGAAACGGGGCCTTACCTGCATACTGTGCGGCTCCTGCGGGTCAGAGAGAGCGGGAAAGAGAGGGAGAGGAGAAGGTTAGCGTTCAGAAGGCACCATGCAGGGCAAGACGAGAGGAACACGGTACAGGCGTCATGCACGTTCAACAGGCAAGATAGCACTGATTCAAAACCCGTACAGAAGAAATGATTCAAACATGATTCAATACAGAGCAGGAAATGCAAAAATTGAACAGCATAAGAGAAATTTTGCAATGACTGAAGCTTATTCAACAAAGTTTTCCAGAGAGTCGTAGCACAACGCGTCAGCATTTCGGATACAGTTTGGAATCGCACTAAATATCTCCAACGCTCAATCTGTTTCAATAATGATAATAAAACAAGAGGCTGATGTAATTCCACATTCGGTAAGGAGAAAAAACACTTTATCCACTATTGAACTAGAATTACAATTATGACAAGACGAGTAACAACTGGGTCTGAACCAGGACTCTGAACCAGAATCAACGTTATTAAACCAGGTCCAAACAAAGACCAAACCAGAACTAAACCAGTAAACAAGAGAAGGGATATGTTTTATCATTTGAAAGATTGGTTGCGGCCCGAATCAGATCGTTTTGAGTGCCTGATCTGGCACGCGGGCCTTAAGTTGAGGCCTGCTGTCGACCGTTCTCACAGAAAACTGACACGTAATTGACGTTCGCAGGTGTCATAGAGTGCACGGCTACAGCGTCTGCTCGGCCCCAAAAGGTCGCTTTATCAATTGAAACTCATATCGTCTGTTTGTGAAGTGCCACTGTGTATTCACGAGAGAAAACACACAAGGCCTGTCTGTGTCTCCTGACTTTTCATAGGTTAAACAGCGTCATGTAATCACTTGCCGACCAAAACAGAAAGTGGTGGCGCTAGTTTTGAGGCTAACTCTCTCAAATGGACAAACTGTGTCATTCGAAGCTGTGTCCAGAGAGATGACGTCAGACACAGAGGAAAAGAGGACAAGGTGAATACCACAGTGAGTGCGATGATTTATATTTTGTTAATTGCGCTTCAGCTGTAAGTGTAAACGTAGTGTCTGTAATGTTTGCTTCATACATTTGGTGTTTACGCAGAGTTATCACCATGTGCCTCGCCGTTGCCTTTGTTTGTGCATCTCTTTCTGCTGAGAGAGAACATAGAAAGTTTAGCACCGCTTGTTTCAGTTGGCCCCTGGGGTTTGTGTGTGCAGAATTGTCAGTAAACAGTAATCTGTACTGAACCACGGCCAAAACCGGCTTGATGTTACAAATATATTTAAACGACTGCTACTGGGGTCTAGTCATGTCTTTCGGTGGTGCACACATTATGATACAGTCCAGTGGTAACAGCTCCACACTATGAGACTGAGACTTCAACCAGAAATGATGTCAAGAGAATGTCAAGGCACGTCAGAAAATCAGAGGAAAATTTAGCTAAAAATGTCCCCTCAGCTCTAAGTGAAAGAAATTGCTGTTTATTTGTCACCCAGTCAATCAGCAAACACAAAGAATATGACGTCAGTGAGAGCCTTCAGTGCTTTACTTTGTGCAGAAATGTCAAGCAGAGTAATGATTAACTGGCATAAATGCAACTAATGGCTACATTATTCCCAATTCTTTTAAGAACAAATTAATCCACCCTCGCAAAGTTAAAGTTAATAAGTTAACTTGGAGCTAAAATGGAGCTGGAAGTCAGATAATGACTCTTGCATTCACCTTCTACATTTTGATGGAGTCATAGTTTCAGCTGCGAGGCCTGTGTAACTCTTTGGGAGATTTACTGGTTTTGAAGAAATCCTCTAAACTTATGAAATCCACACGTGTTGAATCCTATCATTATTTGTTTGGGATTGGCTCCACAAACAACGTATTTTTCCCCCCAATATTTTCATGTTTTGGTCAGTTTGCATTCTCAACATAGACTTTCATTTGGAAAGAACAAAATCCAACTTGTCCAATCTGCTCCTAAAGATGTTTTATTATTTCATTGAATCCACTTCATCCATAGATTTCTCTGGGACATTGTAACTTCAAAGGTCGTTTTCTTAAAATGCATTTTTCTCCCCTCGGGACATAAAGATCACACACACCAAACTGTACAATCTTGTACTTAACAACGAACAGAAGGATTTGTTGATATTTAATTCTAAACCTGATTTATTTAAGTTTTACATCTAAAAGAATTGGCAACATTTTAAATATTAGGCTTTTTCAGTCATGTCTAGTTTACTCCAAAACTAAATAAGAAATCCACAATTGGTAAAGTTTTTTGTCAAACCTGGTTCTGTCCATTTTTCAGATTAAAATTTCCCAAATATGTGCAATTTAGGTCATTTTTACAAATAAAATGTAATTAGTTTCGTTCTTACACTTGATGTGAGTAAACTACAGAAGAAGGTTCGAATTGATATCTTTAAATTTAAGATTTTCTTTCTTTTTCACCTGCAGTGTTTTGCCTTCACATAAATACAAGAAGACACCAGAAAAGCTACAAAGTGCACCTTTAAATGAGTTGTCTCTATAACCGCCAGTGTCCGAGCGCCAAAGTCTGACCTGTGTCCATTTGTCCACTTAGCGTTAGAGTTACGTCACACAATTGTCTTTTATTCAATGGGTGTTTTTCTTCCTCACTCATGAATTCAGCTCCTGACAGCTTTTGATTAGAAAACCTCTCCTTTCTTCAACTTTGTGCCAAGCTCCAATCAGAGCTGATGGTCTAATTACCATCATCCAGAGCGTGGAGGAGCGCCGTGATGGAGGGGTGTGAGAGGAGGAGACGGGAGTGGAGTGAGGAGCGTGGAGATCAAATCAGGGCCACGGCACTATTTCAGCGGATTCCACAGTCCTTGGAAATGTATAATCGACTGAATGCAAGCAAAATGTCGTCGTTATTTCAATTGCATCTAAAATTTTAATTACATTTTCTACTTACAACATACAAATTGTCCACACCACGTTTAAGTACTACATAATGAATGTCAGGAAAAAATATATATTCAGATACTAATTGATACAAAAAGGTGCGTGAACAAATATCAATACTGAAAAAACAACAGCAATAACAACTGACAGACTGACAGACTTAGGACAGAATTATACAATTTCTGTCTTAGATCTTTATCAAAGCAAGTTCAAGACCGAATAATAATATCAAAGTGGACATTTGCATTTTTGTGCATTTTTATTGGCGTTTAAACATACTATTGATGACCTTGGGAATAGCATTTCACCTTTTCTAAATTAAAATAACGCATACTGTACATTTGGAAAACACACTTTGCAAACTACACATCCGTTTCTAGTTAGATGTATCATTTTATTTTTATTTTATAGGCTACCTGGATGCTATGCTAATGTTGTGAACCACAGAACAAGTAAAGTAAGGTTGACTCAAATGTGTCAAACTCATGTTATACAGTCAAATTTTTACATTTTTTGGGTTATTTTGGGTCATTGGCCTACTACCGACAGCAGAGGGCGCTCCAACATCTAACTACCTCATTTGAAACGGAAGTGCAGTTTGTAAAGTGTATTTTCTAAAGGTAGAAATTATTTTAGGTTTCAAAAATGTGAAAAATCAAGTTTAAGGTAAGTTATGTTTGCTATGGTTTATTGCCATTTGCAGTAAAAAAAACAACACAAAACACTAAAAGTAAATAGATATAGGCACGAGAAAAGATTAAGTTGCTAAAAAATGTTTAAAAGCCAATTAAAGCTACAAGAATGCATAGTATGTCCACTTTAATGCCATACTTCGGAATATTCCACGAAAACCTACTGTATGACATCTCCATGGTGACAAGCAGGCGGTGGACCTTTAATTTCTCCAACAGTCTGTGGTGGTAGATACCTCCATAACCACTGTCCAAATCACCCCATGCACATCCATGCAGTGAGCGAGGGAAAAGTACAATATGTAGGAAGGACTGGAACGGCCAAATCTGCGCTAAAATAAGACTCAAATTCATCTTTTTTTTACAGGCTTAAAAGGGCACTTTTTGAGCTTTTAACCATGTTCTAACATTGTTCCATCAACAAAAACACACCTGGAGTTTTATTTAGCGTCAGTCACACTAGTTTTATTAACCATGTTCACAAGAGCCTCTTCCACCCGAGCCTCAGGAAATACTCGGTTTCAATTTTCCACCTTGTGTGCTGTTTTAAGTCCATCAATCACAGCTAAACTCGTTTTGAGCATTTGTGCCACCAAATTGCGTTAGGGTTACAACTGCGTGCTTATTTTAGCATTAGCAATTGCTAGCTTTTTTTGCTCCAATAGTGGTCCCGTCTGCAGCCGGTAGATGGCATACCAACACCAAATCCTGACGAGGGAACACCTTACATACAGTCATGGCTAAAACAGTTTTGGGTGAAATTATCTCAAATTTGTTTCTTAATAATAAAATAAAAATGACTATAGCAAAAAATGTGGAATTGCAATACTTTTCTGGGGAGAAATAATTTTCTGGAAAAAATTCAGGGCAGTCAACCCTTTCAGCCATGACAGTTTATAAAGTAATATACGCTTTCAGTGAATACATTATTTTAAGGCGTGAAAAATAAACAATAAGAGGCCAAAGCAAAAGTAAAGCGCATGTTCGACGGCCAATAACAATCCAAATCATACACAATATCAAAATACTACTACTACAGATGATATTCAAAAACAATAGATGGATACTCAGGATTCAGTCTGTGCTCCGGAGTCTAAGGAGAGTGAAATGTGAACACGATGAGTTTGGCACATTTAAAAGGTATTAGAGCAGCGCAGGCCTGCTGTGTGTGTGACAGAAGTGTGGAGGACGGAGCAGAATTGGCCTGTCGAGCATGAAGTAAAGAGTATATGAGATCAGAATCACAAGAGTGGAAGTGTCTTGCTCATGGACACAACTGTACAACGTGTAATACAAGTATGTTTTCGATATCTGATCAACGAAAGGCATTTTGGCCGTTAGCAACTCAATGGAGAGAGTCGTGTGAGGCTTGTTCTGCTTCCTGATTGGATAACTGTCTCGAGCGGACACGTTCACAGCGCCGCCATGTTTGTCCGCTGAATGTGATGACGCAAATCGACTGAACATAATGGCCAGTTTTGCAATTTTATGGATAAAATGCACGTTAATAAGCAATCCCTGCATAATCATGACAAAAAAGGGACAATTTGTGGTGCATTTTCAAACATTTTTAACATATTGGCAGCATTAAAGTTAGATATTATGTTAAACTTTCTGCATTTGGAGCCTGTTTGTATTGAATTATGTCTTTAACCATAACTACAGCACATCCCTGACACTCTGTGACGTGTCACCTGGAGGTTATTGTGTTTTAGCTGAAAAACTTTATAGATCCATGACATTCACAGACGCGTCTCTATCTCTGTCTGACATTCAGACTTAATCAGACTTGCCGATGCTGCTCAGAGTTACGTTGAATACTTATGAACGTTGAGGCAAAATCCCCATATTAAATGTTTCTTTCATAATATTTCTGTAATTTATCTGGTCTCCACCTGTAACATGTAAAAGAGGATGTTTGTGTCATTATTAAAGTGTATTTTTATCAGAAGCATCAGTTCAGAAATCTCTATTTAAAGTTAGTTAGCCTTCAGCTCAAATGACAGTTTTACACTGTAATTATCGTCTAAATTAAAACATCAAATGGTTTATACACTCAAAACTGACTTTTAACGAGGCTCTGACTTCACCCAAATGTGCTCGATGGGTTGGTACTAACTGACACTCTCTGGATTATTCATAATTTGCGTTTTTTTGCGGCTATAGGGAACAGAGTCCTTCAAATCATACTGGACTAGCCGCGTTGCTGAGTGGTTAATCGCGTGAGATTTGAGCGCCGCAACTACTTTTTATGTCTACGGTCTCGAGGACCAAAACACCAAATAACGACAACTTTAAAAGCACTTAACAATTGACTTTTTCAAGCTTTTAACAAAGTTTTAACATTGTTCCCCCATCAAAAGCATACCCGGAGTTGTATTTAGCTTCATTCAGGCTCATTTCATTCATCATGTTTAGTAAGTCCTCTCCCTATAAGCCTCAAAAACAATCCGTTCCAAATTGATCAGTTTTGTTATGTCATTCTCTTCTGCTCTGTTTGTAAGTCCATAAATCATCAGCAGACTGAAGTCAAATTGCGTGCATTACAACTGAGTGACTGTATTGGCACGTGGTTCGTCACTCCTTTGTAATTCCCTCTGCAGCCAGTAGATGGAGCTCTAACTCAATTCAAATAAAACTCAAATAAAAGTTCCCAAATGTGTGTAATTTTGGCTGTTTTTCCACATAAAATGCCTTATTTCTACATGAAAACATTACATGATGAAAAACGTGTAATAAAGTTTTTCCCGACATTTATGTGAGTAAACTACACGAGACGTTTCAAATTGATAAAGTTTAATTTCGTATTTTTTCCTATTCACCTGCAGCGTCTGTGATCCACTGACAATGACTACATTTATTATTGTCCGTGATGCTGTTGATGCATGTTGTGATGAACATGACATCCTTGATTTTTCACACAACACTGGATTGTGTCCACACTGTGAGAGAATTGCCTCCTCTTTTGCAGGATTTACACCTCGGCCGTGAGCTCACACCACGAAATCTGTGAAGGTGGAAAAATATGTTCACACTGTTCACTGTTCTGCATATGTCACTGAGGCGGGAGGGTTCACGCTGCATGCTGCTTGTACTTGACTGGCTCTGGTTTGAGTGTTTACCATTGTATACATGCAAAAATGTTCTCAAATGTTACGTGAAAGGGCAGTGAGCGCAGACATCAAGGCTTTCGAATGGTGAGACGGACATCAGTGTAAGAAGTAATAGCTTAAAATCATATAAAACTGTATTAAAGGAAAAATACTGTGATTTAAAAAAAAAAAATACTGTTATAGGCCTTTAAACATGCTCTTGAGTACCTTAAAGGCTCTGTACCTGATTATTACTGTTTTGAAATGTCAAAAACAGAACTAGTTCATGTTAAAGCATTCTAACGACACACTTCCTGTTTCTCTGGTAGGATAAAACGCTCTAAAAATC
The DNA here is from genome assembly GCA_019453435.1 of Rhinogobius similis. Lineage (NCBI taxonomy): Eukaryota > Metazoa > Chordata > Actinopteri > Gobiiformes > Gobiidae > Rhinogobius > Rhinogobius similis. Next base: position 4,322,624 of record CM033637.1, read on the forward strand.
GATGCAGAGTATCAGTTTTAAAGTCCTTAAATCATCGCTCTTTCTGATATATTTATGTATATACATTTTTTTTTTTTTTTCGTAGAAAGGGGTTCAGAGGTTGTCATCCGGACGCTGCTCGATCTTTAAACGGCGTCCGGATGACAACCTCTGAACCCTATCTACGATGGACCTGGGCGAATGAGGGTTTACATGTGACATTCATATATATATATATATATATATATATATATATATATATATATATATATTTTTTTTTTTTTTTTTTTAATTATTATTTTTTTATTATTATTATTATTTTTTAGCATATTAAGCATCTTTGTGATGCCTCTTCTTCTTATATTTGGCGACATGAAATGTTTTTGTGTGTGATCGTACTTGCTCATTTCATTAAAAAAAGGGAAAAAAGAAAAAAATAAGACTTTGCGTCTTTTTCCTGGCAGTGTATTTTCACAAGAGACCTGTAGGGGGAGCTCTGCTGCTGAAGTTACTTAGTTCTTTAATGTATGCCTCACTGTTTTTTTGTGTGTCTGAAAAATGTAATACATGTTTTAATTATATGCAAAAAATCAACAACAGAATCTTAAAGTCTAAATACCTTACTGTAACATGAAACAACAGAATGGAACCTGGTGACATCATATATTCTAACAGGGTTCACATTTCTTTTTTTAGAGTTTAGGCAGTCGGATCCTCTAAAAACAAAGATTGAGGGCATTATCTAAGCATGGACGTGAGTGAAAACGCATGGAGGGAACAGAGGGGCGGCAAACCAAACCGAGCGCCCAGCCGTGTAATTGAAAGGCTGGAAAAGCGTACAGTATAAGATCAACACACCGTCAAATAAAAGAGCGGGATCAACTGAGACAACGCAGCCATGTTCCCACAGTCCTGCACTGTGTCCACACTGTCCCAACACCGAGGCCTGCGTGGGAACCGCCAAGACCCCAGCAACGCCCTAATGCTACGGTCAAATCCCATGGAATGATGTCGAAGGATGTCGAAGAGCAGACTCTGGAGTCGCCCTGGACACATATCTAGAGAATAGTCCCACGCAAATTCAACAACTGCTTTTTTTTTTCCGGAAATATCATATTATCAAACACATATTCAGGTTGATATGGAATTTCCATATTTCTCTAGGTGGGATGAGAAACCACCAAACTGTCACATATATGGGACATTTAAAAGGACACACATTGCTATAGTGACTTTTTTGAGCTTTTAACCCTGTACTAATGTTCCATCATCAGAAACACACCTGGAGTAGCATTCAGCTGCATTCACACTGTTTAGAGGAATGTTCGTCAGAAAATCCTCCCTCCCTACTCAAGTATGTATTAGGCTGATAACAATACAAAAAAGCATAAACCTTTAAATCTAAAAACTAGACAGAACCAGATTTAAATTTCTTGATTCATTGTGTGAACGTATTAATCACAAAAAATTGAGTGGATTTTGGATGTCTTATTTAGTTTTTGAGTAAACTAGATCTGACTGAGAATTGGCATAAAAATTCTAATTTTGCCTCATGTTTTTGACTTCAAACTTTAATAAATACGTTTTAAAATTAGATACCAACAAATCCTTCAGTTCGTTCTGTAAAAATCTTGTTCAGCCAAAGAAGTTTGGTGTGTGTAGGAGTTACTTTAAATCTGATCCTTATGTCTCTGTGGGAGAAATTTTTATTTTAAGAAAACGGCCTTTGAAGTTACAATGTCCCAGAGAAATATCTGCGTGAAGTACATTTAATAATAAAACATCTTTCGGAGCAGATCAGAATTGAAAAAAGGGTTTTGCTTGTAATGCAGGGCTATTCAACTTTAATTCACCGAGGGCCAGAGTTTCCTGAGGCCTGTGGTCTCTGAGCTGGAGGTACACAACCACATTTGGAGTTGTACAAAATATCCACCACATGTATTTCAATAATGATGAAATGACATCTGCTATAGAGAATGACAGACCACGTGAGCAACACGCATTGCATTGTGGGTGTGCGTGGCAACGCAATCAAAACAAACGTACCGCGTGCTAGTTTTTCGCCACTGGCTGTGCGACTTTTCGTCAAAAGTAAGACCTAAATGATGAGAAAATATAATGTACAGGGGGAAGGAGAACGCGGGAGGTCCGTACAGAGAAAAACTAAATGAAAAGGCCAGGGCACGTTACGGGGATAAACTAAAAGGAGTGAGCGGGCTGGACCCGTACGAACATTCGGAATGGACAACATTAGCGTTACATAACCTAACATAACCACTTACCTTTGTGGAAATGCTTTGAACACACTAACATGTGAGGAGGAGTGTTGTTGAACGTTATGTTCGCTCTTCGTATTGCGGCAATCCATGCCATCCGCCGCCTCTTTGTGACTTCAGAAACGCGGCTTGAGCTGTTCCTCTTCCATGCTGGAAATCAAGCCAATTTCTTTGCCTGTCGTTCTCCCGTGGCTGCCATGCGATCGATTATGACAGTTAATAACGCAGCAACTTCTAGCCATTGTCCCTATTTCTCGTTTTACCAGAGCCAAGATAGCGTTCATTCAAACAGCCCGCGCTAGCTCTTGCCACGTCTACCCACAATTCTATGCGTTTTATCGCGGAAGTGACGTCACATTTTCAATCTCTATACTTGATTTTTGTGGAAAAATAATATACAAAATGTTTTACCAACATTGTTATGAAAAATTGCCACACTGACCCAAAATTCAACTGGGATTTGATACCAACCAGGTCTGAACTAAAAATAAACAAGATACACCGTATTGTTTAAATATTTGGAAGATGGGTCAGATCAGATTGATTGGACGGCCTGATCTGACCGCCGGGCCTTAAGTTGAATTGGCAAATACAACTATATGAAATTCAACTTGCAATGATAAAACACCATTAAAGACCCTTAAAAAGTCTGTTTTACGTCATATTTTCCCTTTAAAGGAAAAATATTCTGCATTTTTCACATTGCTGTTAGCCTTTAAACATGCTCTTGAGTGCCTCTCATGTTTTAAAACAAAAAATGAAGTTTCTTATTCATTCTATGACCTGTGTTAAATGTCACAATGAAATGACACTTGTGCATCCAGCCAGCAGATGGCACCAGCACTATATACAATCTAGTGAAGTTAGCACTAAAAAGACGTCATTGTGCGGATTTGCTGCAGCAGATATCGCGTTCAGACGGCAGAAAAACAGTGGAATATTCTCAGATAAGTGAAGTCCAAAAATACGTCCCGGATAGAAGGAATTCTTCAGGACGTGTGTTTGATGCTCGGAGATGGGTAGGATTTTCAAATAAACATTCCTCAAAGCAGCGTGAATGGAAGCTCACAAAAAGTCACTGTAGCAGAATCTGTGTCCTTTAACTACGCATCAAGAAGTTTAATGATTGGACGTTGACAAAGCAGTCAGAAACATGCTCTTAATGACTTAAATCTTAATTTACAAAAAAATATTTCCACCCAGCAACTTCACGGCAGATTTGACACATCTGAAGGAAACGTATGCCTTAAAAAGAGTTCAAACTCCTTCAGTCACGTGACGACAGACGAAGAGGGTGCCTTTAATGGGACCAGGATGACTCTAGTTCCTTCTCTCCTGCTCTGTGAGGATCTCTGCTCTGTTTTCTCCTCCTTCATGTCAGGGATGAAAGAGCGATCGTTCGGAGCCCGAGGACTCAACACGCTTCAGTAACATCTCCATCTTTGAAGAGGGTTCGCTCTCTCCGCTGCAGTGTCACGGGGACTTATTATGGCCCGTCTCAAAGCTCCTCCCTGACTGCTGCACTTTAAATTTAGAAGAACAATTTAGCAAGACTCGATGAAAGTACGACGACATACCAGTACTGTTACTTTTGATCTGATTCCAGCGAATGCAAAGCCAGCGTCGACGTTCTGTTTGACGTTAAAACTACGCAGTGGTGGAAGAAGTACTCCATTTTGTTACTCAAGTAAAAGTACAGATACTCATGTAAAAGTAGCACATAAGTTGAGTAAACACTTTGAAGTAAGTAAGTGTTTGAAAATGTACTTTAAGAGTTACAAAGTAAAAGTATTTCATGCAGATAATGAAACCAGTTTTATGTATTAAATGTCGTAATTTTGGTAAAGAATTGTGCTTAATTTTGGTCAACAAAGGTCTATTTGAATTAATAAATTTTATTTTTTGTGTATTTTTTTGTTTGCTTATTGTTGAGCTTGAACTCATAAGCTTCAGGCAGAACGTCACCTCAACGTACTCAGAATAACCCTCAAAGAAAATGAAAAGTACTTTCTACTTTTCATACCAGTTAAAAAATGCAGTGGAGCAAGAAGTACAGATACTTTGTCTCAAATGTACTCAAGTATTAACGTAAAAAGTATCCACTGTAAAAACGACTCAAGTAGTTGTAGCCAAACAGATATCTAAAGATTTGACTTAAGTACAGTACTTTTACTTTTGTACTTCATTACTTTCCACCACTGAAACTATGTATTTAGGACATAACATAACACCAGCAGTAGAAACGACTGATGGATACCTGTGGAATGTACTTTTAAATAGCAATAATGAAATGAATGAATGACAAGGGCAGAACAAAGTGTCTAGGACTGGACTGAAATCATTCTGGATATTTGAAAATGGACTGTGACAAATTGGACAAATGGGTCACATTCACACATAATCCTTTGAAAACAACAAAAAACACATGGAAATGTGGGCTTATTGCTGGTGGAATGATTTTTTTTCTGAAACAGATGAGGGAAGAAGCTGTGACTGGAGGGCGGAAGGACAAACTAAAAAAAAACAGGATCATTTAGGTCTTATTTGATCATCCTCAAAGACTGTTAAACACTTAATAAATCTCAGTAAATCAAGGATAGAACATGCACCGCAGCTCAATATTGAAACAGACATGGGCAAACTATTGTGGCAAAGACAAAAATGATGGAGAAAAAATACATGAATTAACTGACACGTGTCACCAAGAGGTTTTGATGATCAGATTTATCTTGTAAACACACCAAAAATCAGACCAAATTTTGATTTACCTGGTTTTTACTGGCCGTGCAAATGTGCCCATTTTCAATTCAGCTCAAGGTGTGCCACAAGGCTCCATACTAGGCCCACTTCTTTTCCACATTTATATAAATGCTGTGAGACACAAGTTGCCATTTTTATGCTCATGACATGATTGTCTATTCATTTGCATCTGACTGAAGCTTTTGACAATTTGCAAAATGCATTTAAATGTTGTTTGCACTAGCTTTTTATGAATTGAAACTTTCTCTTATTGCAAATAAAACGTAGTAATAGCAAGAAGAATGTTATTCCGTTGTTGAATTCTTTTGAATACTTTGGTGTCATAATTGAACTTCATACAACACTTTCTTAAATTAGATTGGTAAATTGGTAAATTGAGTTTTAACTTCAGAAGTAAGCTGTCTGTATGGGTCTTTCCCAGTAGGAAAAATAGTTTGCATTTTTTGTGTTGTTATTAGCCTTTAAACATGCTCTAGATTACCTTAAGTTAAAATTTATAGTACACTAAATGAATATCTATATCTCTGCTGTTTCCCCAGGCACTTACTGTGTTTAAGCGCCATCTACTGACTGAATAGCACTTACACAATGTAGTTATGTTATTACTTAAAGCTGGGGTACCTGATTTTTACACTGTGGAACCAAAATTAGGGTTTTTAATCCATCTAAGCCCTACCCCTCACAAACCCTTTGGTACATTGTTAAAATTCACCTGCATTCATTTTCGTCCTACAACACCTTTTTTTTTCAGATGACGAAGTGAAACTGGGGAGACCACCCAAGCACAGCCAATCAGAGCGCTACTTTTAGCTCCTATTTCAAGACAAAATACTTTATTATTAGATGCAGAAAAGCATTTTTGTCACACAGTGCCGCTTTTACAAGACATTCTTTAGTGGAAAACACAAAATGTTCTAATTTACACCCAATTAGGCACTGTGTGAGATACTAAACAGTTGCAGTGATTATGTTTAGAGACAGAAATGCTCAGAAAGAGTCTGACGATGATTTAAGGACTTAAAAACAGCTGAATTTTCTTGGATAAGTGACGTAAAATATCAGGAAAAACATCAGTCTTCGAGGGAATTCAGCAGGGAGTGTGTTTTGACGGTCGGAGGAGAGAAGATTTTCTAACCAAGAGTCCTCAAACTAGCGTGAATGAAGCTAAATGCAACTCCAAGTATGTTTTTGATGACGGAACATTGTAAGAACACAATTAAAAGCTCAAAAAAGTCACTATAGCATAATATGATCCCTTTAAATAAAATGTATTCACAGCATTTAAACAACTGAAATCTCGAAATAAGAAAAGATCATTCAACGTGCACCATCATTTCCACAAGTACTTTTTTTTTTCATTTGAGAAGGCAAATAGATGTGTCTTAGTTTGGAAGTTGCTTGAAAAAACAATTGCTTTCAACAAGAAGTAGTTCCCCGCCGAGTCAGCAAACTCCAGCAGAACCTCTGGCGTTCACCAATCTCCCGACTAAGTGGACAGACCTCATTCATTTACCCAGCCACGGTAACACACTTAGGCCCAGAGCTCACTGCTATCGAAGGAGACAGCAGTTTCACAGGGAACACAGACACAAAGTTTAGTCCCAACTGTCTCCAGACCTGCTGCACTACTCTGGAATCAGGTTAGAGACAGTTCGGAGTTTGTCTGAAGGAGTAAAACCAGGGCTGTTCAACTTTATTTTACCGAGGGCCGGACGCTTTTGAAATACAAAAAAAAACATCTAACAACAACAAGGCTTTAACAACATGTGCAGAACTGAACCAGGACTAAACCAGGACTGAACCAAGACTTAACCAGGATTAAAGCTGGACTAAACCAGAGCGAAAGCAGGTCTAAACCAAGTCTACATCTGGTCTAAACCAGGACGTAACTAGGACTGAACTACGACTGAACCAGGACTGAACCAGGGCTAAACCAGAACTAAACCAAGATTAAACCAGGACTGAACCAGGACTAAATCAGGCCTAAACCAGGACTGAACCAGGATTAAAGATGGACTAAACCAGAGCGAAAGCAGGTCTAAACCAAGATCTATAAACTACATCTGGTCTAAACCAGGACTTAACTAGGACTGAACTACAACTGAACCAGGACTAAACTAGGGCTAAACCAGGACTAAACCAGGACTGAACCAGGACTGAACCAGGACTAAACCAGGACTAAACCAGGACTGAACCAGGACTAAACCAGGACTAAACCAGGACTAAACCAGGACTGAACCAGGACTAAACCAGGACTAAACCAGGACTGAACCAGGACTGAACCAGGACTAAACCAGGGCTAAACCAGGACTGAACCAGGTCTAAACCAGGATTGAACCAGGACTAAACCACATCTGAACCAGGACTAAACTAGGACTGAACCAGGACTAAACCAGGACTGAACCAGGACTAAACCAGGTCTAAACCAGGACTAAACCAACACAAAGAGATGGAAGATGGGTTTAGGGTCACATGATATCCCTTGGAGGGCCTGATTTGACCCCCGGGCCTGAGTTCGACAAAGAGCAACTACAGTCCTAGGACTCCTGGACAATATATATTTCACAATGAACTGATTCAACTGTTTAAATTGCTGAGTCAAAATAGATAAATCAATCAACACTCGGATAATAACTGATCCTGAAACTAGTATCCAAACTTGAATTAAAGTATCAATCCTGAAAAGGAAGAAGCTGTGTCACTTACAAGGTGCTGTATCTGATTTCAGGGTTTATGCATGTTTTAGTAAATCAAACTAAATGCTTTGAACGCTGCATTTCAAGATATTTTATGCCATAATCAGCGTTAAAACAAGACAGTAACGCTTTTACAGTATCATGTCAAAACTACTGAATTGTAACCATACCATTCATTTTTTTGTTCAGAATTGTTTGTCTGTAAAATGTTGAGGTTCCTGTATTTGTTTACAATGTGCACTCCAAACAGAATACGTCTTAAACATATATCTAATTGTACTTATATACGATTTTCTCTAAAATCATGCAGCCCTAAGAAAGAGAAAGCAAAAATCTTCAGGATGTGTGAATGAAACGCGATACGACTGATAAGGAAAGTACATTTATGCATCCTACGTTTCTCAGACGCGTGAAATCTCTCTGGAAAGTTGCAAAACTGGATCAAAACATCAAAGCCACTTAAGCACACGGAGGTTGCTAACGCTAAATGTTAATTATAGGCTTGTTTTAACGTAGCATGGAGCCCCAGCTGACTGACTAACAGCACAGTGTTCTGACGCACGCTGCTCTAATCCATATTAATCCAACATGACAGAGGCAAGGACCCACAATCGATGCTTCTCATTGATCCACGTCCAACTCCTGGAGCCACAACTCAACCTCCACAAAACACACACACCAGCTTTTAGCCAGAGGGGCTTCCAAAATGACAGTTCCGTGGACCAGCTGTGGGGTTTTAGAAAGGGAAATGATGAATGAAGTGCCAGAGTTGCAAATAAAAAAAAAATCATTAATCAGATAATCAATACAAAAGCAAGTACTGAAATTACATTCATTTGGACGTCAAGTTTTGAATGGTCTTGATCTATACCAGAGCTAGAGTAAGACCAGATGATGGAGAAGCTAATTCTATTTTAGGGGGAGCATTGCGTTCTCAAAAAAATTGTATTGAGTGTTGAAGTTCCAAATGTTTGTATCGTGACCAGAATATTCCAAACTCATTATAGGCCGACATCGCAGAGTAAACTGAAATCCATGTAAATGAGTGTGACCCAGACTTCTGCAGGACAGAGTCCCAGGTCCTTGAAAGATGAAAACGTCTGTTTACTGTTTTCCAATGTCAATGGCCTCCTGAATCCAACGTTTGTCTGTATTCTCCTCTATCCCCATAGTATTATTACTATTATTATAGGAGCACCCAAACCTGTGTAAAACAACAGGCAAGACACATCACTGACTCGAACATCACATGAGGAAGCACGCACCAGGCGTTTGAAACAAGTCAAGGTTTGAGTCGACACCACACAGGTCTAAAAGAAAAATGATCTGATAATAATCTTCAAACACAAATGAACAACTGCTAAGCTTGAGTGGTATATTGTGTAAACTCGGGGCACATTACAGTCCGAGTTGTAATAATACATAACTTTACCATTGTCTTTGTTCAGTTTTCTGCCAGTGACTCGTCTTTTGTTGGAGGAGACAAACACTTGACAAACCTCGACGACTCTTGTGCGACAATCAAATCTGTCAATCAGCCTGAAAGCAGAGGCCACTTCTGTTTCCGACTACTTCAATTTGTTTGGTGCTTTTTGTGAAAGTCCTGCACTTTGGATCTCAGACACCATTACCAATCACAGGCGTCTAACTGACGGGAAGGACATGAAAAGACTTGAGATCAACTGCACATTCCTCCTCATCAAGCTTTATGGATCGCTCTCACTACAAGACAGTCTCAGCCACACCATATACCATATACATATACATATATATATATATACACACACATATATATGTGTATATATATATACACATATATATATACACACACATATATATATATATAGATATATATATATATATATATATATATTTATATATATATATATATAGATATAGATATAGATAGATAGATAGATAGATAGATAGATAGATAGATAGATAGATAGAGAGAGAGAGAGAGAGAGAGAGAGAGAGAGAGAGAGAGAGAGAGAGAGAGAGTGGTAGACTATAGTTGTAATGCTTAGCAGAGTGTGTAAGTTACTAAATGAAAGTGAAATAAGGAGATGTGGTCCTGTCCTCAGCAGCTCCTCTACTGCTCTGTGAGGAGCGCCTGTTACATGTTTGAGAAGTACTGTAGACACAGAGAGACACACTCTGCGACCAACATTCCAAAATATAAGACACTCCTGACATCAGTTGCAGCATTTCTTTGGTGGCCTTTCCCCCAACATTGACATATCTATAGTAACTCAGGTTGTTCTCAGCACATGGCTAGCTGTGTTACAAAAATGTAAAGGTGGGACTTGTGTACTTGAGAAAATCTAAATAAATAAGTAAATGAGGCTCAAACTTAAAAATCAAAATATATATTGACATAAAAACAAACAAACCCTTCTTCCTCTTTATTGACCGTCTTCCAGAAGTTGCCGTGGGCTCCACCATCTTTTTATTGTTGTTGATGACTGGAAGTAAGTTCTACACGGACTAAAAAGCTGTTTTCAGGCCGCCCAGGAAATCGGTGCGTTGTGACTTGTTGTTGCACGTGTACGTTAAACATTTTACACAAATCAGTCTACTTAATATAATAATACTTAATATAATGTTTAGCGAGAGACTTCTCCCTTGTTCGTCATTTGTATGAACGGGGTTCTGGTCAAACCAGAAGTGCGTTTACCCGTTAAGTGCAGATTTGTGGCAGAAACAGGTAAAAGTGGGCGGGGTGGAGTAAGGTGACTGGTAAAGCAAATAGAAAAAGAATCTTGGGTTTCTGCAGCACATTTGTGTCAAACAACAAACCATTGAAGTAATACACAGTTTTAAATGTCTTTGAATTTCCATTTTCAGTCCAGGCACAGTTCTACCCATGATCAGAACTAATCGCTCTTCTATGTCTTCCTTCTGCGATTAGATTCTTGAACTCTGTTTGATGTTTTATTCTTTTGATTGTTTTATCTACTCTTGTGTAGCCTCTTTGTTTTGTGTCTCCTCCAGGAGCAATCTCCCTTCAAGGCATTAATGAGGTTTTTCTGATTCTGAAACAATCTGAAACAATATTGCTTTTATGGAATATCAAATGAATATTTGAGCTGCATTGTTTGTCTAAAATTGAACACATTTTGCACGCCGTTCAATCAGGGGCCCTTTTTATTTGAAAAAAAAAATAATCAAAAAATAATTTTACAAAATGAGAAAAAAAACTATTATCACTTGGTAAACTAATATGAAACATAAACCTGCAGAATTAACTATCAAATGTGAATATTTCTATTTCCCATCAAGCCATTCCAAAAGGCAGTCATTTGAACTGTCAGACACAACCCACAATGCACCACTGTTCTGTCTCCTGCTCAGTCCTGCTTTCCTCCGCCCTGTTCAGCTTCTATCTGCACAGTCCACAATAAAAATGAAGGATAATAATGATATAATACAGTATAATAATGGAGCTCAGGATCGTGACGTCACACATAACAGAATCCCTCGATGTAATCCCTCATTCGTCCAGGTGTGGTCCATCGTAGAAAGGGTTTCAGGGGTTGTCATCCGGACGCTGTTTGAAGATCGAGACGTTTAGACTTTTATCCAAAAGTCATTGTCAATTGACAAAGGATTGACAATGACTTTTGGATAAAAGTCGAAACGTCTCGATCTTCAAACAGCGTCCGGATGACAACCCCTGAAACCCTTTCTACCACACATAACAGAGTTTTCAGTTCGCCCAAAGTTAAATCAATGGAGATTTTAAGACGCTAAATACTAAACTTAACGTTAATTCAAAAGTATGCTAACACTATATAATGATAAATGTATTTATCAGAAATTACCAGCAGTTTATTAAGTTCTTCCGTGTATTTTTTGTTCATTTTTTACATTGTTTTGGCTAATTTTTTTTCTATGTAAATGCAACACACCAGCTGCAAACATGGCGGGTTTCCATGGTAACGCCTGTTTGTTGACGTTCTAACCCGAGCTCTACATACGTGCCCTCTCTTTCACAACACTGCCACAGACAAGACTGAAAATGTTAAACTGAAATCACAAGCCAACATCAAAACTTATTGCCGAGGATTAAACAGGAATTCAATCTCCGTTCGCGTTTTTTCAAATTGCAGACGCCCCTTTTTTCAACCCAAGAAAACGATAAAGAATCCATTGAGTTCAGAGAATCTTCACACCAGAACATGAAACCCGCAAATTGTGATCGATTCCATCCAAGCGGGCCGATCTCTCCTCCGCAGTGTCCTCAGAAAGCCTTTTGCGATGCGCTCCTCCTGCTCCGCTCCAGCGCACACACTTCCCTTTGTTTGCTGTGGGAGATATGAACCGGCCAATCATAGACTTCCATTTCACTCAGATAGAAATCACAAACGCCAGAACCGAACGCGATTGAAAAGAGACAGATCGAAAGGTGATGTCTTGTGTCGCCAAAGGAAACAAAAAAGAGAAACGTTCCTCTGTTGATTGTGTTAAGATGAGTACACGGTTCAAGTTTAAAATGAGGATAAGCCCAATTCTTTTTTGGAAGGTTTAGGTTTACAAATTATCTGACATCATTTGTGGTTAAAGGATTTTCTTCCTGGTGTAGATTCATGATGTTTTGTGATCGGCCCAAACTACAGTGAGCAATAGAGCTGCACGGTTTGGGAGAAATATCGATTTTCTGACCAGTATTGTGATTGCGATTTAAAGGTCCCGTAACATGCAAAATCGACTTTTCAGAGGTTTTAACCTTCCTACAGTGCTATTTGGGCCTCGTATGTTGTGCCCAAAGTGGTTTTTTGATTGATTCCCTCATGCTTTCGCTAGAGAACTGTCTTTTCCGTCCCCCTCGGCTGAGCAGACAGACGGGGGCTCCTCACCAGGATGACGCGCTTCACAAGGATGACGCGGTGTTTAAGCCACGCCTCCAGGAAGCGCGCAGCCGCAAGAATAAAAACAGCTAATGCTAATGCTACACAGTAATTACACGATGGATACGACAGATCGAAGAGTTAGCTTGTTATTTACCAAACGGCAACGTCCGTCGTTGAGGTACTGGAGCACGTCAAACTCCAGGTCAGATCCAGGACGTAGGACTCAGCACGACGCACCGTCAGGACGGATAAAATGTTTATTCCTGTGTTTGTGTATCGCTGTTTACCGGAGCACTATGCGCACTATCTCCGCTCTAGGCTTCGGCACGAGTTGGGCGGGGGAGGCGCGCGAGTTGGGCGGGGGAGGCAGCCTGCTCTCTGTTCGGGGGGGTCAGATCTCAGAGTGAGCCGTTTGCTTTTGCAAGGAGGCGGGCCAGTCCAAGAAATGGGTGTTTTTTGGAAACTGTTATGTTATGGATATTGCACAACGCAAAATTTTATCAACAAAGCCCTTAGAATAGACTGTGTAAAGGGGAAAATAGCAGAATATGGGACCTTTAAAGCTGATTTTCACACTGTGGAACCAGAAGTAGGTTTTTAAATCTATCTAACTCGCCCCTCACTCTCACAAACCCTTTAAATTCCCATGCATTCATTTTCGGTCCAGCTTTAAAACAGCTTTTTTCAGATGACAAAGTGAAACTGGGAGGACCACCCGAGCCAGCGCTTCTCGGTTATTTTCTGTTGCGCTCTCCCTAGGAAGAAGCGTAACATGGTATCCTTATTAACATTAAAGAAAACAAAAGAAAAAAGAACGAAATATAGATCAACTTACGACAAAGAGTAACTTTCTTAAGGCCAACGCACCCAGGGATGCTTGGCCGTGCGGCAAATTAGGCGCCTCCATTATTTTCTCTGAGCGTGCACACACCGGACGCGCGCCGGCGATTGGAACTTGTCGAAAACACATGCCTTTTGCACTTCTCCGGTGAGTACAGCCAGACCTCTGCTCTGTTACCGACAGAAACGCCGCTAAAAACTTCACCGCGAAGGACAAGAGCTGCAGCAGCCACAGAGAGAGTAAATGCACGGCTCCTGCGCTTCTCTTGCAGAAAACGCTCGTCTCTCGCTAAACTCATTAATAACCGGCTCAAACCACCGTCTCTCCTCTCCTCACACAGCCTCATGCTCTGTCTCTCATATTGTCTGTAATCTGCACATTTTACTCATATTCACAACGTCTCAGAGTTGTTGTTCTTAGCAAAAAAAAAATAAAAAAAATCCTTATTTAAAATAGAACCCTGTGAGCGAGGGCCCCTCGTCCCAGCGCGGGGCCCTTGTGAATACAGAGACAATTTACAGACAACTGACAATTTTTTGACAGTTTAAACGATCAAAATAAGTTGTTATCTGGTATTATTATTTGTCAAATCATAACTATTGTGTAATTTATATGGATTTTGGCCCTTGTTTTTGTTAAAGGAAAATGAAAAATATTCTGCATTTTTCATATTGCTGTTAGCCTTTAAACATGCTCGAGTGCCTTAAATTTGCCATCCCATGTTTAGAAACTGTGTTATCAGTCACTATGAAATGACACTTACAGAGAGCATACAGCCAGGAGGTGGCGCCAGCGCTATATATACAATCTAGTGAAGTTAGCGGTAGAAAAGCTAAGTTATGATGCGGATTTGCTGCAGCAGTTATTGCGTTTAGACGGCAGAAATACTCAGAACGGATCTGGCGGTGATATAAGGAGTTAAAACAGCGGAATATTCTCTGATAAATGACGTCGATGATCCGAAAATACCTCCCGAGTCGAGGGAGTTCAGCAGGACGAGTGTTTGACGCTCAGAGGAGGGAGGATTTTCTAATAAACATTCCTCAAAACAGCGTGAATGCAGCTGAATGCTACTTCAGGTGTGTTTTTAATGATGGAACATCTTTAGAACAGGGTTAAAAGCTCAAAAAAGTCACTGAATCTGTGTCCTTTAACTTGTCAAACAGACTTTAAACTCAGTATTGCCATCACTGTTACAGCATTAACAGGGGTGCACGGTGGCAGAGCGGCTAGAGCTTCTGCCTCTCAATAAGGAGATCGTGGGTTCGAATCCCAGACCACCCCAACATCGTGGTTTCGAATTCTGAACCACCCTAACATCACACGATCTCTCTGGGTGGAGTCTGCATGTTCTCCCCGTGTTACCGTGGGTTCTCTCCAGGTTCTCCGGCTCCTCCCACCATCCAAAGACATGACTGTGTAGGTTAATTGACAACTCTAAATTGTCCCTAGTGTATGAATGTGAGAGTGAATGGTTGTCTGTCCTTGTCTGTCTCTCTGTGTCAGCCCTGTGAGGAGTTGGCCACTGTCCAGGGTGTACCCCGCCTAAGGCCCAAAGTCACTGGGATAGGCTCCAGCCACCCGCGACCCCTAACGGGAATAAGCGGTAGAAAATGAATGAATGAATGAATGTTACAGCATTAATTGATATTGGATCGAAATGAAAATCCCCAATATTGCCCTTCACTCACCTCCACGCTCGAGGACTACAGCCCTGTCGGAGTGGTCAGGAGGGAGCTGTGTGGAGGGCTCTAACACATTATCATGGCTATTAATTAGAACACAGCTATTTCCACTGACCCAAATAGATTTAAGTATGACACACAGCGGAGCGCAGAGAAGGGCAGTTAACAGGCAGCTTAGGTCATTGAAATAAGCTTATACTCAATTTATCCAGTAACAGAATTAATAACCTAAGACGAAATATAAGAAGACGTTGTATCTAAGATCATTTTAATGGAGAGGGGAGAGGTAGATGAGACGTTAAAGGAAAAACACCCTAGAGATTAAAGTGCCTCTCACAGGTTGGACTACTCATTTAACTAAAATGTATAAATCTTTACAAATTTTACCTCACTTAAGTTATTTTTTAGGTTTTTAATTTTACTTCCTGGTTGTAAATGATGACATCACACTAGGAAATTACCAAGAAACCATCCTGTACACGGGGCCAAAACTCCTCTAATGTGGCAGATTTTTGTATTTGACAAAGAAAAATATATGTCAACACCATTATTTTGTTGAAGCAATGTTTAATGTGTAATGTTTCATTCAAAAACTCATTCCATTATCTCTTCTCTTCTTTTTGCTGTCGCCCCATATAAATCCTTTTAATCTAAAGAAAATGATTAGTCGACTAATAAAAACTGTTGTATGTAAATGTAAAAATGTCGACTAAAACACCATCGACTGATTAATCGAATACAGCCTAGTACTACAGCTCTAAAACATACCATTCCTCAAACTAGCATCATTCACGCAAGTTTGAGGAATGCTGGTTTGAAGATCTTCTCTCAAACTGTCAAAAACATATTTTTTCCAGATTATCTAAGTCATTTACTTGAGAATCTGTTGTTTTTAGTCCTTAAATTATCACCAGATTCGTTCAGAGCATTTCTGCCTCTAAACACGATAACTGCTTCTGCTAACGTCTTATAAAGTGATAACATAACTAAATAGTGTATATTGCTGTGCGCCATCTACTGGCTGCATTAGTAAGTGTCAGCTCAGACTGCAGAGAAACTTGTTCTTTAGTTAGTGCATGACAAACCTTTTTTTTGTTTCAAAACATGAGATGGCAAGTTTAAGGTACTCAGAGCATGTTTAAAGGCTAATAACAAAATGAAAATGCATAATATTTTTCCTTTAAACGAGGACTAAACCTTGACCAAAAAAAGCAAAAACTGTACTAATCCAGAACTAAACCAATCAACAAGACACAATCAAACACGAGACAACATATTTTTAAACATTTGGAAGCTGGGTCGCGGGCCGCATCAGCTCGCTTGGAGGGCCTGATCGAGCCCCCGGGCCGTACGTTGAATGAGCCTGTCTTCCATAAATGTCTTAAAGCAAAAGTGAAACAGTTTTGTCGCCTGTATCCTGTGGTATACTCATTTGTCAGCTAATTGTTGCGCTGGTTGCCATCACCGTCTGCCTGCGAGCATGCCCAGGTTGGCGTCTGACATTCTAATCTGTCCATTTGGCCTTTTCTTTGCTCTCATGACTCAGCAGGTGCGGAGCTTGTAATTCGCCCCGTGCCGAATGTATTTCCAATTATACCTTTGGTTCTACAGCAGATCCAATCTAATCCTGGATAATCTGTGTGAGGCCGTGTCAGCAGAGTGTTCGGGGGGCTGTGGGCAGAGACACCCCGCTGCAGGTCTGCGTCTGGGCACAGCGCTCCGGTAAATAATAAAGGAGTGTCTAAGCAGAGGTGGATGAGACAAGCTCGGCTACGTTTTTTTCAAGTGAAACAAGGCAGTTTGTGGTTATAAAGGTCAATAAAATGTGAACTTTGAACAGAATCCCAATATCAAAACATAAACTGCAAATCTAATCGTAATCAGACTATATTTGCTGATGCCAATACTGGAATCGATAAGTCACCAATCTCTTATTTTAAATGATGTATTTGAATCTGGGCTACATTTTGACAACATAATAAGAAACCAAACCAAGGAAACAGAACACAAATACAAGAAGCAAAGTTAAGAAAAAGGGAGAAGGAAAACGAAATATATAATATTTATACAATTACAATTGATTTGGCACCAACAATACAAAAGATCTTATTATTATTATTGTTTCCCCAAGTGAAGTTCTTTGAAGGAAAAATATTATGCATTTTTCATATTGTTAATTGCATTTAAACTTGAGTGTCTTCAGTGTGACATGTCAAGTTTTAGAAATTAAAATAAAATGCTTTGACAAAGAAGAACATTACTTTATAACTGCGTTGGGAGGTGCCATTTTGACTTAGCTGTGGCTCCATCTACTGGCTGTAGAGGCAATTACACACATGTAAATATATACCCACAATGCACTACAGTAAGCAGTGGATCTGATGAAGTTATAGTGATCGTGATTAGACTGAAGAAATGTTCAGCGCGAGTCTGGCCATGATTTAAGGACTTAAAACAGCAAAGGATTCTGGGATAAATGACGTCAGCATCATCTACATCACACATCGGAGGAGTTCAGAACACAGTGTTGGAGAGAGAGGATTTACAAACCAGCATTTATTAAAGGTCCCATAACATGCAAAATCGACTTTTCAGAGGTTTTAACCTTCCTACAGTGCTATTTGGGCCTCGTATGTTGTGCCCAAAGTGGTTTTTTGATTGATTCCCGCATGTTTTCACTAGAGAACTGTCTTTTCCGTCCCCCTCGGGTGAGCAGCAGACGGGGGCTCCTCACTAAGATGATGCGGCTTCACCAGGATGACGCGGCGCTCAAGCCACGCCTCCAGGAAGCGCGCAGCTGCAAGAATAAAAACAGCTAATGCTAATACTACACAGTAATTACACGATAGATACGAGAGATAGAAGAGTTAGCTTGTTATTTACCAAACGGCAACATCCGTCGTTGAGGTACTGGAGCACGTCAAACTCCAGGTCAGATCCAGGACGTAGGACTCAGCACGACGCACCGTCAGGACGGATAAAATGTTTATTCCCGTGTTTGTGTATCGCTGTTTACCGGAGCACACGGCGCATGCGCACTATCTCCGCTCTAGGCTTCGCCACGAGTTGGGTGGGGGAGGTGCGTGGGTTGGGCGGGGGAGGCAGCCTGCTCTCTGTTCGGGGGGGGGGTCAGATCTCAGAGTGAGCCGTTTGCTTTTGCAAGGAGGGGGGCCAGTCCAAGAAATGGGTGTTTTTTGGAAACTGTTATGTTATGGATATTGCACAACGCAAAATGTTATCAACAAAGCCCTTAGAATAGACTGTGTAAAGGGGAAAATAGCAGAATATGGGACCTTTACACCTTTACAAATGTGAATCAAGCTAAATGCTACTCCAGGTATGTGTTTGACGACGGAACAATGATAGTACATGGATAAAAGTTAAGTTTGCATAATATTTGTCCCAATATCGCCTCACTTTAATATACCTCTATCCCCATCTCCCTTACATCCCTGCTTGCATACCATAAACTAAAAATGATCAAATAATTACACTTCATTGTGTCACGTCTTACGTTTTGTATCACTTATCATTGCATCATCGTTTTGTACTATCGTCACTTACGTTTAAAAAATGAAACAAACAAAGATAAGAACCCGCGCTCTGTTTAGACACTCACACGTCCGTTCCGCTTTCCTCCACCGTCAGCGCTTGTGATTTATGGTCTTGACAAGCGGGCGTGTATCCATTTGGCTTGGTCCAGGGAGTTGCCGTGGTCCCGGTCAGGTTTTTCAGGCTACATTAGCATGATGTTGATTCTGCTGCGGTGCAATATGGCGGCAAATGAGGCACAAAATTGCGGCGCGCAGGAGTGTTCAAACCAGTGGGACCAATAGGACGCGTCACGCACCATCGCCTTACATTGGTCACTGTTGGTTGGACCTGTGTGTCTATTCACCGCAGCAAATTCAATTGTACTGCTGATATTGGCCCCTTGGTTTTTGTTCACAGTGTCTAACCAACCTTGGACAGCACAAAGAAAAGAGAAAATTAAAGAGGACATGTTTTTTTTTAAAGCGGCATTGTGTAAGATCGCGGGCAATAATGGAATACGCCAAAATAAAAGCATGTTTCATTACAGGCGTTTTTATGGCTCAGGGAAATGTTGCTCAATCGTTTAAAGCTAGCTTGCCCCCGACATGCTAATATAAGCACGTAGTTGTGATGAACGGGATTTGTGTTTTTGTGAGGCTCAGAGCCAAAGGACCTCGTAAGCAGACAGGTTACACGACGCATTTTCCAAAAAAACGTAGTGAATATAATGATTATATTTTTAGATTTTTCTAATTATTTTGCCTATTTGTCCCCAGTTTGACAGTTTTTGTAAAGTTTATAATGTTACTTCCTGGTTGGACATGAAGGTAGAGGTAATTCCACAACTGTTACCTAGCAACCATGCTGTAAACAAAGGTCAAAAACCATATAATTTACACGATAGTTAGTAATTGGCAAATAAATAAATAAATAATCCCTGATAACACCTTTATTTTGTTCTATGGGAGTTTAAACTGTCAGTTGCTGTAAATCGTCTCTGTATTTTCAATGGTACGTCGCCTATTGATGACATCACAGAGGGATTCTGAAACGGCAACTTCATGGATGTTCAATAAAACTATACATAAATATTTAACACAAGTGCTATCCACAACACTAAGCCAGAATTAGAAAACATGAGAATCTGTCATATAGATTTGAAGCCAGCGTGAATGAAGCTAAATACTACTCCACGTAGAGTTTTGATGAGGGAACGGTGTTAAAATAATCAATGTTGGGAATAACAGCATTTAAAGCAGAACTTAGTGACATTTTTACCTTATTAAACACCTTTGTAAGTCCGTGTGGTGGTTCTAAATGTCTTTTCGGGGCGTTTGAAGCCCCTGTCGTCGCCCCATTTTCAGGTTGTCAAGAAATGTTGCAAGGCTGAAGACAACTCTCCAGACAAACACTGGCTCTTTTTTATATTTGGCTAGATGTAATGTTTTTGTATTGTACTTCCTTATTTCAATAAAAAGGAAGGGGGTCATTATTTTGTGGCTCTTTGTGATGGAAATAAAAAAGAAGACAACCGTGAGAGCCTTGTGCGTTTGGAGTTTACAGATCGCTAAAAACTCGAGTCAGTGAGTGTGGACACCGCTGTCTGATTATAACTAATGCTGGTTGTGCTGCATTTGGTGATTTTCAGGCTGAGGACAGAGCAATTTTCTGAAATTTGATTGTTACGTTATCTGGTAACTAGTTCCTTTCATCATTCAAGAACACAGTAACTCACTCAGTTACTTTTTGGATTCACTCTGTTACTGCATCCAACAGATCAGTGGTGGATGCAAAACTACTTTCTCCAGCTGAACAAGACAAGACTGAACTCATCGTCTTTGGCAGAAACAGAGAGAAAGTGTCAGCGTCACCTCCAGTCTCTCGCTCTAAAACCTGCAAATCAAGTTAGAAATCTGGGGGTAATAATGGACTCAGACCTGAACTTTAACAGCCACATCAAATCAATAACATCAACAGCCTTTTACCACCTAAAAACATATCCAAAATTAAAGGTATAGTGTCTAAACCAGACTTGGAGAGACTTATCCATGCATTTGTCTCCAGTGGGTTAGACTACTGTAACGGCCTGTTCACTGGCCTCTCCAAACGAGATGTAAAACAGCTGCAGTACATCCAGAACCTGCTGCTCGAGTCCAGACTAGAACCAGGAAGTACGATCACATCAGTCTGTGCTCAGGTCTCTGCACTGGCTTCAGGCTCAGAGAATTGACTTTAAAGCAGCTCTGCTTGTGTTCAAGTCTCTCCACGGCCAAGCACCAAAGTACATCTCTGACATGTTAGTGCCATATGAACCATCTCGCACTCTGAGGACCTCAGGGACCGGCCTCCTGCAGGTGCCAGAGTCAGGAATAAACATGGACCGGCCTCCTGCTGGTGCCAGAGTCAGGACTAAACATGGACCGGCCTCCTGCTGGTGCCAGAGTCAGGACTAAACATGGACCGGCCTCCTGCTGGTGCCAGAGTCAGGACTAAACATGGACCGGCCTCCTGCTGGTGCCAGAGTCAGGACTAAACATGGCGGATCAGATTTTCAGTTTTATGCAGCTAAAAACTGTAAATCTTCTTCCTGAAGATGAGACAGGCCTCCTCTTGACAAAACAGTTGTGTTTAGCTGTGCATACGGCTGAAAGACTTTATTTGCACACTTCTCTTTTAAAGTATTTTTTATAATTATTTTGTTGAAGCTGTTTTGTTATTTTAATTTTTTTTCCTGTAAAGCACTTTGTATTGCCTTGTGTATGAATTGTGCTCTACAAATAAAGTTGCCTTGCCTTTTTGGGAGAAGTAACGGTTAAATATAACTAATTCGTTTTTTGAAGGAACTTGCCCAACACTATAACATGGTTGAATGCGGAAAAAAACTGCTAAGCTTTCACATATACACGAATCGTTATTTTACACATTTTCTCTTTGCAAAACCACAATATTGATCTAAATTGACTTTTCAGAGCAAGGCCAGATAACTGATGATTTGTCAAACACACACAAATCACTCAAAACACCACTCTGGGTAAGCTAATGATGAAGAACAGCGATTTAACATGCCTCAATGTTCCTTTTCTGCAAGGTGTCAGCACAAACAATACGTGAGGAAAATGATGAGCGCAATCAGCTAAAACGAGCCACAATTTGAGGAAGAACGTTCGCCGGCATTTCCCCCGTCTCTGAAAGTGTGTTCTTCTCATAACAAACGCAAATGTGATGAAGTGTCTGCTACGAAAGGCACAAAAAGCGTCCCGAAGGAGGACGAGCACGCCGCCTTTTATCTCCACTGAGAGCACGTTAGATAAAAGAACCACTGTGTCGTCCTGATTTACAGTTTACATTCGATTGCAACAGCAGGGGGAGATAAAGGCCATTTCCCCTCGGCTCACAACAATGAATTTCCTCAACACATGGACTCAGAAAGTGGCCAAGTCGTGTATCTGGTTTTACGGTTGTTGTTTAGTCGCTTTTCTTTAATTAGATGTTAGCTTCGAACTAAATGTTAAGCCGAGTGGTGGACTTTATCAGCTCGTTCACGTTGTGGATGTGTTTTCAGGTCTTACAGCAGACATTTTCATCACTCTCCATCGATTCTCCAGTTTTGCAACTCACTGATGAAATCATTTTTGTTGTTATGTCATCTGAATATCCTCTACACATACTGATTAAGGCGAGACACTACAGGTGAAAACATCTTCTCCTGTAGTAATAAATGTAAGAAACAAATATATTACTAAGTACTTATTAAGTTTTTCATCATGTCATGTTTTCATGTAGAAATAAGGTATCTTGTGTGTAAAAATGGCCAAAAAAAACCCACATATTTGGGACATTTAAATCTGAAAACGGGACAGAACCAGGTTTACATTTCTCAGTTCATTTTATATACATATTAGTTACAGACGAGATTTTGGAATTCTTATATGGAGATAAGTCGTTATCTGAAGTTCGGGAGCAGGACCACACCTCATCCACGCCCCTCCGGTGACTACTCTATTTAAGCTTCCCGGTCACACACACCAGTGTTCGTTATTTCGTGCCCCTCCCTCCCATCCTCTTCTGATTATTCTGACTTATCCTTTAGTCGGGGGGTATCGAGGCCCAGGAGCCTGCTGCCCTCATCTCTAGAAGCCCCAAAACGGCATTGATCATCTACTCTCATGCATTTTATCGTTCTTGTTCGCCAATAAACCTCTGCATCCAAGCTTGAGGTTGTGGTCCTTGCTAGTGAATTAGTTTTGAAGTAAACTAGATTGGACTGAAAATTGTCCCTTAAAATTCAAATTATGCCTTTTTTTTTTTTTTTTTTACTTAAAATTTCAATAAATCAGTTTTAGAATTAGATATCAAAAAATCTGATACAATCTTGTTGAGTCCAAGATTGTACAGTTTGGTGTAGGAGCTACTTTAAATTGTGATCATTTTTTAAAGAAAATTACCTCTGAAGTCACAACGTCCCAGAGAAATCTATGGATGAAGTGGATTGAATGAAACAATAAAACATCTTTAGGAGCAGATTGGACAAGTTTACTGTTTCCACATGAGAGCTGATGTGTCGAGAGCAAACTGACCAAAAAACAAAAACAAAATGAGTGTCTTGCCTTAAATGTAGCATGTATTAGCGCTTGTTAGCAGTTGTTAATGTGTTATTAATAAATAGATTTGAACCTAGGTTACATAAAGTTGAGGTAAAGATAAGTGAAAACACAATTTCGTCATTCCTAGAGCCAATCAGAGCGTTCCTCTTGTTGCAACTGGATTCTACGAACAATTCCTCCAAAAAACAGCCACCCACGACCTCCTCCGTACTCCTATGCATGCGCTCTGTGGTGTGAAGGACTCTTTATACCGCTATGAAAAGAATTGAACCCTCAAATCTGTTGTTTGGTCCTGTACGTTTACCTGAAACATATGATCACACAAATTCAACATAAAACACAACGTCTTAACTTAAATATATAGCCATTTGGGTTTTAAAGGAGCTATACCTGATTTGAGACAGGATCATTTTGTTGTCTGAACAGTTAGCCCCGCCCACATAGACCTTCCTCTCACAAAATATTGCACCATGACTCAGAAACGACTGTCTGGAATAGTCTGATGCAGTTGTTTCCATGTCGTTCCTCCGACTTGGCTTACAGTTAGTTTATTTGGCACATTTAAAATTGCACCATAGTCGCATGTCTGGGACAGTGTCAAGCAGTTATTTTCCCACGATCCATAGCGAACAATGTGCCTGATTGAACAAAAAAGGTGACCCTGGCAAACACTTCTGTCCTAGTTATTGCCAAACAAAATGCATTTATAATATGTACAGATTATGTCCATGGTTCGTACGGGTGCTTGAAATCCTTGAAAACGTTTGTATTTTACGATGTTGTTTTCAAGGTTGGAGAAGTAGTTGAATTTTAGAAAAAGTTCCTTGAAATTCCTTGAAATTTAAACTTGCCAATCTATATCCTTTGCATTTTGACAGTAAAGAGCTGATGTATTTGAATTGGGAGAGAAACATATTACATTATTTTAGTGATTTCAGAAACTACAGTTAAAATAAACATTTGCAAGTTTATCACAGTCCTGAATGCAAAAAAAAAAGTCAAAAAAGAAGGTGGTGTGCTGGAGCTGTGTTAAGTATAAAGGTGCTGGAAAAAAACTGCGAGCTTGAAACAGGCTTGAACTTTATCTTTAAAAAGCTGTACGAACCATGTACTGCATGTATTACAAACCCATTATTAAATGTAGCTTTTTGTATACCAAAAAATACATGATGTAAAGAAAATGTATCTTAACTGGAGCAAATTCACATCAGATACAGACCCTTAAAAGAATGTATAATATTATATTGTATAATGTATATAATGTATTATATTTGTGAAATGTAAAAAATATGCAAAAATACTTCCAAATAGACAGTTAAAGGGCCTGTACCTGATTTGTATTTATTCAATATAAATTCTCTTTATATCACACATTCTTTGATGGAAGCGACTTCATGGAAAGACACTGAGTTTGTAAAGTATAAACTGAGCATATTATAAACACACTTTGTTAGGAAAGAACTAGTGCAGACGTGTTAGCCAGGGTCACCTCTTTTTAGCCAATCAGGCACATTGTACACTAACCCAGACTGTGATACTCTCATGGTGCAGTTTCAAGAGTGCTAAAAGTTAATTGTAAGTAGAGTTAGAGGAATTATATGGAAACAACGAAACAAAACAATGGTGCAATATTGAGTGAAAGGAAAGACTATGTGGCTATCAGTTCAAACAAAAACATGTTCCTGTCTCACGGTTCAAAATCAGGTACAGGCCCTTTAAAATAATTACATTTTTAAATGCTTGCAATACGATAAACCGTACTTAATGTCAGAAGTGTGATTAACCCGATTCTTTTTACCGGTTGATAGTGCGGATACACATGCCGCTTACCGCTTACATTTCCCTCCAAATTGTCCACAGACCTGCCCCCTCTGCACACGTCCACTGGAGCACACGGCCCAGTGCCTCCTCTCGCACATGAAGACATTACCTCCTGCGCTCCTCCTCAATAACCCGGCCGCTCAGCAGAGGAAGCAGCTTTTATTGGTTTGAAATGGCATTGTTTTCCCCAGTCCAAATGAAACAGATTACAGAAGCAGGCCTCCAGCGTGAGGAGATAACCGCGTAAACGACCCGCAGACATGACACACACACACACACACACACACACACACACACACACACACAAACACTGCCGGACTGGACCGGTGGTACAGCAGCAGAAGCATCAGATTGGATTGATTTCCCAGACGTCCGGGCTACGCGCTGCCGTTGTGTGTCCTGTGGCAAGACACTTCAGTGGAGTGGATGAAACGTAAATTGTGAGCGACTTTGAGTGTGGAAAAGCACAAGCCTAATTAATGCGTTACTAGATTTTGTATTACACACTAGATGAAGACCAAGATATGCAAGTGAACAGTGAAGCATAAAGTAGGATTTCTTACAAACACTAGAGTAGAGTTGCTGCAGAATATTAATACTCAAGTAGAAGTACAATGTAGTGTCGAACTTTTCAAAATTACCCAACCCCTACCAGTCGACAGCTTTGTGTGGGCTACTTTTCTAGTTTTAGAGACGATTTTGGCTCCTCAGATCAGAGACTGTCACCACTTCCTGCAGCCAAACTCTGCTCTTTTAGAAAACAGAAATGGATTCATCTTATTGTGAAGATAAGATATAGGGAATGCATTTTTTCAATGTTTTCTTTATTTCTTTCTATTGCTACAGGTGAGTATTTCGGCTTTCATGTGGAAACAACAATTTGTCCAATCTGCTGCTAAAGATGATTTATTATTTTCATTCCACTTCTTCTATAGATTTCTCTGGGACATTGTAAATTCAAAGGCTGTTTTCTAAAACAAATTTTTTTCTCCCAAAGAGATGTAAAGATCAGCCTTAAAGTAGCTCCTACACACACCAAACTTTGCAGTGTTTGACTGAACAAGATTTTGATGGAACGTACGGAAAAAATGTGTTGATATCTAATTCCAAGACTGATTTATTTAAGGTTTAAGTAAAGAAAATGAGGCAATATTTGAATTTACAGGCGATTTTCAGTCAGATTCAGATTCAGTCAGATAGTTTACTCAAAAACTAGATAAGAGATCCAAAACCCTCTATGCAAATGTTTTTGAGTAAAAACATGTGTGTAAAATGAACCAAGAAATTGAAACCTGGTTCTGTCCATTTTTCAGTTTAAAGGTCCCATAACATGCAAAATTGACTTTTCAGAGGTTTTAACCTTCCTACAGTGCTATTTGGGCCTCGTATGTTGTGCCCAAAGTGGTTTTTTGATTGATTCCCGCATGTTTTCGCTAGAGAACTGTCTTTTCTGTCGCCCTCGGCTGAGCAGCAGACGGGGGCTCCTCACAAGGATGACGCGGTGTTTAAGCCACGCCTCCAGGAAGCGCGCAGCCGCAAGAATAAAAACAGCTAATGCTAATGCTACACAGTAATTACACGATGGATACGACAGATCGAAGAGTTAGCTTGTTATTTACCAAACGGCAACGTCCATCGTCGAGGCCCTGGAGCACGTCAAACTCCAGGTCAGATCCAGGACGTAGGACTCAGCACGACGCACCGTCAGGACGGATAAAATGTTTATTCCCGTGTTTGTGTATCGCTGTTTACCGGAGCACACGGCGCATGCGCACTATCTCCACTCTAGGCTTCGGCACGAGTTGGGCGGGGGAGGCGCGCGAGTTGGGCGGGGGAGGCAGCCTGCTCTCTGTTCGGGGGGGTCAGATCTCAGAGTGAGACGTTTGCTTTTGCAAGGAGGGGGGCCAGTCCAAGAAATGGGTGTTTTTTGGAAACTGTTATGTTATGGATATTGCACAACGCAAACATTTATCAACAAAGCCCTTAGAATAGACTGTGTAATGGGGAAAATAGCAGAATATGGGTCCTTTAAATATCCCAAATATGTGCAATTTTGATTGTTTTTACACATAAAATGCATTGTTTGTCCACAAAAACGTTGCATTATGTTTTTAAGATTTTTTCCTATTCACCTGCAGTGTCTTACCTTACCCACAAGTTGGAGCCCTTGCAGTCAATAGGTGGTTAATCGATGACAGCGCGGTACTTTGTTGTTGTTCAATCCAAGAAATCCAAGTTAATTACATCATATATAATCGTTGTTAATCCATAAACTCTGCAGTGTCTCAGGTTGGCTCATTCTTTATGAGATAAATCCACTATTCTGGAGTTTCAGTCAACTTTTTTTTCACATCACAGTGGAATGAGGGCAATCGGGCGCCAACTGGTGGAGCAATTGTGTAATATTAATATAGAGGCAAGACAAAATAAATAATAATAAGAAGAAATAATCTGACGTGGTTAAGCATTGGTGACGTTTAATCGGTTAACCATGAACACCCCTCGTGAAGACGGGCCCTGTGGATAGATTTGTCGACACAACGGAGCGCCTCACGTCTCAAACTCTACCACACTGACATAAATTGATCTAATATTTGCCGAGATACGGTCACAAATCCCAGCTGGAGAAGAAAGTGCAGTTTTGGCGCCGCGAACCCAGACGTGCGTAACAGCGCTGAACGGCGTCTCCATCGCAGAAGTATCACGTCGTCATAAACGCAAGATAAAACATGTGTTCAGACGTCCTGATAGAGCCTTAGAGCCCGCGGAGTTTGTTCTGCTCTGTTTGAGTGAGGGATCATGACTGTCAGAAGTGCACGGGCTCAGGAGCGGTCCTGTCGGGGCAGGACAGAGGAACCGCTGTGGGAGAAAATAGCACTTCTCTCCCCTGTGTCTGTCAAACGCTGCCGGCTCGGCTCTTGTTATCTTTGCCTTCGTCGTCAGAGGTGCAGGAGTCCCTACAGCAGAAGCACAGCCAGACTGGACTGGACTGGACTGGAATGGACGCAACCGCAATGTCTTAGGGTTCATGTCTCAAGGTCCCAGGTTCTGCACTGATGGAAATAAACTTCTTTTTCCTCTTTCTCAGGCAACTTCAATTTATTCTACAACAACCACTATGTGAACTGAAAATAAATCTATGAAGAAATGTATGGGTTTACTCTTGCACATTCACAACATCAAAATTGAGACGAAAGTGGGACTAAAGTGGGACTAACCTGCACTAGACCGGGACTAAATCTGAAACAGGAACAAGCCAAACCTACATCAGGACTGAAGCGGACTAAAACCAGGACCGAACAAGAACAAACGGTCTAAACGCACCCTAAAATACACTGGAATACAGCAAATGGCACACAGTTTGTTCAGCGTTTTTCTTGGGAAGAACCCCAGAACCCCCCGATACACAAAAGGCCACAAACCACAAAAGAACAGCAACAGAAATCCCTGGTTACACAGTATTTTTTCAACATTTAAAGCAGGTGCCCTCCTTTTTGATGACTTGATAACCTGGTTTAGGGCTGTGTGAGCTGGACTGTTGTTTTCCAGACAGTGTTATATCAATCCAACAAAAATATGTCTTTAAATGTATCAGTTGAGGTTTAATTATCAGAAAAAAATGTAAATGTCTTTAAAATTAATCACAAAAGTGCAGAAATATCAAGTTGTACCATTGTTTGAAAGTTTACACGGCAACTTTTTAAATCTTAAAGCAGAACTGAGTAACTTCAGTAACAGAGCTCCCCCTGCTGCTCTTTTGTGAAAATACACTACCACTAACGTTTTTTTTTCCTTTTTCATTTCTTAGTACAATATAGGGCTGCAACAAGTTAATCAATTAATCGCAAATAATCAATTTTATAAATAGCTGTAAAACAAATGAAGTAAATGAATAATCGTTACCTGATCTATACACAGACTCCAAAACACGCCATGAGCTGAGAAAAGAGATTTTGTTACTCTGACAGAGCAAGAACCACGTAAAATGGCTTGCTAATTGTGTAAATGCTGTGTTTTTGATGAAAATACCATATCGTTTGTAACTATTCTCTGGCAGGACGTCATCAAACGCCTCACTTCAGCTTTATCTGTGTCAAATCAGGTAAAAATGTCATTTCAACTAATCGATTTATCGAAAGAATAATCGACAAATCAGTGTTTCTCAAGAGAGTTGTCTTTGGCTCGGTGTCGAAAAATGATAGGCTGGCTTTTCGCCCAGAGACAGCAGGGGGTGACGACGGACACTGCAAATGCCCGAAAATACATTTGCAACCATCACACGGACTGACGTTTAATGAGGTCAAAATGTTACTTAGTTCTGCTTTAATCTTTAATCTTAAATCTGTTTTTGTTGCATTTTTTCCACTATAACCCATTAACTATCGTGATAGTCTAACTTTGCATATCTTTCAACCAACTATCACAACAATTCCAATATATTCACCTCTAATCTGGTCACTCTATTTCAGAGGGGGGCAAACTAAGGCCCGGGGGCCACATGCGGCCCTTTTGGCATCTGGATCTGGCCCGCAAAGCATTTAGTGAAAAAAAACTTATGAGTTAAGTATGGCACATTTGTCATTTTACAGTTGTCTGAGACTGCAGTTGCTTGTTCATTTAAGATCAGTTTTGAGAAAAGGTACGAACAGCACTGTTTCCACTAGAATAAATAAATGTAATGATTTTTGCTATTCTGTTTTTTGTGTATTTTAGGCATCAATGTAATGTGTGTAATCGTACGTGTGAGATATACTGCAGGTAACAACATCCAAACTGTAAATGGTCCGGCAAGTGTAAAAATCCAATGTGGCCCTTGAGTCAAAAAGTTTGCCCGTACCTGCTCTATTTTAATCCATATCGCACAGCCCTGGCTTCAAAACCACAACAATCCACCTGTTTTATACCAGTCCAACACCAAAAACTGAACAACATCTAATCTGCTACGATCAATAATCACCAGCCCGTCACTGACAACAAATCAAGTATATCCAGCTCTTCCACGGAGAGTCTGCTCTCCGGTCCGGCTCCAGACGCCGCCGGCCCGTCTCCTCTCCGTCTCAGTGTCAGACAAGCAGCTCCGACGCTCTGTTCAAACCTGCGCCGGGATTCACTTCAACAATCCCAACAATCCAAACAGGAGGAGCTCAGCAGGAGGCCGGCCGTCCTGGAGGTGTGCGCTGACAACTCACCTGAAAGACAGAGCGGGAGAACAGACTGTGTGTTACAACTGTGCGGGAAATACTGACAGTGAACGCAAGAAAACAAACAAGGGAGTGAGCAAATGTGAAGCTCGCACAAAGACCCCCAGAATAACCGTGCCATCGAGCCGGGACCCCTCCACTGAATGAAACTGTCCTCTGTGATCATTTCAAGCCGCGTAGCATTTCAAATCAGGTTTCATTGTGTTTGTTTTAGTGGTTTATTAAGTCATTTCACATAATTTCACTAAAATGTACAGTTTTCAATTAAAATACATTAAATACAGTGTCATAATCCAGGAAATATTTACATATTGTACCTTTTTGTTGTCAAAATACCCACAATAAGTACATCTGTGAAAACTTACACAATTTGGACATTTTTGGGGGAAATTATGCTGCATGAGTACATCAACGGAAAATGTATATATTTCACGTTTTGCAAATTATGTTACATAAGTGCACGTTACAATAATAAACTCTAATACTCACAGACTCTAACACTAATTTACAAAACGTAAAGTATGTACATTTTCCACAAACATACTTACTGAATGTATTTTGACAACAAAAACATACAATAGCAACGTAAATGCAAAAACGTGAATTATGTATGAATTTTTCTGCAGACTGGGTTGCATAATCATACATGAACATCTAAGCCATCTCACGACCCTGAAGGATCCTCAACCACTGTGTTAAGCAGTACTTCTCAGATCAGTGGGACGTATGTCCAGATCTCACGAGACTGAAATGCCTCAAGACTGTGCGAGCACCCACAGAGTAATCTCTCCAGAATTATTGAATACATTTCTTTTCACTGTACAACAACTGAAGAGTGCCATAACCTTCCTGGAAAAAATATCATTTAAGTGAATATCCAGTTTTAAAACTGCATTGTTCTTTATTGTCTTATAATGCCATATTTCATTTGTAGTTTATTAGACTTGCTTAAATGAATGTTATAAAAAAGTATGAAAATCTCATCTCATGAACCCAGTCTCGTGACCAGTCTTGTCTCGTGAAAATTCGGTCTCATTACAGCCCTCCAGATCAATGACAGCAACTCTGTATTGAATGTATTAAAGCTCAGTATTGTGGTTTGACAAGCCTATGTGCACAACTTTTTGATGAAATTTATCTTTACAGTTCACAGTTCGCAATTACTTTGGCCATTATAATTGTGACAGAAAATTTCAGTATCGTCACATGCCTATTTAGTAAACCCATTTAGTTGCCTGAAACTCAAGTTAAGGGGTACTTTGAGTGTGAGACAAAGCCCAGGGGGTACTCGAGGCAAAGAAGGCTGGGAACCATGGACTAAAAGTGTAAAAATACATCAAAACTCTGAAGTATTTCCATGTATCTAACCCAAACTGCACTCAAAAGACCACGACTGCAATGGAATTCATGCAACTATTTTTACAGATACGTGCTAGGAAACTCCAAACTCCAAAATCTTCACCTCACTCGCTCCATACCTTCTTGTTCTCGCGTTTTTTGTCAAATAAATCCTTTAAATCAAAATAAAATAGTTAGTCGACTAATAAAAATGTTGGTCGACTAAGACTAAGGATCGACTAAACGACGTAAGTTAAACAGCCCTAGTTCTAATCATATTAAATGTGTTTGCTCGTCCACCATTTCCAAACGCTCACAAAAAACGTCGTCGCAACTTTACACGTCTGTAAGTAAAACG
Source organism: Rhinogobius similis (assembly GCA_019453435.1). Taxonomy (NCBI): domain Eukaryota; kingdom Metazoa; phylum Chordata; class Actinopteri; order Gobiiformes; family Gobiidae; genus Rhinogobius; species Rhinogobius similis. Next base: position 4,354,570 of record CM033637.1, read on the forward strand.
AAGCGGGTCCGACTAGGGCTTTGGAATAAACTGACGATGAGTAAACGCCGTCGTCACGGGGATAACACACTCATTACAGTCGATGTCGCACAACACGTCCCCTTTAAGTGAAGTTGCGGCTTCGACGGAAAGCTTTACAGCCCACGGACGATAATGCTCTTAACAGCAGAACAGAACGACCACAAAACCAACCGTTTCCGGAACACGAGACAGAAGATGTACGAGTGGGCGTTAATCCAGGAACAATTTGTATATTTTTCTCTCGTGCCGCAGAATGTCAATCAATAAATCATAGCTCGGTTTGCGGACGCTCTGTATGTGGTGAGGAGCTCGCTAATGCGTTCCGATGGTGAAGAATGTTTCCGTGGGAGTGACAAATGATGAAGTTAGATCATCAGTCAAGTGGAACTATAGACAATGGCAAAAAACACTGTTGCATGTTCTGTTTTTACACTGTTTTTTAGACTGTAAATGGAAACTTGAACACTGTTGGACTGGGAGGGGGGGGGTAAAGGGTACTGGTTTAAAGGGGCCCAGGGCATGTGAAGGGCCCCATTACGCTTTTGAAAAAGTGAAATCATGTTCTCATATTAACCAAGTTGTTAACAAATAAAACTAGAAATGATCATTTGCAGCGAGTGTTTTTTCGAATTGTAAAAATGCGTTTTGAGATGTTTGGAAATTGGAAATTTTGGTAGTTATTCCAAAAACAGTACAGTGCTGTATCCCAATCTAAGCCGGTAGTTACACAGGATTTCCATGATCTCCACCGACTGTCAATTCAAGCCAGGATACGCTTTAAAATTCTGCTTCTAACTTCTCAAGCTTTACACGGGCCTCGTACATAGCGGACCTTTTAGTGCCCTACTGTCCCACTAGAGCCCTTCACTCACAAAATGCAGGCTTGTCGGTCCACAAACTTGAATTTAGGGCCTTTAGTCACCAGGCCCCGATATTATGGAACCATCTTCCCGCTCACATTAGAGAAGCAGAAACTATCTCAATCTTTAAATGCAGACTAAAGACCTTTCTTCACAAATCAGCATATGGTTAACATATAAACCATTTTTTATTGTTTTAGCTTGGTATTTTGCATTTTTTCAACGTTGTACACTTCCCTTTAACCTTAATGCATACTATATTGTACTGTTATTATCAATGTATTACAGTGATCCCTCGCTGTATCGCGCTTCATCTTTCACGGCTTCCCTGCTTCACGGATTTTTTTTACAGTGCGGATATTTTTACAGTGCATCCACCGAACTACAGCGCACGGCACAAGAACGGGACCCTTTGACGAGTCGTTCATTGCAGTTCTCAAATATAATTGAAGGTGGCATATCCGTTTATAGAAATCTTCTTGCTCAGAAAAAGAAAGAGCGCCAACAACTGCCCATAACCTGCGCCTTCAGTAGAGACAGACGCTACAGCGGAGCGGAGTCAGGACCAAGAGGCACAGCTGGGACATACGCGTGAAATATGCGAGTGACAATGTTTCCAACCTTGTATTACTATATTAAAATTATTGTTTTAAACAAATTTTGGGCTTTAAAACAGGTTTTGGTTTTTGGTTTCATTCCATAGTTCAGTATTGCATTGTAAAATAATAAAAAATAAAGCTGTGACTACTTCACGGATTTCACTTTTCGCGTGTTATTTTTGGAACGCAACTCCCGCGATAAACGAGGGATCACTGTACTATAAATTCATATTATATAATTCATGAATCTTTAAAAGTTATTGTTAGCTGTGCGTAGAAACCATATGGTGAATTCTAACAATAGTAAATAAAAATAACAATAATAACCGTATTTGTGGGGAAAAAAAAAAAAAATCATGTACAAAATTATGTATTAGGACCCACAGAGTAGGTTTATACGTTGGGCTTGGAATTTGGTGCTACGCCCCTGACTCTGAATACTGTGGGGGTGTTTTTAAAGGGCCAATTATATGTTAAAATACATGGATTTTTAAAAAATCTTTTGACTATGATGAAACTTTTCCCCATCTGATATAGTGTTGAACAAGCTCCTTCAGAAAAGTAATTTGTTTTAGATACTCTTTAGTAATCTGTAATTTTGAATGATGAAAGTAACTTTATAAAGCTCTTTATTAATACATTTTGATTTCATTAAGTTGAATAGCCCTGCTGTATAACTTCATAGCTTGGAATTCATATCAATTGGAAATAGAACAAACATTCTAAACAAAAAAATATTGACCCTGACGTATTGGAAAATGTGACTAGTATTGATACATGAATCCCCCGCTATCACTGATGCCAATATTTACACACTTATGAAGTATTCTCATTTGTCTGGTATTGTCCGTCTCCCTCGGCGCTCAATGCTGACTCCACCTGCCGCTTATCCTAAACATTCTACGTCGTCCAAGCTCGATCAGACTGTTATTTATTGAGTTATTTATTTCTCCTCAGTGACAGAGGGATGGACAGCTGCTGGCTCCAGATAAGCCTCCTCTGGCCGTGTCAATACGCCACGCAACTCACTATCGCTTTCCCGGGGCAGAGCAGCAGCGACGGAGACAGCGAGGAGACGTCATAGAAGCTCGGACAGCACCAGAACCTCAAGCCAGAGCGCCGAGGCCGGGCATGGATCAAACGCATGTCTGGTACATTCATCAGAGGTAAGAACAAAGCAAAACAACATCAGAATTGAATGAAAGTGTCCTATAATTGCTCTTTCTTACAGAGCACATGCCTTGAAATCACTTCAGTAAGCAGGTGAGTATCAGATAGAAGATAGAAATATTCAGTTTATGAAGGAAATATTTAAAGGTGCACTGAGTATCTTCTCTTGTGGAGGGTCAGCCACTGGGATTAGGGTTAGGTTTAGGAACAGTCCATTTGGTTAAGGCTGGGGACTTTGGAACACTAGTTCCGCCCGGCAACTTTTTTGTTCAGACGCACTTAAATGAACACTTAGGCATTTACAAACTGCATAAAGATGGAGCAGATTTAGTAAATGTGTGCATCCACGTGGAGCACTCAAAACACCTAAAGAAGAGAGTACATTCAAAACAGAGAGCATGCGCAGAAAACTAAGCAGAGAGTTTTGTTTTGTCAAAGACAGTGACTTATGTTTCAGATCTCCCTGGAATATAATGACAAAGCTTCAAAGCGGACTTACTGTAGAGACACTGTGGTGGATTTGTTTAATTCTCCGTGTCACATGTGGTTCATGATACTGTGGAGGCGTGAAGCTTGTGCAGTAAACGTCATATAAAGGTCAGTACATTCTGCAGAACAGACGCAGTGCCGAGGCTGTGATGTCACCGTCTACAAAAGTGGCAGATTTGCTGTAATTGCAGAGATGTGTAAACAGCGTTTGGAAATCTTTGTACTCTGGGAATTAGTTTCAAAAAGTGTTGTTTTCAGAGCCCTGAAGCTCCTGCTCCGTGTGGGTGAGACACGCTTTCGATCAAACATTTTTCCAGATTCAGCTGAGCTCCGCTCCGTGTGGACAGTGAGCCGTGGATGTCACTGACGCTGCCTGGGATACAGAATACACACTTCCACACATCTTTATGAAAAGTGAGTCTGGTCAGCACTCCCTCCATCACATCTTGAGTCAATCTCAAACCGTACCGTGCAATCAGATTTGTTTATTTCCATGACACGTGACACAAATTAGTTATCTATCATTTAAAACCAAATCAAACTTCTCCCACTTCAGATTACAAGAGTTTGTGATTCACGCATTGATTCCTCTTTGTGCTTGTCCCTGATTGGCTAATCTACCTGTCAATCACGCACATCTGAATTTGCGGAGATGAAACCAGTGACCAGACCAATATACAAAGGTCAGTGTTTGTGTTTCAATGCTGAAAATAATGCTAATTTTGAGACATAATAAATAATAAAAATAATAACATCCCATTTTACATTCTAAAAGTGACATGGTGCAAGACACAAGACAATATTTACTAATGGATTAAATGTTAAACCTTGTGGATAGGCTCTCAGTATTTACAGACACTAACCATAAATCATGTCAAATGTGTTTTGTATTTTGACGGTTAACAGCTGAATCAATCCACAACTTCTTGGCTGCCCTCCATCTCAAACCTTCAAGGACACATGTTATGCAGAATTGACTTTTTTGAGCTTTCAACCATGTGATAACACTGTTCCCTCATGAAAAACATCCCTGGAGTTACATTTACATTCAGTCACGCCTGTTTACAAGCTCACCTCCCTCTTAGACTCAGAAAGCACTCCGTTTTCAATTTTTGGGACATCAACAGTAGAGCATTTCAGCCGCTGTATCTCATTCATTACAACTGCATGTCGGGCAGGTTGCTAATAAGTTAGCTTTTGTTTTATTTTTTCATGGCAATTCCCTCTGCTACCACTAGATGACACCGATCAAGTTACAATGAGTGCGACGAGTCCTGACTGTTAAAAAGCAATGTGTGCTTTTCAGTGCATACGTTATTTTAAAACATGAGAAGCCAAAGTAAAGGCACTGGTACCACTTTATAATAACTACATCTTATTTTGCCTTAATAAAGCATTAACAAAGACTTAATTAATAATAAATATATAGTTTATTAAACGTGATTCAGGACTAGGAACTACTTAATTAAGGTTAAGGTGAGGGTTAGGGTTAGAAATTAGGGTTGGAATATTTGTTAAATAGTTACTAAGTCTGAATCATTCTTAATAAACAATTGATTGATTATGAATTAAGTCTTTGTTCATGCTTTATTAAGGCATGAATAAGTGTAGTTATTATAAAGTGTTACCAAGGCACTCAAGAGCACGTTCAAAGTCTATATGACAGGTTAGACGATAGATTTCATTTAAATGTAGTGAACATGATTATATATAAGATTCGACTGAACATTTAGCCTGTTTGTTCTCAGTTTAACATTTTTGCATTGCATCTCCTGATTGAAGATGAAGGTAGTGTTAATTCCACAACTGTTACCTAGCAAGCATTTTGAAAACAAGGGCCAATTCCACAATAGTTATGGTTTGACAATAAATAATCCCTGATAAGACATTTATTTTATTGAATGACCGTCAGAAAAATGTGTCAGTTGCGTGTTAAGTGTTCGACTATCCACACTGTTCCCTCTATAGGGCGCTAAAGAGTGATCACACCATTGTTAGTGCTGTCCGAATGTCCAGCAGGTGAAAAAGCAGTGCACTCAAAATTTCCCACAATGCATTGCAAGAGTTGGAAAAACTACCGTGGACAGTGACAGGCCTTTAACTGGACTGAATGAGAACAGAAAGAGGAGCTGTTTAAACGAAATGTTGAGCCGACTTTATGAACAAAACACTTTAAACAAACCGTTAGCAGCAGACTTGCTAGAGTTAACCGCTTACCTTAGCTTGAGCTGTGAATAGATCGCAAATCTCAGGCAAAAAGTTGAATAATCCAGTCTGTTTAATGTTTCACGTGCAATCCATGATGAATAAAACTTGTAGGATGATTTTAGTCCATAAATATGTGTGTCAGGCAGATTTGACCCATATTTATAACAGAAATACATTTTTATTGGAGTTTTGATGATTTTTTTTTCTCCCAGACGCCAATACTCCAGGATTGAGTGCACTACTTAGTCTGCTAGAGAGTGCAGGACTATGTAATCAGTGAGGGGTTAAGGGCAAGGAAGGACATCAGCCTGTCTCTGTATTTACAACGGCACGTCGCTTTTTGATGACATCGCAGAGGAGAACTCAGCACTACTTCCTGTAATTTTAAACTTTTATTTTTCCAAATTTCCTTCACAAACTGCATCTTCACAAATGGAAAACTACGATAAATGTTAACCACAGATACCAATCAACCAAATTAAGTCAAAATTAGAAAAACACAAGAACCTGTCCTACACTTTAAAGGTCAAAAATAACACAATGAATCCATAAAAAGTGTCCTTAAAGAGTAGAATCTCATCACATCCTACAAACACAACATTCATGTCCATATCGTCCTTTCCAAACTCTACACTTTGCCCTACTTTCCTCCCGTGTCGGGCTAACCACCTCTGGCTTAGAAGATAAATAGCTCTAATCAAATGAGTTCATCTCCTATGGACCAATTTAGACGGAGGAAGTCATGAGGTTAATTGAACACGGAGGGGGACTAAGTAGGTTAGCTCCGACATGTTAGCATTAGCATATCTTTGTCCAGGATGTCATTGGGATTCATCGTGGTCGAAAAGAACAGAACCGTGGCTTCTAAGGGATCGTTCTCTACGCAATATCTGTAAAGATTTGAAGACTTTATAAAAATGCCAGCGTAATTATCTTTTCCCACGCTTTATTAGTGCTGTGAAATGTGTAGTAATTATAAAGTGTTAGCTTATTGATCTATAAATGCTTAAAGTCTATATGACAGGTTCACGAAAACGTAGTAAACATGATTAAATTGAAGATTTTACTAAACATTTTGCCCATTTGTCCCCATTTTGAGCTTTCTTAATGTTTAAAATGTTACTTCCTGGTTGAACATGAGCAGCAAATATGACATAGCTAGCAACCATTTTGAAAACAAGGGTCAAAATCCATACAAATTACATAATAGTTATGATTTGACAAATAATAGATTAGATTAGATTAGATTAGATAAATACTTTATTAATCCCGAAGGAAATTGCATTGCTGTCCGTTGCTCACATTCATACATACATAAAAAATGAAAGACACATTCAAGTAGACATAAAATATTAAAAGGTGGTAGTTAATACATACCACACTAAACAGCTACAAAATAATTTAAGTCCATAGGGAGTTAAAGGCATTGAAATCAGTGTCTTAAAAAAAAACAGCACAACTGGTCATCTCCTGCCCCTCCCTGAGGTGGCTGCATTGTACAGTCTGATGGCACGAGGCACAAAAGAGTTCCTCAGCCTGTCCGTGGAGCAGCTCAGTGAGAGGAGTCTAGTACTCACAGAGCTCCTCTGATGGAAAAATACTGAGTACAGGGGGTGGCTCTGATTGGACAGGATAATAACACCAGATAACACCTTTATTTTGTTGAATGACTGTTTAAACTGTCAAAAGAATGCGTCAGTTGTCTGTAAATTGTCTCTGCATTTTTAATAGTACGTCGCTTTTTGATGACATCACACAGGGATTCCGTTTCAGAACTCAGCACTACTTCCTGTCATTTTTTTAAACTTTGATTTTTCAACATTTCTTCACAAGCTGCGAATTCACAAATGTAAAAGTATGTGTAATATTTACCACAGGTGCCCTCCCACCAAACTAAGTCATCATTAGAATATTATGAGAACCTGACTTTAAAGGGGCACTATGTAGTTTGCTGGTGGAAGGTATGACCATAGAACTATAATAAAACCTGGAAGATGAATCCAAAATGGCCGCCCTGTTTATCCCTATGGCGTGTGCTCATTGGCGCATGACCCCAAAAAAACCGCCTTACTTCCGCATTTACTTCCTGATACGGAGGCTGACATCTTTGTTTTACTTCCTGATACGGAGGCTGCCATCTTTGTTTTACTTCCTGATACGGAGGCTGCCATCTTTGCTTTGTGCCACGTGACGACAATCCCCCACTTCATATAAAAACGGTAATTTCGGTGATTTTAGAAACGGTAGAAAAGAACATTTCCTTCTATTTTATTTAAATACCAATAATAATTCAGTACTGTCTGCAATTATAATGTGCAATTTTAGAAAAAGGCTGGTTCCAAGAGGCTGCAGTACCTCGCATGGCCACAAATCAATCATAGACCACAGACAGAGGGGGCGTGCCTTATCCAGTTCATGTAATACATCCATGAGTATGACACACTCTACAACGTTCTGTTCTCCTGAAAATTGAATAAAACCAAGCAATCTCCTGAAGACAAGCAGAGCGCCCAGTACTTTTTGAGCAACAAAAACTCTTTAATTGGATAAATAAAACATGGATGAGTTTATATCATACTGTGGAATCTTTCGGGCAAAGCAAAAACGATTTTATGAGAAAAGGTGACGGACCCTCAACTTGAAAACCGACAAAGTGCACCTTTATTAAAAGAAGTCCATTCATTCCCTGTTCAAACCTGCAGAAGCGATTCTCTGCTGCTGCCCTGCTCTTCATGGTGGAATTTTTAAAAACCTTACACCATATTTCTGAGTGTTGGCCAGTGGTGCAGTGGATGAGGGAGCTGCACACGTGGGGTTACTATCGCTGCAGCGTCGTAGCTCTCAACCACCCCCGTTTTCTTCCCATTTCATGCTACATCTGAAAAACCTTAGAAAAAGCAACTACATTTTTTGAACAGAGAGTCTGATTATTTCTGTAGAAACCACAACAAGAACATTAAGACACTTTATGAGCCTCAAATGAAGGACAAAGCAGGATTACTCAAACATACGTCATCAGAATAGAACTATGTATTTGAGGGAATATCTCGGCTGGTAGAGTGCTTCTCTTCTGAGCCAAAGGTCATGAGTTTGAATCCCGCTGAACAATGTTAGTGAAGGTCAGATCCACTGGCCCTCGGGTTGACGGTTCCATTTCAGCTCCCGCATACGAACACTAATTCCTTGATGTAAAGCGCTGTCAGAGGTAGAAATGTGCCACTGTACTTGTGACCATTTACCATTTAAAAGCTTGACAAAGGACATGATTCTGTATTGCAAAAAACAACAACAAAGTAACTAACAAGAGGCTATTTAAAGACTCTGTACCTGATTTTGACTGTGTAGAAAAACTTGAAAAAACAGAGCAGCCAATGTTTGCAGCCATTCCAAAGTTATCCCTCACTTTCTTACGTGTTCTAAGCATCCGATTATTCACTGCGCTGACTTTATAAGTGCTTTTCACAACTTTCCGAGTGAGCGGATTATGACGTGACAGTAATGCCAATGACAACTTGCATGCTAAGCACACTTCCTGGTTTTGAAGAATATAACACTCAATTTTTAGATGCAGATAGCACACAGTGGTCTCATTTTAACCCTAAAAGCTGCTTTTGTAATATATATATATATATAAATCTGTTTTCCAGTATATATATATATATATATATATATATATATATATACTGTATATATATATATATATATATATATACTGGGGCGAAACAGATTTTGCTCAAACTCACACAAAATGTGAATAACATGAAGCAAACACTAAAACTGAAGAGGAGAGAGCTAGATCTGAGCGATATGGCAAAAAATTATTATCGTGAATTTTTTTGGAGCCAGATCATGATTTCGATTTTATCACAATTCGTGTTCACTTTGTATTTTTTTGTTGCCTTTAATAGAGCTGCACGATTTAGGCAAAATATCTAATTGTGATTTTTCTGACCAGTGCAATTGTGATTTGATTTTTATTTATGTTTTAATAAAAGGATTTAGTTCAAAATTTATTTTTTTTAAAACTATTTTGTCACTTTTAGTCGTGTCTTTGTCATTTTTAGTTGCATTTTTGTCACTTTTAGTCACATTTTGATGCACTGAGTCGCGGTTGTTGTTTGTAGGTTGTTGTTTTTTTGTCTCTTTCGAAGACATTTTTTTCGCTTTTGGTCACGCTTTTGTCACTTGTTTCAGAACATGTTTGTACAAATCCAAACTACAGTTTTTCTTCAAATCAAAGCAAGACATGTTGTTGTTTGTGGAAGAAATCAGCCTTTGTGATTTGCCAATTGCATCCATTAAAGTTGCGATTTTGTGTGGATTTGGTTTAATCTTGCAGCCCTGGTCTATAAGAGTTAAATAAAGTAATCTGCTCAGAGGCTTCAGAGGCTAAACAACAGGAGAAAAAGTGTGATTGAACAGACAGCTGCATTAAAGACACAAACAGTCAATCACGATACGACGATTTCACAAATACAGCAGATTGTCACAGGGACGAGCACCCGATTCAATTTTTATCGCCCGGGCCTAGAGAGAACCCCAGTTTAAGAAACACTGTTCTACACAAATCAATAACACCTTTATTCTCAGATAAAACACTCCCATAATGAGCGCTACTTTAGCAACAACAGTGGAGCGAAAAACTCTCGCACCTTAACAGCATGACGCCAAACGACAACACGTATTCCCCCCTCGCTAAGATCCCCACAAAGGCCGACGCGCGGATGATAAAGCGGCGTGTTATCCGTCATGTACCGACAGCAGCCTTCCCTCCTCGCATTAACACATCTTTCCTCTGTGTATTTTTCTTCCATATTTCACATTTGCACATAATACGGCGTGTGGAACTGGAAGCTTTTATCCCGTGCCGAGGAGCGGGAGGCGGCATATCAATAAGCGGGAGATGTGTCTGAGGTGATGGGAGCAGACGTCTTCAGTGAAAGGCTAAAGGCGCCTGTTTGGCTGTGATCTGCAGCAGAAGGTTCAGCTCATGCGCAGGATCAGAAAACAGGGCACGGCCTCATGTTTGGGCTCATGTTAGTGGCGGGATGAAAGGAGCGGGAGATGTGGGAGCGTTTAGTATCAGGCGTTGGAGTTGCGGTGCAGTGTCTTTTCTCCGTGAGTCTCCGTAGTTGTTTACAACAGAAAAACAACAGAAAAAGGATCACGGTCTTTGTAGTTCTATCAGTTTTTACTGTGCGGCTAGGGCTGTGATTAACGGTTATTTTAGTTGTCGCTAAGTAAAATGGTTATTGTTATTCTATTTTCTATTTCAATCATGTAATAATATAAAAATTCTAACTTTGTCATTCCTGATTTGATCAACACATAATAAAAAAAGGGTCTGAAAGAAAAAAATCCTTTGGTATCTCATGTAATAGAACTCAAGATAATGTACACAATACTTTCCAACAGCTTGTTTCTGATACTGGTATTTGGTGGTAGCGCGCCATCTACTGGCAGCAGTGGGAATTACCACGAAAAAAGCCGGCAATAAGCAACTTGCCCTGATAGGATAATAGAAGTACACAGTTTGTAATGAAATGTAAAGAATAAGAGCATACTTTATTTACTTAAAAAAATACCCATCTAGGTATGTTTTAGCTCAACAAAAGCCAATTTGACATAATATGTGATCTCTTGGAAGGTTCATAGTTTGGTTAATGATTATGATTACCAAATATGAGTATGATTATTAACTAACTAGTCATGACTTTTCTGATTAATCGTTACAGCCCTACATGCCACCACACAAAATGTTTGATATAGCAGATGGGACAGTAGTTTTGTCATCGTTAGATTCATATGTGATAGTTATATAAGTTATATAGTTATATTCACCTTATTCTGGAAGTTGCCTTACGCGCCGCCGTCTTGTTTGCGTTGTATTAGTTTACATGGAGCAGACGAGCTCAACAGAAAATAAGTTCTACACGGACTAAAAAGCCGTTTTCAGACTGACCAGGAAATCTGTGCGTTGTTGACTTGTTGTTGCTCATGTTCATTAAACATTTTACACAAATCAACCTACTTTATGTAACATTTTAGCGGCAAGACTTTTCCCTCGTTCGTCATTAGCTTTAACGGAGTTCTCGTCAAACGGAAGTGCGTTTACAACAAAAGTGCAAAAAACAGCAAAAGTGGGCGGGGCAGAATAAGGTCAATAGTGTAGTTCTGTATGTAAAGTTATAATAATAATGTCATGTAGTAAAGTCTTAGGACAATAAGACTGGGGCCCTTTTAAACTTTTTCTGACTGCCCTTCCTGATTTTATTACCAACATCAAATAAAAACTTTTTTTTTTGGTATCTCATGTTTTAGATCTGATACTGGGATTGTATGTTAGCGCACCATCTACTGGCAGCAGTGGGAATTACCATGAAAAAAGCTGGCTATAAGCAGGCAACAAGCCCTGGTAGGCTAATAGTAGTACACAGTTTGTAATGAAATGCACAGAATGAATGCATTATTTATGGATTTAAAAACAGTCCAGGGGAAATTGAAACAAAGTGTTTTCTGAGGCTCAGAGGAGTAAGGACCTTGTAAACATGGTTAATGAGACAAGCGAGAAGGGAGCAAAATACAGGTGTGTTTTGAAGAAGGAACAATGTCATAACATGGGTAAAACGCAACAAATGTTATTTTCAATGGGAGAGTTAGCGTTAGCCTCCAAACATCACAAACCCTGAAAAACCAAGTCTGTTTTGGCGACTGACAACCTCTTGACCACACGAAGGCCTGTCACAACGACAAATTTTGAAGTGCGATGTATTACTGAGAAAATGTTGGACAATAAACGATAATATAGAAACTAATTTACAACACTGACACAAACCAAATGAAGTGCTCTACATGCTCAGTCGGCTAATCATGTAAAAAAAAAAAACAACGACAAAAAAACAACAGGAGCGGCAATAAATAAATGACAGAATGAAACACTTAAGTACTAAAATTTCTCATTTCATTCCTCATTTGATCAACACAGAATAAAAAAAGTGTCTGAAAGAAAAATCAAATCTTTGGTATCTAATTTTTTAGAACTCAAGATAATGTCTCGTACAGCAAAAACACATACATATTGTTCCTGATACTGGTATTTGGTGGTAGCGCGCCATCTACTGGCAGCAGTTGGAATTACCATGAAAAAGCTGGCAATAAGCAACTTGCCCTGATGGGATAATAGAAGTACAGTTTGTTTGGATGCGTCAGTCCTAGTTCATCTGCAGCCTGTCCGTCCGTGGGAGTAGGATCTCTCCTTCACTGTGGTTCTCCCCGAGGTTTCTACTTTTTCCCATGGGGTTTTTTGTAGTTTTTCCTCGCCGCGAAGGAGGGTCAAAGGACAGGGGCATTCTGGGAAAGTTATATGAACTGCTTTTACCTGTGGCCCATCGAGGCAACTGTTGTTGTGATTTTGGGCATTATAAAAATAAATTGATTTGATTTGATTTGTAATGAAATGCACAGAATGAATGCATTATCCAATCCAGGGGAAATTGAAACACAGTGTTTTCTGAAGCTCAGATGGGCCTTGTAAACATGATTAAACATTATAATGATTAATGAAAACAGCATGAACAAAGCGACATGCTACAACTCTAGGTATGTTTTTGGAGAAGGAACAATGTTACGACATGGGTAAAAGCTCAACAAAAGTCATTTTTGCATAATACTGTATGTGTGCTTCAAAGATGAGGGTTTTATAATTAAACAAAGGTCATGTCAACCCTAGAGCCAGGACACAACTGCCTACCTTAAGTCTCCTGAGCCCATTTCACCAAAAGAGTGCCAAAACCCACACATCCATAAATCCAAATCTATGTATTGTATCCTTGCTGTTCCAATGTCACAATGAAAAGCACTAAAGAAATCCATCTCTGTATCTCCTGAGATTTAAAGCACTTTAGAGCAACAAAGGCATGAATCTCTATCGTTTTGACACAAACACATTCTTCAGAACGTGTTGTGCTCATCTGTCTGAGCCGCAGATTAAAATAGCTCTGGACATTTATATTCTGCGTCTTTGTTGTGACAGGCAGTTACAAGGATTTAATTACTAATGTCATGCTGTTGATTATTTCAGTTGTTTGTCTATTTTAGGGACACTGATCAACCGCAAATCTTATGTGATGTACCAGGACTCGATTCAAATGAACAATGGATCGGAAAAATACACATCGTTCGTACTTGAGCCTGGTGTCTGGGATGTCAACGACAAGAAGTGTAAAAGCTAAAGGCTCATTTATGCTCCATTTTCACGTGTAAACAGCCCAGTGTGTTCCGAGCGGAGTTACCGTCACTGCTTTTATAGCCAAGTTTCTACTGAGCCCACGTTTCGACTGGCCCGATTCTCCAGACCTGTTTGCTTTGGAGCACAAATTTAAGGCGAGACACTACAGGCAAAACTCATTTTTTTCCTTTTTTTCAGTTTGTGCTTTCAACATATCGGCTTTCATGTGAAACAACAAACTTGTCCAATCTGCTCCAAAAGATGTTTTATTCATGTATTCATTCATTTAATCCACTTCATCCATAGATTTCTCTGGGACATTGTAAGTTCAAAGGACGTTTTCTCTCTCCTAGGGACATAGGATCACCATTTAAAAGTAGCTCCCACACAAACCAAACTGTACAGTCTTGGACTCAACAAGATTTTGGCGAAACACACTGAAGGATTTTTTGATATCTAATTCTAAAACTGATTTATTAAAGTTTTCATTTTAAGGTGAAAATTACATTTTTAGGACAATTTTCAGTCTAGCCACTGGTCACTGTCCAGGGTGTACCCCGCCTAAGGCCCAAAGTCACTGGCATAGGCTCCAGTCACCAGTGACCCCTATAGGGAACAAGTGGTAGAAAATGAATGAATTAGTGAATTTTCAGTCCAATCTAGTATCCTCACAAAAACAAGAAATCCAAAATCCCCCCAAAAAATGAACCAAGAAATTTAAACCTGGTTTGTCCATTTTTCAGATGAATTTTTGGCTGTTTTTTCCACATAAAATGCCCAATTTCCACATGAGAACATGACTGAATAAAGTACAAGTTTCAAATTGATATAATTAAATTTAAGATTTTTTCCTTTTTTTTTCCAGAACTAAGTAACTTCAGCAACAGAGCTCCCCCTGCAGGTCTCCTGTGAAAATACACTGCTAGTGAAAAGCCTTTTTTTCTTTTCTTTTTTTTCCCCCTCTTCCTTTTTATTGAAATATTATTTATTTATTATTTATTTATTTATTTAAAACAAGGACAGTGCACAGATAACATTAAACTCAATGAGAAGATTTGCTCTGCGCCAGATTTAGCTACAAGCTACTTTCCATCTGTAAATAAATAAATAAGGTAAATAAGGATGTACAATCACATACAAAAACATTCCATGTCAATGAAAAGAGAGCAAGTGTTTCTATTGAAGAGTTGTCTTCAGGTCTGTGTTAAGAAAGCTACAAGGCTGGTTTTCTGTGCAGAGACAGCAGGGGGCGACAACGAGGACTTCAAATGCCCCGAAAATACATTTACAACCACCAGACAGACTTACAAAGACATTCAATGAGGTAAAATGTTACTTAGTTCCACTTTAAATAAAGGCTGACAACACATTTTTTACACAATACATAAAAAAAAAAATACTGAGCCAGATGCTGTTGCCCGGACTCTTGACATCACAGTTTGTTCTTGACTAGTTTCCATTTGCTGACACTGAAAGGCCCTAATGGTTTGAGCTGTCAGAGTCTAAAACGATGTGAGGAGGAGAGCGGGGCAGATGGGTGAGAGAGGGAGAGAAAGGAGCTCCATCCATCACCAAACACACAACAAACATGTTCTAGTCCTCACGCTAACACGCCGCACTAATGACTGGAATGAAGGCTGTGCATTTCCCCCACAGAGACAGACTTAGGCCTGGGAGGTGCCCGGTGACTGATGGGAGTTCATGTTTGTTACAAGAGACAAGAATATCCTCAGGGGTGGGGGATGGGATTTATGATTCATTACTTTATTTATTAATCGCATATTTGGGTGTAATTGATAAAACACAAACATGGAAAAGATTTGCACCACACTTTTGATTTGACTTTTTGCCGCAAGCCATTCTTCACAAATGTTCACACTTACTTACCAACCTAAAAACAAATAAAATGAAAACTTTTTTTTGTTTTTTCAGAATTGCTGTACAACAGAAAAAACCCCAAACTAAATAACTGTAAAATAACTGTTTCCTGTTTATCGTCGCATGGCACTCATGTCAAGACCCAAAATATCGTATCTCCAGCGTATAATGTGTCTAACATTGCATTGTCCAAACCCATTGTATTGCATAAAGGGAAGTTAAAACGTGGCTTAGATAAGTTAAATAAGTGAAGTAAATGCAGAAATAAAATCTGACAATAAACTGGACGGTGTGTCTGTTTCCTCCAGCTTTAGCCACGCCTCACAGCCACAAACTTGAAATTACTAACCACTTTTTTGTGAATTATGATCACAACGTATAATTCAGATTAGATTTAGATTTTATTGTTAAATTTATAAACATTAGTCATGTTTGAAGTGGTCGGAGGACCAGGACCAGTCTTCAAGTCCCACCAGATCTAAACCAGGTGGAAAACTACACTATTCTAGTTGAAGTGTCTAAATCCAACTCAACAGTCTATGGTACAGAGCTGACATCACTGTCTGCAGAGCCACTCCATTATATTACTTCTGACAACTTTTGCAGCTAAACAGCTTTTGTTTCAAAAATATAAATGCATCTGTAATGTGGAACAATATTTCAACAAGAGCACTGATTATCCATCCTGGAAATGGCTCTCACTGTGGAGTGTTTTTGCATTGTAAATCTCTCAAAGAAAATTGCATTAGCTGCAATAAAGTTAGCTTGAAAAGACATTTAAATTTGTAAAAGAACGTGTAAATGAACTTGAGTGCAGTAAAACATGTAAAACTTTAATTAACAATATCAACATAATCCACCCAAAAAAAAAGAGTATATTATCTTACAATGCATCTTACGAGGCTCCCGTTTACACCCAAAACTCCTCCCACAAGCCAATTAACACAAAAATCACAAGTTTCTACTATAAACTAAAATAATTTCTCATAACAAAAATAATCAACAAAAATTCAATATTCAAATCACTGGTGTCTCTGCGCCTGTAACATGCTCAAAAAAAGAATTCAATACATTTTAGTGCAGAAACCAGCACAATGACGTCAGACGCCAGTGTCCCACGTGGTGCAACATAACCAGGAACTGAGCCAGGCCCTCGGTTTGACTGTACGGACTTGTGAATGGAGATGGATTCAGCAGCAGTGTGCACTGTCCTAGTGTGCACCCAAGACTCCTGGGAAGGAGTTTGAACGGTGAAATGGGCAGAAAACGGAGCGGCCGGACGGCGAGATGAATGAAGGTAAGTGGGTTAGCACGTGTGTGGGTGCAGGCTCAGGTCGGAGACGGGCTCTGACGGGGCTACTCCGTCACAGAACCATGGGGAAAAACTAACCATTTAAGTTTGTAAATAAGTAGAATATATTGAAAATGTATTCAGCTACAGAATACAGACTACCTGCATTAAAAAGTATTTGTCACATATTCTATTCCTTTGTCTAATCAGACAGCTGTATTCTGAATACTTCACACTGAGCTGCATGAGAGAAAGAACATTTGCACACACACTCATGATAAGAGCTTTCTATTTTTCTCACTAATTCAGTGCAGCTCGAAGCCTGAAATTGATGATCATATACCAAAATATTTTCTTGTGATTTTAGGAAAGTAACTGTATTCTGAACACCACCAAAAGAATAAGAAAAGAACACTTAAAATGAGTATACTTGTGCTGAATACATATTTTCTGTACATATATTCAGCATTTCCCAACACTGGTTATAGTTAACTTAAAGTGCGTATGACAGGTTTTCATGATTTTCTAATTTTGACTTTATTTGGTGTAGTAATACCAGTTGTATATAAAAAAAAAATTGTTTTGCACCAATCAAGCAGCCATTTGTGGAGAAAAGTGGACAAATATGTTGAAAATTACAGGAAGTAAACTGACTGATGACGTCACACTGGGGAGACTAAGTTTAAGCATAATTTAGACAAAACATAGGACTATTTTTGATCCTTTAAACATTGATTCAACAAAATAAAAGTGTCTGCATGTATTTATATTTGTAACAAAAATAAAATCATTCAAATTGAACAAGTTTTGGCCCCATGTACAGGATGGTTGCTAGGTAATTTCCAAGTGTGATGTCATCCTTTACAACCAGGAAGTAAAACAAAAAAACAAAAAAATTGCTAAACCGTGATAAAATTTGTGAAGTATTTTAACAAAATTTGTAATATATTGATCTTAACTGTATTTTTGTCAAATGAGTCGTCCAACCTGTCAGAGGTACTTTAATTTCATGGCAGAAATGTTCACCTGTGAATGTAACTAAAATGAATCTGAGAAATTTCAGAGCAAGAGGACCTCATATACAAGATTAATAAAATGAAAGCGGTTAATGAAGCTAAATACAACTCCAGTTATGTTTCGATGCAGTTTTAACGTAACAAAACAAACAAACAAAAAAGTAATGAAACATAATTTAAAAGAAAATAAATAAAAAGCAACAGAAGGCATGCGTGCGTCCTTCAAGGTGCAGCTCTTGGCCCCGCTCTTTACTCCCGTCTACTTGTGACATTGAGTTCTTGCTGAGCGTGCATGCTCTCCCCATCTGTGCAGAACCCCGACCAGCCCGCTCGGCCCTCTCACTCCGACCTCTGCGCCGAGTTAACCTTTTAGACGTCCTCATTAGCGCCGGGTGGGAGGAGCCTGTTGGCCGGTCAGCAGAGACAAATGAACGGCGCGACCATTGATTTGACTCGTGCCTGAGCCGGGGCCACGCTGTCTGCTCAGAGCACAGAGTAATGAGCTCATCAGACAGGAGGAGCTTCACGGGAGCTGGAGAGCACGCTGGGGCAGTGGAGGGGTCTGCTGGAGGAACTGCAGGAGGCTGGGCTTGGAATGATCAGACAGGCTCAGAACAGTGGAGGTATGTGTTGTTACACCGTTTGAGGTTAGGAGAGAAGACACTGAAGAGCCAATTGGATCATTAGACGTGTGTTGTACATTATTCAGTCTTTTAAAACTACTCTTCTACACCAGGGCTGTATTTGATTGAAGAAACTGTAAAGACCTGACAATCAATGGATTAGTCGAGTAAAAGGGGGGTGATAGAAATATATCAAAACTATAAAATATTTCTATGTTAGGGGTGTAATACGCAATTGTTAGCTAAAAGACGAAGCAAACCTGAGTGTCACTGCAGTATTTATGCGCTAATATTAATCTTACATGGTTTAATTAACTTTGGATTTCATATTGGTGGAAAAAACAGACAGCTTTTTGATCTTTTACGTGCTCAAGCTAAAGATGAGTGGCTAATGTTATAAACTTGACACTGATTATTACTACAACAGTGCGGCAAAACAAGTGCGTCAAGCTTTCATTTAGTCGTGTTGTGGACAGTTCACAGCAAATGCACTGAGGTCTATTATGAAAAAAAAAAAAAAAACTACAAAGGCTCAATCGGTTAAAGAAAAAATGGAAAATGCGCACCCAAAAAAGACCACAACTGCACAGAAGTTCATGCAAAACAACTAATTATCCAGAAAAGTGCTAGGGAACTGTGTGTTTATGTGTTAAGACTCCGAAATCTTCAGCTAACTCACTCCTTGTTTTCGGCATTTAAATCCTTTCATTCTTAATAAACTAATTCATCGACTAATCTAATCTAAGACCTTGATTTTCCTTCAGTGGGCCTGGGAATTGCCAGGTGTACTTTGAAAAAATTGAGTTAACAGATTCACATATGGGTTTAATTGAATGATTTAACATTTTGGAGTGTCCTGAGCAAACTTCTGATCCAAATAAGAAAGCAAAACATACTCCACTGCCAACTTTTAAAAGCCACAAAGACAAACCAAAGACTCCTCTGTGAGCTTGTGCTGAACACCACGCGCTCCGTAGCAAAATAAAAGTCACCTGTGAGCGCTAAAACGAAGGGTACGGGCCAAATATTTCACCAAACTTCAACAAAACGCTGAAAGACGCCAGACCAGTCCCAGCAGCTGTCACCATAAGAGCCAGTTACACCTGCAAGCGGCAATGAAGGGCCTTGAACCCCACTTGGTCATGTACATTTACTTAAAACACGTGATCACAAAGATTTATTATGAAATAAATGTATATTAGAGTCAATAGGGCTTTTTAAAAGGACAAATATTATGCTAAATTGACTTTTTTGAAATTTTAACCCTGCTCTGACAGTGTTCTCTCATCAAAAACAAACCTGGAGTTGCATTTAGCTTCATTCAGGCTAGTCTGATGGTTAGAAAATCCTCTTGTTTTCGATCCAAGAATCTTCTGCTCTGTTTTTAAATCCATAAATCATCTGCAGACTCGCTCTGAGCATTTCTCCATTTAATCACGATCATTACAGCTGCATCACAGCTCAGCACAGCTAGCATAACAAAGCATTGAGTCTATCAAAATGGGTGTAACTGCCTCTGCAGCCAGTAGATGGAGCCAAAGCTAAGTTAATATGGTCGATGTAGTCCCTCATTCGTCCAGGCGTTCCATCGAAGAAAAGGTTACAGGGGTCGTCATCTCCCCCTGTAACCTTTCTTATGATACTAAGTTAATATGGCATCTCTCAAGGCTATGACAAAGTTACATTGTTCTTTGTAAAAAAATATTTTAATTTTAGTTCAAAAACATGAGATGTCAAAGTAATGATACTGAAGCGCATGTTTAAATGTCAATAACAATACAAACAATGCATAATATTTGTCCTTTAAAGGTCCCATAACATGCAAAATCGACTTTTCAGAGGTTTTAACCTTCCTACAGTGCTATTTGGGCCTCGTATGTTGTGCCCAAAGTGGTTTTTTGATTGATTCCCTCATGTTTTCGCTAGAGAACTGTCTTTTCCGTCCCCCTCGGCTGAGCAGCAGACGGGGGCTCCTCACAAGGATGACGCGGCTTCACTAGGATGACGCGGTGTTTAAGCCACGCCTCCAGGAAGCGTGCAGCCGCAGAATAAAAACAGCTAATGCTAATGCTACAGAGTAATTACACTATGGATACGACAGATCGAAGAGTTAGCTTGTTATTTACCAAACGGCAACGTCCGTCGTCGAGGCACTGGAGCACGTCAAACTCCAGGTCAGATCCAGGACGTAGGACTCAGCACGACGCACCGTCAGGACGATAAAATGTTTATTCCCGTGTTTGTGAATCGCTGTTTACCGGAGCACACGGCGCATGCACCATCTCCACTCTAGGCTTCGGCACGAGTTGGGCGGGGGAGGCGCGCGAGTTGGGCGGGGGAGGCGCGCGAGTTGGGCGGGGGAGGCAGCCTGCTCTCTGTTCGGGGGGTCAGATCTCAGAGTGAGCCGTTTGCTTTTGGAAGGAGGGGGGCCAGTCCAAGAAATGGGTGTCTTTTGGAAACTGTTATGTTATGGATATTGCACAACGCAAAATTTTATCAACAAAGCCCTTAGAATAGACTGTGTAAAGGGGAAAATAGCAGAATATGGGACCTTTAAATAGCCTAATTTATTTAGATTTGTGAAATAAGTAAATTATGTTGTGTCTTTTATGTTTTATTTAGTGCGCTGTGCTATGAACTGTGATTAATCACATTTCAAAAGTGTGATTAATCTGATTTTTACTAAATTAATGATAGACCGCTCTAATAATACCATAATACTTTACAAAATTAAACATCCATTTTACAAGAACAACAAATAGAAAATATACCCGCACACTGCCTCACTTGCTAAGTATTTATTCAGATATAAACAACATTTTAGCATCATCAGGCAAACCAACAAGACAACTAGACAAGAGATGTGTAGAAGCCTAAACTTCCACGGTGAGTCGACTGATTAATGCAAGCGACCTGTTATTGCTTTATGAACAACATTGTCCCTTTTATCGACTTTTATTACGCTTAGAAACCTATTCCATCTTACTAACATAAAACAGTTTGTGGTTTAAATAGAGAGAACATAAACATGAGATTCACGCAAACGTTTCATCTGGACAATGACGTTTCAACTTCCAGTATTCTACGTTACATTTTCTCTTCTCTTCCCACACTGCAGCTGCATTCGGCTTTAAACAGCCTCTCTCTGGGTCCGCAAACACAATCACACTGTTAAGAATTGATTAAGCGTCATTAAACATTGCAGACACAAAAGCGAGTGTCAGCAAATGCACCGCTGTTGCTGAGACGCCCCGGGCCTCAGTGTGCACTTCACTCACGCTGGGAAAATACAGTGCGGGCAAAGATAGAACAACAACGATCATCAGCTTTGGATCCAGCGGTCCTCGTCCCTGATTGGTAAAAAGAGTCGTCTTCTTATCTTATTCTTGGACTTAACCAGGTTTGGAGCAAGTTATGAGTTCAGGGCCCTGATAGAAAGTTACAAAGCTTCGCTAAACCAGGGTTAACCCCGACGTTACCTCACTGACTTTATATTTCCAAAATGTATCCTGTCTTCTTTTGTACTTCTTTTAACTTTTAAACGACACATATTCTGCTACAGTGACTTTTTTGAGCTTTTAACCATGTTCTAACAATGTTCCGTCATCAAAAACATACCTGGAGTTGCATTCGGTTTCATTCACACTGTTTTGAGGAACGTTTATTAGAAAATCCTCCCCCCTCCGAGCGTCAAACACACTTCCTGCGGAACTTTCTGGATTTTCGTACGTATTTTCAGATCATCTGCGTCACTTATCCGAGAATGTTCTGTTTTGAAACCTGGCTAACAGAACTAGTTCATGATCATGGTCTTTATATCAGTCACATGTATCGCTCTCCTTCCTAATGCATTCCCAGCATCCTCAGTATTCATCGCAAGGAATTTAGAAGCACTTCTCACAAGTTTCCGAGCCCAGAACGTCACGGACCGTCATGTGTAAAGTTAATTAGCATGGATAAAAGGCTCTATGAATAGATCTAGATGTAGTAAAAGTTGTGGTCTCAGTTTCACCCAAATAGATGCTTTTACAATAAATCTGTGCTGGGGCAACACAGTAACTTTATTACTTGCAAAAAAAAAAAAAGCTGCAAAAATCAGGTATAGCCCCTTTAAGTTAGATCATTGCTAAACTCGTTCTGAGCATTTTTGACTCTAAACACGATAACTGCTGCAGGAAATCCTCATCATAATGTCTTTAAGGTACTCAAGAGCATGTTAAAAGGCTAATAACAATGTGAAAAATGCAGAATATTTTTCCTTTAACTTGTAAATTTCTAGTAATAAGACAGATGTAAAAAGCAAAATGAGCTCATCACTTTTTACATCTGTTTTATTTGAAGAAAGAAAAGTTAATGCCTCACTAACCCTATAATCCATCTTTGTAGGACAGGCCTGGGATGTGTGTAATCTGATTTCTTTTTAATTCTTCACCTGTACAAGTTTTGACAAAGAAAATTGTGCAGAAAGGATCAAAGGAATGGGACAAAGACAAAAAAAAGTGAGACAATGTTACAGCTTGACATTGACAGTTCTCTTAGAATCCATTGCAATTTGTCTTCCAAATACAACAGTTATTTAAAAAATCTGTCCATTACAGCAAACATGGTGATACGTCACCTGCATGTTTTCATAGAAATGAAAAGTTAAAGCCATATTTCTGAACATTTTCCATGCAGATAGATACAGTATGTTTAATGCAGGAGGAGGCCAAGTACGAGTCAAGTTTGTGGGTTTGCACCTCATGATAAGGACAAGGATAAGTTTTCCAGTGCAATAAAACAATGAAAGTTGTTATTTTGGCTAAAAAGTGATTTTAACTGACAAATTAACAGCAATAATCTGATGTAATTGTTGTGTCTGATTATTTTAGTAATCTGTTTCATTTTTATGGTTATGTAAATGTACCAACAGTTACCAACAGCACTGTACACTAACTTGAAAATCCGACACAAAGTATCCAAAATAACTTTACAGAGCTGGAACAATATTCAATATAAAAGTGCACCAACCAACTTCTGCTTGGGTCCACTAAAGGAATCTGATTATCAGAGTGAGGCCAAACTAATGAAGCCCCGTGCAGACTGGCTCACCCTTCACCATTGAGGGCTGACAACAGACAGACAGCAGATCTATAAGAGGGAGGAAATGTGTCAGAAAGTGGATAAATACAAGAAAAACACTGGAGAAGACGAAGGCCCAGAGGCAACGGGGGCCAACGAGAAGTGAAGAGAAAAGAATCAAGAGTCAATAATGAAATAAATGGTGCAGAGAGCGGAAACACAAAACCCACTGACAGAGAGAGCCAGCAGGAGACGCCCATCTCATTAAGAGCTCCTCACGACTGGAAGTTCTAGAAGTCGGTCAATGGATGGACGTTACTCGAGTGAAAACAGTATTTCTCAATGTGTAACTACCACGGACAACTTCGACTGCGGGAAAAGTCCAAAATGTAAGGCATGGTCACTTAGTTGTCAAATAACTTTAGGCAAACAACTTTACTTTTGTCTTTTAAACATGTTATAATGTAGGAGTCGTCTTTCAGATCGCTGCGCACTGTAAGAGGAACCAAACGTTTTTACTCAAGCAGTTGAACTGTTATTTGCTTTTAACTCTTACTGAAGTAGAATTAAAAGTATGATGTTTGAAAACTAGAATGTCTAAAAGTTACTCAGGTAAATGTAACTGAATAACACACACTCTAGATAGGTGTATGAGGTATATATAAACAAAAACCGAAGTACAATTAAATAATAAGTGGCACAGTAGTTGAATTTACTTTCAGCAAACATATAGACACAACAAAATTCTGCTCATTAACATGTTCTTTTTGGCTAATAGAGTGTTTTCTGTGTCTTTTTATGTTCTCGCTCCTATCGAGATGACATCTATCACGTCATTGTATCCAATCCCTTTAGTCCCTCTGCCATGCAGCTTTCTCTCATGTTCTCATGTTTTTGTTCTCACGTTTTTCTCATGTTTTCTAGTTCTCGTGTTTTTCTAATTATGAGTTTTCTAATTATGAGTTCTTATGTTTGTCTAATTATGACTTAGTTTGGTAGGAGGGCACCTGTGGGAAATATTTAGCATAGTTTTAGATTTGTGAAGTTGCAGTTTGTGAAGAAATTTAGAAAAATATAAGTTTAAAATGACAGGAAGTAGAGCCAGGTTCTAAAACGGAATCCCTCTGTGATGTCATCAAAACAGACGTGCCGTTGAAAATACAAGGGCCAGAGAATTTATTGCCCATGTCCAACCAGGAAGTAACGGTATAAAACTATAAAACATTACAAAAACTATCAAGCTGGCAAAATGATTGGTAAAATCTTAAATAAAATTGTGAATGTGTTGAGACATCCAGGCTCATAATTATTAGTTAACACTCCATCTCTACCTCAGAGGTGGACAGAGTGGCAGAGTACCATCATGTGCGTGAGGCGCTGCAGAGGTGCGGTTATGGAGATTGGACATTTGCCAGGGCGTCCAATAAAAGTCCATGCAATAAGCCCCAAGCTAAAACACCCCAAACTACGAACAAACACAAGGCTCAGATCACCCTCGCTTATGAAGCAAACCCGTCAAAACAACTGTGTGTTTGTTCTCCAAACATGGCGTTATTACAGCTTTGAAACCCATTAACACCTTACGCTCCAGGCTAGTGCGCTCTGACGATAAGATCCCAAATGGTAGGAAAGCAGGAGAAGAAAAAAGCCTAACATGTCTTCTATGCGCCTCTCCAGGTCCACATGTCTGACAGAGCTTTAGTATCCGTCTGTGGAACATGACAGTTTGACAAGTGGACGAGGCTCAGTCCAGATTTCATGAAAGAGCAGCCTGAGGGAGGATGCTGAACGTCGTCAATCAACTCCAAGCTTTTTCTGCATCAGTCTGAGTCAATTATACTCCAAAAACATACTGACAACTTCGATTGGATGGTGACTGCGCAAAGTGACCATTTCAAAGTTCTATTCGAGACTAGAACCAGTGATCCTTATTCAAAAGTGTGCTGTGTATCCTGTATAGTACCGTTTGGACTGTTGGAGCAGCTGGTTTCAAGTTGGTTTCTCTTCAAAATGACTAATGTTATGTAAAAAGGACTTTTCTGAATTTTTTTTTTTTTTTTTTTTTACCATGTTCTAACATTGTTCCATCTTCCAGTTGTGTCTCAGAAAAAGCTCTGTTCCAAATGTCCCAGTTTGTGACGTGGAGCGTGTTTTTAAGTCCATAAATCATCACTAGATTCGTTCGCATACCTTGCTGCAATAAAGGACTTTTAATTATTAGAGTGCCTAGGACTATTTACCCACTTCCATGTTACATCCAAGGGTGCTTTTTTGGTATTTTAACCATAGTATCTTTGATATTTGATAACAGACATCTTTGATGAGCACTTGATCTTTTACATTTTTTTACTCTAAAGGACCTAGAAGCACTTTTGTTCTTGTATATATTATTTTAGGTTCTAAAACAGGAGATGCTAAAAATAAAGGTACTCAAGAGCATGTTTATATGCACTTTCAGTATGATTTCATGGACACAGGAAGTTAAATCCATACTTCTAAACATTTATTTTCTCCACAAGCAGTATGTAAGGCAATATAATCATCAAATATATGTACAGGAACTTCTTGGGATGCAGTACACAAGCATTTACCACGGGGTACTTGGAATTTTTTCAGACTGATGGAATTGCATAATATTTGACCACTTTCTAGCGTATTTCACATACTTGGATTTATTGCACATCGGTAGTATATTTGGCAAATGCTAGTTATCTATAGTTCTAAATAAATACAATACACGGTACTCAAAGTATGAGACAACATTTAGTCTTAGAGGTACCAAAGCCAAAAAAACGCTGGGAACTACTGAACTACTCGACTCAATTGCACTTTCTCTGAAGAAATCTGGCAAAATACCAAAAGAACCCTCAAAACTTTTTTTTAAACAGCTCAAGCATCTTCAATTTGGCGTTGCTGGCAGGATTCACGCTCTGTCCCCAAACAAGAGTGGAGTGATGCGGTGAACAGAAGGTAATTTCACCTTATGTCAGCACTTTGGAGAATCCTGATTGCCTGGGAATAATAGACACTTTGGCATCCCTCCGTCTCCCTGGAGGAAAATTGTCCCGGAGATTGAGCATTGTGACGGGCAGAAGCGGCCATTTCCCTGCTTTATGTTTCAATCAAGGGCCAACGTACTTACTTTATTACACAGATGGAAAGACACTCTACAATTTGAAGTTTTCTCCCATCTGTCTCTGTCCTGCTTGTAGTGTAAGCATGGGGTATTTTGTAATGGGTTTGGGTTCACTGATCTTGAGGCTTCATGTCTTTTCACACTTTTATATTTGATCATTATTTCTGCTTTTTAATGCCTTGGTCATAAAAAAGGCTGTAAAACAGAATGGAATAAGGGTTATGTGGTTGTTTGTTAATCTATTCATTATGCTTTTATTGTTTATAATAATACTGTCTTCATTTGGTTTTGGTTTTTACAAGTTTGACCAAGTGTTGACCCGAAGCCATTTTTATTCACTCTGTGTTCTGTGGAGGAAAGCTACTTGTTCTAGCCAAAGCTGCCCTGTGTCAGGCTGACAGGAGTGAAGCTGTCAATCTGTGCCATATTTCTCACACTACATTCACTCAATGGAACGGTTGGTGGAGTGTCTTACCCAAGGACTAGGCTTGTCAAAAGCATTTAAAATCAGATACTGAAAGATAGTAAAACTGTGTCGCTCGGCGCACACGTCTGCCATATCAGAATCAGAATCAGAAAAAGGTTTATTGCCATTGTCAGTGAAAAAAAATTCACAAACTAGGAACTTGCTTTGGCGTAAGGTACAAGATGTAACAATGAATAAAATGAGCAGGCCGCTGCAGTTTAAATCCGGCTCTGAAAATGTTCTGTATGTCCTACCCCATTCTGTTCCCCATTTCCAAAAAAGAAAAAAATAGACTAAAACTAAAATAAAAACTGTGCATTTGATCATGTGACTAAAACCTAGTAAATAACGCCACACTAACTTGAGTTTTAAATCGTGGCCCAATCATGGCCCAATTTTAGGAAAATACGCAGGTTGACCTTAACTTTGGACTGACATGAAAAGAAGACAATCAACCTAATACTGTACGTTCGGGAAGTACAGCTGCAGGGGTAAATCCAACTGTCTGGACTGAACCAGGGTCACTATGACTTCTGGAGTTTAGAGAGAATGTGAAGGAAAGCACAGAACACAGTGGGATGGAACGCTCTGTTTCACTGCAGATGGTTTGGCTTCATCAGAGGACAACATCGTGGTGAGTAAAATGTGAGTACTGGTGATTAGTGGCTCTGCTATCCACTAAATGTCCACTAAAGGTTGTATTTCCTGCCTGCTGTTCTAGAGGTTTACTGATCTCAGTGAAGTTTTCCTAAAGCTCCAGAGCGAGTGTGTGCGGGGCTGTGTGTGCTCTGAATAGGTTTGCACTGGGCTACTGTCTTGAGTTTATTAGAATTAGTAAAAGACCACATGGTACAATAAAGAAAGTATTATTATTTTGTGTTTAAAACTATGGTCTAAAAAAAGAGCAAATCCCTCTGATGTGAGGAAGTGAGCAGTGAGCCTCAGCAGACACTGGAGATAACGGAAAGCGGCTAAAAGACAAATTTTATTTTCAAATTAGAGCCACGCTGTGCACATGAACCATGAAACGATTCTCACCAGACGCTGTTTTGGACAAATCCTTCATTTGATTTGTTTTAAATCCTGTTTAAAGAGCCGCAGATAAACAGAATACAGTTTTGTAAATGAAAACTGTCTGATCCCCTCCACAGCCTCAGATCCACAGCACTGCCTCAGAGCTGCCAAATATTACTGTAATTAGACTGGAAATAGAAAGTGTTTTATCAGACTCTGCACTGGGGATGGGAAAATACAAAAGTGGTTGACTTGTTTAGTTGGAAATAAGAACAGCTGCAAATAACTCTCTGCAACAAAACACTTTTTTACATTGTTTAATTTTGCATTATGTGTATTGTTATTGGCCTATACGCTTGCTCGCCATATCTTTAGTTTGACATCTCATAAATAAATATAAATATAAATGTGTTTATGGGTGCATGGTGATCGTGGGTTCGAATCCCAGACCAGACCAAAGTCACACGATCTCTCTGGGTGGAGTCTGCATGTCCTCCCCGTGTTACTGTGGGTTCTCTCCGGGTTCTCCGGCTCCTCCCACCGTCCAAACACATGACTGTGTGGGTTAATTGGCAACTCTAAATTTGCCCCGAGTGAATGAATGTCAGAGTGAATGATTGTCTGTCCTTGTCTTTGTCTCTATGTTAGCTCTGCGATAAGTTGGCCACTGTCCAGGATGTACCCTGCCTAAGGGTATTGGATAGGCTCCAGTCACCCACGGCCGCTAACAGGAACAAATGGCGGAAAATGAATGAATAAATGAGTTCACAAAAAACAAAATGACTTCATATCAGTCAGGCGTTTCCCATGCCAGGAACTGACATTGGGCTCCATCTTCAGGCTGCAGAGGGAATTACATAGGTGAGATAAGCAATCCTAGCATGCCTTAAACATGCTAATGCAGCTACGGACCTGTAATGGTCGGGTGATAATTTATAGAAGATCTCGGAGCTCAAAATGTAACATAGCAAAACTGAAAATGTCATAATAAAGTGTTTTTGAAGCTCAGGGGAGAGGACTTTCTAACCAGGAGTCATCAAACTATCGCGAATTAAGCTAAATACAGCTCTAGGTAAATTTTTGATGTCAGAACAATGTCAGAACATGGTTAGGAGCTCAAAAAAGTAAATTTATATGTGTCCTTTAAGGGTTCGAGTTAGCTGTAGCATTCAGAAAAACACCTTTGACTCCATACATTATTTTGTACAAGTTACTATTTGCGGAGAAGGTGAGTCTTGATAAATTTACCAATTCATTTGAAGGCATTTAGAAGGTAACTGCCAGTGTCATGCTATTTTATCCAATCAGAGCCATTTTGCGAATTTGAGAACCACGTGGAAACAATTCTGTGTCTGTGATTGGTCAAAATCAATAGAAAATGCTGAAATGTTGCTGAAATGGAAAGGTGGTGGAGCAGAGAGAGAAAGCAGTTATATGACTTGGGAGGGGACTGGTGGAGAGGTAAAGAAGGAAGGCAGTGATTGGCTTACAGTGACAAGACACGTGACTAGGACCACGAAGGAAAAAGGATTTCTGTTTTGACACAAACTCTACTGGGCAAAATTGACTTTTGACAATATTATAACAATGTTCCCTCATCAAAATCTAATATAAAGTTGTATTTCGCTTCGTTCAAGCCTGTTTGATTAAACCTATTTACGAGGTCCTCTCATCCTGATCCTCAGAAAATACTCAAATGTCCCAGATTTCTGACATCTAAGGTAGAGATCCGGTTGCCTGAAAAATCCAGAACGATATCTCTCAGTATTTTTGTGTCAATCTGGTCGTCATCACCTCCACGAGTTCATGGTCTGTCTGTATCAAAACAAACATGGCCGCTTACGAGGAAAAAAGAAAGGCAAAAAAATAAAAATAAATAAATAATAATAACATAACAATGGATTTCGGCAGAACCAAAGAGCGAAACACACAGCTCTGTCGATCTGAGGCGAGAAAAGTTCAAGCTCATTAGTGTCACGTGTCAAGGAAATAAACAAACCTGATTGCACAGTTCTGTTTGAGTTTGGCTCGGGACAGGGATTAGGTGGGGTGACCAGACTCATTTTTCATAAAGAATTGGGGAAGTGTGTATTCTGGATCCCGGACAAGAGACGAGACGTCTCCTGAACTGTTTTTAAGTCCACAAATCATCGGCAAGACAAGTTTTGAGACAGTTAATTACAACACCGTGCTTAAATTAACATGCCCGGGCAAGCTAGCTTCTGTTGATTTCCTCATGGTAATTCCCTCTGATCCTTCTGACTGGTTTAAAATCATGTGTGGTTTTCTGTAGACACATTATTTTAAACTCTAAAACATGAGGTGCAAATGAAATAGTTCTCAAGAGCACGTTTAAAGGCCAAAACAATACAAATGCTGTCCTTTAAAGCTTCATGTAGACAGTTAATAATAGAACACTCATCTATGACCTATATCCTACGCTGTTCAACCGACA
Organism: Rhinogobius similis; assembly: GCA_019453435.1. Lineage (NCBI taxonomy): Eukaryota > Metazoa > Chordata > Actinopteri > Gobiiformes > Gobiidae > Rhinogobius > Rhinogobius similis. The sequence goes on from CM033637.1 coordinate 4,385,084, forward strand.
TGACCTAATTAAATGATTATCTGTCCTGTTAAGAACACGAGCACAAAGAGACCAAAGACTAGATAACAAGAATGAATGACATGAATGACAAAAAATCGCGATACAATCTTATCTACCATGAAAGGAGGTTTCAATCAATCACAGTCTGTTCAGAAGGAGACGACGTCATTAAAAAGGGTTCCTCAAACAATATCCCCGCTAACCTGGGAATAAAAATGGATGGTAATTTTAAACTTGACACATGTATGAGATGAGGTAATGCCCATGCTTTCATAACAACCCATTTGGATTTTTTAAAATCAGAATCAGCTCAGAATCAGAATTACTTTTATTCATCTGGAAATTTCTATAAATGCTCTGTATGCTGGGGTCAGTCAGGCTTCTCTCGAACTACAAAATTCAGAAGTTACTTATGTATGGCTTATGTAGTTAGTAGTGTTTTAAATGTAACTAAATCCTCAAACTTTAATATTTTGGATTTGAAGAACAATATATGTGTATGGTCCCGATATCCCGCTCTATGTAGAATTCTCTTTTTCTGTAATTTTCTGTCATTTGAACTTTTATTCATCCGGAAATTTCTATAAATGCTCTGTATGCTGGGGTCAGTCAGGCTTCCCTCGTACGACAGAATTCAGCAGTGCGGCGCTTAAAAGAGAACTTTTTACCTTATTAAATGTCTTGCTTAATAAACAATGTGCTGGTTAAACAAACCCGACGACAACTATCCTGACAACTATCTATTTATATTTGGCACCTTTAAATGTTTCTGTATGAGATTATACTGCCTTATTCCAACAAAAAAGAGTGAAGCCGTTTCGTTACTCATCGGATAGTTTCTTCAGTTCCTCTGACAGAGAAATGGAGAGTCACTGTCTTAAATCTGTCAGAGGGGAGGAGCTAACTACATTGAAACTAACACAAACAGGTTGTTTACAGTCAGAGGCATCTGTTGTTAAGCCTATTGACCCACTCCAGGGTGTGAACTGTCACTTGAGCGGTGTTGGGTCATCCTGCTCCTCACACTCCTGTAACAGGCCCAGTCAGACTCGACTAATGACAGAATGAATATTTTACATTTTAACTCAAGGCTATATGACATGTTAAGACGACACATTTCACAAAAACGCAGTGAACATGATTAGATTCTAGATTTCACTAAACATTTTGTCTATTTGTCCCCAGTTTGACAGCTTTCATAATGTTTACTATGTTACTTCCTGGTTGGACATGGGCAGCAAATATTTCATAGATAGAGGTAATTCCACAACTGTTTCCTAGCAACCATTTTAAAAATGTTCAAAAATCCACATAAATTATACAATAGTTATGATATGACAAATAATAATATCTGATAACACCTTTATTTTGTTGAATGACTGTTCAAACTGTCAAATTGTCTATAAATTGTCTTTTTTGATGACATCACAGAGGGATTCCGTTTTAGAACTCACTTCCTGCACTACTTCCTGTAATTTTAAACTTTTTATTTTTCAAAATTTCTTCACAAACGACAACTTCACAAATGTTAAATTATAATAATTAACTGCCACAGGTGCTACCCCATCAAACTAAGTCGTAATTATAACATTTTGAGAACCTGTCATATAGACTTTAAATTTAGCATTAGCTTTGAGACACAATAAGCTAGCTAGGGTGGTGTTGTGCCCAGAGCGCATTGAGCAGTGCAAAGTATTACCTTTTGTTGTTTTTTTTGCTTTGTGGTTGAGCAGAAATGGTTTTGATTATAAAATGTGCTGTGAAAATGAAGTGGATTTGGCAGGTGACACCAGCAGGCCCATGAGTTAAGGTCAGATCTGTGGAAAGGCGACCCTCTCACAGTAAGAAGATCCGTTTTTCAGTACCATCTTTAGCAACAAATTACATGTCATTAAACAAATGCAAATGTATTCGTTTAATGCCATTCTGTGAAATATTCCAGGCAAAGCAATAACCTCTCCAAAAGTGACACTGCGTAACTTCAAACCGTCTCCTCGAAATGCTAAAGTCGCGGAAAATAGCTGGACGTTTTGATGCACGATGGCGGCGTCTGGATCGAACACGGGGTTTCAGCGGCGCGTTATTTGTTCCTGCACCGCTGTGTCTGTGTCTTGGCCTGTGGACCTCATCCTTTTCACTCTGGTCTCCATGGTAACAAAGCTCCGGCGCTGTTAGAGAGCATTCTCCATCTTTGTAAAGGTGAGAGTGGATTTGACCTGACAGCGTGGAGTCACCGGAGAGCAGGGGCACGGGAAGCTCTTCTGACAGCTGAGCGAGAAGAATGGTGCATGGTTTTACACACTTGGGGGCGGCAGTAGCGCAGTTGGTAGAGTGGGCGCCTTCTGATCCGAAGGTCGGCGGTTCGAATCCCACTCCAGACATGGAGTAGTTGAGTGGTCAGATCCCCTGACCCGCAGGTTGGTGGTGCGATTTCAGCTCCTTCAGATGAATAATGCCGTTGTGTCCTTGGGCAGGACACTTAACTCCTGCTGCCCCCAGTGTCTGCGTACACTGGTGTATGAATGTGTGAGTGGATGGGTGACTGGTTCCTTGATGTAAAGCGCTTTGAGTGCCTTAAAAAAGGTAGAAAAGCGCTATATAAATGTGACCATTTACACTTAGAGATGGAAAAAAGTAAAAAAGAAAATTAAAAAATGACCTCAACCTCTTCATTTCCTTCTCTTAATGTGTCCATGATTCTTTTCAACTCATCACTGACGTCTTTATCTTTCAGGGTTGAAGTGCAAACGTGTTCATTCAACATTACATTTCATTTCATTTTATTTCCACAGAGGAAATTGTGTAGCTGTGTATTGAATAAAAAAACTTTTAGCCACAGAACAAATATGTTGTAAAAGTAGCTCAGGGTCAGAATGAGACTGCTGTGTGCTGTCTGGATCTAATGATAGAAAACGTTTGCTTTTCGAAAACCAAATAGAGCAGGAGACGTGGCATGTCAGTGTAGAGGTGGGTGCGTGGGATGAATGGGAACACACGAGCAATTTTACAACAAGAAAAAAAACCTGCACACCGTCAGTCCTTGCGTAAGTTAAGTTAAGTTTATTAATCGTGCAACGTTTCAGCCGTTGAAGCCTTCTTCAGGCAAATGATGGAATGAGGGTAAGGAGCCATTATGAATGACACATATTCTACTTCTTTTTTGAGCTTTTAGCCACGTCCATCATCAAAAACATGCCTGAAGTTGTATTCAGTTGCATTCACGCTGTTTTGAGGAATGTTCATTAGAAAATCCCCTCCCCTTCCCCCTAGAATATCGCAGAAACACACCCCAGAAACACACCGCACACACACACCCCAGAAACACACCGCACACACACACCGCAGACACACACCGCAGACACACACCGCACACACACCCCAGATGTCATTTATCTGAGAATCTTCTGCTGTTTTTGGTCCTTAAATCTTCCCCAAACTACTACTGTTAACCTGAACGTCGTGTGTCTTAAAATGATAACATAACTAAATTGTGTATAGCACTAGGCGCCATCTGCTGTCTGGATACACTCAGTAAATGTCACCGCACACAGCAGAAATCCTTTAATTTAGTCAATAATATCTTTTTTTTTCTTTCAAAACATGATATGCAAATTTAAGGCACTCAAGAGCATGTTTAAAGGCTGATAACAATATAAAAAATGCAAAGTATTTTTCCTTTAAATGGGGTGTGGCTCACACCCAAGTGTGGCAGGTCACATTCAAACAGCAGAGGCGTGGCTTGTTCCCGGACAGTTACGTCTGATTGAACGACAAATGACACGTACAAATGAATGGCGAGGCAAAATCCCCAAATGAATGCATGTAAAATGTTTATTTCCTGATATTTATAATATATATATATATATATATATATATATATATATATATATATATGTCTGGTCTCCACCAAGATTAGCCTTTAGCTTGGGCAACAGTTTTACATGGTAATTATCGTCTAAATTAAAACACCAAAAGGTTCACACATTCAACAATGATTATTAACGAGGCTCTGACTTCACCTAAATGTGGTCGATGGGTTGGTACCAGCTGACGCTCTCTGGATTATTCAGAACTTGCGTGTTTTGCGGGTTTATGCTAATGATTATAGGGAAGTGATCGTTAGCATGAGCACGGAACACTGCGTCTACAAAACACAAGTACTATGAATATTTCAGATAAACTCAGGGTTCTGAATTGTTGCACGAGTTTCCATGTAGGAATTCTGAGATGTGAGTGTTTCAGTGTGAGTTTACAAGTTGGAACTGAGAAAATCCGACCTCCTTAGACAACTGGAATGTAGCACCATGTACAAACAGGACGCGCAATTATAAATGCCACCAACATTGTCAAACTGAAGAAAAACAGGAAACATATTTAGTAAAATATTAAACATCTTAAATATAATCATGTTCACAACATTTTAGACAGACTTGATCATATTTATTCAACCACAAACACAACATTTTTACAAAAACAACAGACATTTCCCTTGCCCCTGTCTCAATGAAACACCAGCCATATACTTTTCCCTTTCATTAAATTTTTTTTTTGGCTAACGTGATAAACCGAAGAGCCTCTAATAACAAAAGCCAGACCATAATAGAAAGTGCTGCCTGACTAATTAGTGATAACGCACAAGCTGCCACGGAGCACGCCTGGTTGCCATGGTAATCCTCCGGCAGCCCCGAGTCATGTGACATGTTCTAATCAATGCCAGTCACAGCCCATAATGAGAAAACGCACCAGAGTAAACATAACGAGCGCCGAGGAATCAGCACGGAAATATACAGAAGTATACATTCATTTGGTTGTAACGGGGTACGATTATGTTTGCAGTCATGTTTTTTCTTGTTTCCTCTGATACAATCTTCGTCATATATACACTTCTCTAATCCCACTGAACATGTTTATATGTGCAGTAGGACTGGGTAATGTGACAAAAAAAAAGATGTTTGTTTTTTACTTGTATTGGAGTCATTTATGCTGCATTCATGTGGTCCTCGGTGCTCAAGATTCCCGAGCTAAACGTTAACTAGCTAGCTTATTATTTGGTTTGGAGAACATCTATTTTACTTTACGTAGCTAACATTACATCTTTATTAAACAGTAGTGTTGGGTCTTAGGGTTGAAATCTGTTGCACAGTAAACTCCTATATGTAGTAATGTTTAGTCAAAAAACTCAAATGTTTAAGATAAACTGACAATTCAGCTGATCTTTGTCTGTCTCAGCTCAGAAAATAAATGAATGAAATGTAAGAAATTACTGATAAAAATAACTTTGACTGAGTATATAATGGATATGAAAATCCAGGTCTTTTTTGTGACTGACAAACAGTGGAGTTGATGTGAGGAACACCAGAGCAGACTTAGAAAAGATTAGCACATGTAAAAGTGTTTTTGTAGCCTCTTCTCGTTAGCGCCAAAATGAGCAACAACCGCACACTCAACCTGTCTGAAATCGAACGTTATTCTGGACAATAATACACCAGAAAACAGTTATTACTCATTGGCAAATGTAATGAACATGTAACAATGTCTCTGTTGTGTGTGTCTGCAGTGTATGTGTGTGGTGTGTGTCTGCGGTGTGTGTCTCCAAACAATAAAATTACAGTTTTATATTTGCGGCTCCGTTAAAATGAACAGGTAGAATGTAAATACAAGAACAAGGCTGCAGAGCCTATCGTTTTGTAAAAAGTGTTACAAAAACAGCTGATTTAAAGAAGAAAGAAGAAAAGTATAAGTATGAGGTGATATTTTACAGACTTTAATTTGTCAGTCATCAATGAAAGATACACCACATTTGACAAGACAGCGACAGACTGGAGATGGAAAGTTTAAATCACTTCTACACTCACAGAAACAGAGAGCGCTCTAAAGCCTTTCGCCTGCAGCGACTTCAGCTCCAATTGTACCTGAAGCTCTTCAGCTCAGACGGAGGGCAGAGCAGCACAAACACAGTTTGTGCAGGTTTGGACAAATACAGCCTTGTACTTGTACTGATGGTCACATACAGATGGTGTCAAACTAACATCATGAAATCTTGTAAGATTTTGTGAGGTAACAAAGCCCTGGAGTCCACACTGGTAACTGTAATAATAATATAGGGCCAGAAGAGTCGAACCAAAATTGTGGATTTTCAAAAATCTTCATTAGTTGACTTTTTAAACACTAAATACCTACATGGAGAGAAAGGACTCCGACTGCAGGAGTTGAAGTTGAATTTGACTTTGATTTTAAAAACATACATGCGTCTTTCTGAACACTTAAGCACACACGTGTTATGCAAATTTGACTTTTTGAGCTTTTAACCATGTTATAACACTGTTCCTTCATCAAAAATATACCTGCAGTTGTGTATTAGCTTCATTCAGGCTCGTTTAATTAACCCTGTTCACGAGGTAGTCTTCTTCACTGTCATCAGCTCTCAACAAGCACATAGGTCTTCCAGCATACAGCAGCATTCACTCTGACTAAGGCCTCATTCTCACTGATGACAGCAGAGGGCGCTCCAAACTCAGTACCTCACTGGAAAAAGACGCTTTAAGACGTAGACATTATTTTAAGTTAAAAAACATGAAATACCAATCCCGAGCTGACCAAAAGCATGTTTAAAACCATCTCTCTGCTCCTGCTATGTCTTGTTTATGTCTTGTTTATTGTATGTTTTGTTGTGACCGCAACTGTAGTTACAACTGTGTGTCTGCTCATTGTTTATTGTCTATAAATGTAATTGTATATGTTATGTTGTAACGGCAACTGTAGTTTCAGCGGTTTGTAAAGCGCTTTGGGTGCCTATTAGGTGGAAAAGCGCTCTATAAATAAAAAATCTTCTTCTTCTTCTTCTCAAATCATTCAATCATTTGATTTGATGTTTAAAAAGACAATTAACGCCACAAGAATGCAGAATATATCCTCGTTAAGTCATACAAGGCAAAGTTAACTGACAGCAACCAGGATGAAGAGAACAATGATATTCTCCAACGAAGCCAACTGTACAACTTTGAAACAGCACAAACTAGAAGCAAAAAAAAGAGCAATACCAACCAAGTATTCAACACTATATAAAGTACATAAAGGACACTACCGAGTGTAAACAGGCCCAGGCGCATTAACATACGAGGGAAGACTGGAATCAGAACCAATGAACTGATACAAGAATCTCATGCAAGTAAAACACATTACCAGGTACACGTCAGAGAGGGGCGTGTCCATGCCCAGCACACAGCCAATAGGAAGAGGGGAGTGCTTACCTGGAAGACAAAAGAGAAGAGATATTAGCCATGAGGGAAAATGAAATGCATAAAAGGCAATGTACGGTATTTTCATAAAGGTCAAATGAAGTTAGCCCTTTAAGCTAGATTTAAAGGTGCTGTACCCAATTTTTTTCATGTAACAAAGTAAAATCTGTCTCGCTCCAGCACAGATATGTTGTTAAAGCTGCTCTTAAGGTCAAAATGAGGTCACTCTGTGCTGTTTGCAGGAAGGGCACCGTTAGCATGCTAATGTTCACTAGCTTTATCGTGACTGGCCTCTGAACGTTACGAAAAGTGCTTAGAAACTCAATTAGGACGCATTTGGTAAGTGAGCGAAGTGGACCGCGGAAAGATTCAAATAAACTAGATCTTTTTTTTCATGTTTTTTAAGACATTAAAAACCAGCTACAGCACCTTTAAACAAGTATAGCATCGATTTTTTTTGTTTTTTAAAGATATATCCAGTGGTGGAATGTAACAAAGTACAAAAGTAAAAGTGCTGTACTTGAGTAGATTTACTAGGTATCTGTACTTTACTTAAGTACATTTTACAGTAGATACTTTTACTTTTACTTTACATTTCAGAGCAGTATCTGTACTTTCTACTCCTCTACATCTTTGAACTGGACTGAAAAGTAAAAGTATATTTTCTAAAGGTTTTAGCCCTGCTGAAAAGACTGAGGGGTTTATCTTTGAGCACAGTTATAGCGACATCTTGGTTGTTTTTTGTTTTTGTTTTTTTCTAGTTCCCTTTGAGCAGCAAAAAGCCTCTGTAGAGAAAAATAACCTGGAAAGTTGCCTTTAACGACCAAAACTCAACAGAATAAATCAATCAAGATCACAAGTTGATGCTTTAATAGTTCTCCAAACAAAGAATGACTTTTACTTTTTACTCTTAAAGGGCCTATGACAAACCTGTCATAGGACTACACATTTGACTAAAATGCAGTTAAGATAAATATATTTCAATGTTTGCTAAAATGCTGTTCAAATTTTATCCCAATTAAGCAATTTTTCAGGTTTTAATTTCACTTCCTGGTTGTGAATGATGACATCACACTAGGAAATTAGAAAGTACATTGGGCAAAACCTGATCTAATGTTAGAGATTTTTTAAATTTGACAAATAAAAATACACATGAACGCCTTTATTTCGTTGAATTAATGTTTAAAGGGTCAAAAAAGTAGTCTCTTTTCCGTAAATTATGCATAACCTTGTCTCCTTAGTGTGATGTCATCAATTTGTTTACTTCCTGTAATTTTCAACATATTTTTCCATTTTCTCTACAAACAGCTACTTGATTGATACTTTAAAGAACATTTTTAAAGGAGTACTTTAATACTTTTACTTGAGTAGGTTTTAAAATGTGATACTTTTACTTTTACTTGAGTAGGTTTTCAAATATGATACTTTTACTTTTTTTGAGTATGTTTTTGCTGCTGTATCATGTATTTTTTTTTGTCCTGTGCATTTCAAAGACAAGCTAAGGTTTCCTCTTTTCTCTGCACGTCAAACCCGAGCAACATAAACGAATCACACAGAATCCACTCCACAGCATGAAAAGCCAAGCAGAAGTAGATTAAGGGGCTTGTACTTGACTTTAATGTATTCCAGTCAAGATAAATGCTCTTTACATCATGCACCGTATACATTATTCTAAAGGCTCTTACCATTCCATACATTAGCTTCCATGCATTTTCAATGGGAGAGTTAGCATAAGCCATCAAACATCACAAACTCTGAAAAAACCAGGGCTGTTAGGGAAACAACAGGACACAACAGCCTCGTCAGAAAACATAACCACAAGGAGGATTGTTTAGCTTAGTTTAAAGATGTAGCAATTTGCACCAAAGTTAATGACAATGTAATAGCCTAAACATTTATTAAATCTGTGTTGTGCTTGATAATTGGCAAGACAAGCATGATTTGTACCACACAAAGTAATTCAAAGTGCTTATTACAGAAAAAAAACTATTAAATACGTACTCCAAATAATTACAAAACGACTCAAGAAAAGAGTGCAGATAACTCTAACCCCGTCCCACAAATTACAGTTTTTATTTTGCTGCTTCGTTAAAATGGATGAGATGGAATGTTTACACAAGTAGCAGGTTGTGTGCACAGCTGCTCGCAACACGTCACTGCTGGAAAGATCTAGACGGTACAAAATGTGTGCGGCTCGGCTAAGACTTTAACTAATTATTCATTTATGTTATTAGGCAGGCATGGTTTTACCGCTAAGTCTTAATAGATCTCCCAGACAAATACACGTTTTCTTCAAATGCGTGAGGAAAAGCCTGGTTTTCTAACACAAACAGCCAGAGTTTGCACCATTAGAGAAACAGCACAGAACTCTAAAGACTGTCGCTCTCCATAAAGAATAATTCATATTCAGCTCCCACATGAACATTAAATATAGATGTGTGTGTGTGTGACCCACTTTAGGCTTCGACAGCTGCTGCCACACAACACGCATTCAGCAAATTCACCATTCACACTGACAAAAAGAATATTGGTAAATTAAAAAAAACACACGCACTGTGGAACTGACAAAGGAATAACATCTCCATGGAGACAAGCAGGTGACAGACCCTCTAGAAAAGCAAAATATGTGGATTCACACAGTATCAAAACTCATCTCATTTGACATAATCGAAAAAACTATTAGTTATAATCTACGGTGAATGAGATGAGATAACAATGATAATACATCTTCCTATGTTTCAAATAACAGTGATTTATAATAATGGTGTCTGTAATGAAAGATCTGATTGTGGTGAAACCTTCAATTGTACGTCTCACAGTGAGAGGGGAAAGATTAAAGTTAGACCAAGACAAGTGCCATTTTCTAATCAAGCCTGTCTGATTCTGCAATCTCAGAGTGAGAAAGATGTTAAACACAAACATGTGACCAGTGTAAACACAAACATGTGACCAGTGTAAACACAAACATGTGACCAACAGTGCACACAAACACGTGACCAACAGTAAACACAAACATATGACCAACAGTAAACACAAACATGTGACCAGTGTAAACACAAACATGTGACCAGTATAAACACAAACATGTGACCAACAGTAAACACAAACATGTGACCAACAGTAAACACAAACATGTGACCAGTGTAAACACAAACATGTGACCAGTGTAAACACAAACATGTGACCAGTGTAAACACAAACATGTGACCAGTGTAAACACAAACACGTGACCGATAGTAAACACAAACATGTGACCGACAGTAAACACAAACATGTGACCGACAGTAAACACAAACATGTGACCGACAGTAAACACAAACATGTGACCGACAGTAAACACAAACATGTGACCGACAGTAAACACAAACATGTGACCGACAGTAAACACAAACATGTGACCGACAGTAAACACAAACATGTGACCAACAGTAAACACAAACATGTGACCAACAGTAAACACAAACATGTGACCAACAGTAAACACAAACATGTGACCAACAGTAAACACAAACATGTGACCATCAGTAAACACAAACATGTGACCAGTGTAAACACAAACATGTGACCAACAGTAAACACAAACATGTGACCGATAGTAAACACAAACATGTGACCAACATTAAACACAAACATGTGACCAACACTAAACACAAACATGTGACCATCAGTAAACACAAACATGTGATCAACAGTAAACACAAACATGTGACTGACAGTAAACACAAACATGTGACCAACAGTAAACACAAACATGTGACCACCAGTAAACACAAATGTGTGACCAACAGTAAACACAAACATGTGACCAGAGTAAACACAAACATGTGACCATCAGTAAACACAAACATGTGACCAGTGTAAACACAAACATGTGACCAACAGTAAACACAAACATGTGACCAAAAGTAAACACAAACATGTGACCAACATTAAACACAAACATGTGACCAACACTAAACACAAACATGTGACCATCAGTAAACACAAACATGTGATCAACAGTAAACACAAACATGTGACTGACAGTAAACACAAACATGTGACCAACAGTAAACACAAACATGTGACCACCAGTAAACACAAATGTGTGACCAACAGTAAACACAAACATGTGACCAACATTAAACACAAACATGTGACCAACAGTAAACACAAACATGTGACCAACGTTGAACACAAACATGTGACTAACAGTAAACACAAACATGTGACCAACATTAAACACAAACATGTGACCAACAGTAAACACAAACATGTGACCAACGTTGAACACAAACATGTGACCAACAGTAAACACAAACATGTGACCAACGTTGAACACAAACACAGTAACAGTCTGAGAGCTCAGCCGTCATCTCCCGTGTCTCTTTCATTTAGTGCCTTTTACAAACGCAAAAACGCCGCTAGCATAGCATGCTAGCCTCAGATAACAACAACTACGGCACAGTGATGCAGAGGTTAGCACTCTTGCTTCACAGCAAGAAGATCCATGGTTTGGCCCCAGGCGGTGTGGGGCCTGTCTGTGTGGAGCTTGTATGTTCTCTGTGTATAAGGGGTGCTGGTCTGGGGCCAGGTGTTTCCTGGGTAAATAAAGACCAGTCAAACTAAAGTGACTTCACCACACGGCGCCGAGAGCCTGATATTCACAGACAAACTTAGGCTGTAGAACCATCAGACTGTGTGACTGTGCTGTCTTAAAGATGAATACAACTGTGCAGTTATATATTTCATATTTATATGATTTGTATGATATTTATATGATATTTTCATATGTTCATATTTAAAGCAGTCAGGCTTTAAATATGAACATACTTTCACATACACATTTCAGTGAGAGGTATCAGGGAAATATCAAAAATAGGCACATTTCCATTTTACACGACCCATTGAATGACTTTCCAAATGTTGTCAGATGGCTGAGTAAATTTAGAATATGTGTGAAAATGGACTGTTCTTTGTAAGCATATGTCTGATCCAAAAGAATGTTACGCGTGTTGTTAACAGCAGAGGGGGAAAGCAGCCAAAACGCTGCTCAAAGTAGTGATCCAAGCTTTTGTCACTGACGAGGAACCAAAACTTTTACACAAGTTAGAGTACTATTACACTGTACAATATAACGGACCAGAAAAAACTGTGAGAAGAGCAACTGAATCTGAAACGAGTACTCCACTACTCTGCTCTGCTATGACACAAATGACACTCTAATTTTAAAGGCGTACCATGAAACTTTTATGTAGGGTCCACCACCTGCTTGTCTCCATGGAGGTTTTAAAATCGTGATATTGTTCCCTCAAAACTGAGCGTAGTGAGATTAATCTAATGCTGCTCTAAGAATCTGTTTCAATTAAGTCTTTTAGAAAAGGTCAGACTGGGTGAACTGCTGCGTGGCTCGGCGTGGCTCTGCAAATACAGGATTATAAAGTACATAATGAGAGCTGAGATAAGGTCTGAACAGGCTATGAAATTAATTACGATGCTGCTTTAAATCCAAAAAGTAGCAAGTTTGAGGAAAACCCGGCAAAGAGACAGGCTTTAGAGCTAAACTCGTCCATGGGATTTTCATAATCAGGCTGTTACATGTATCTGTGGTGACTGATAACAAATAGTCTTTTCTACTTGCTCTGTTGGAATGTGGCAGGGGGTATTATATTTTCTACTCCAAATTGGATTAAAGACATTAAGTACGTGCCAGTAGATAGGAGCATTTGAACTGATTTCTCAATTATTGTTTATTCTCCGTTTTGTTGGTAATATTCACCTTATTCTTATTCAAAAAATAAACAATTTCCCAAAAAATGATTATTTACTCATCTACAAATATAGGATAAAATGGCAAAACAACAGTATCCACAAAATCCACAAAAAAATATGAGTTAATGTTGGGTTTCAAACACGATGGCAGCCGATAGCCTTCACTTTTTATTGATTTATCAAGTTTTTATGAGAAAAGTTTCCATTTTATGAAACAAGTTTGTTTTTATGTGTTCGGGTCTGTTTTTACGTATAAAATAAGTTCTGATTAATGAGCAAAATACACTTCGTTTTTATGAGAAAGTTCATGTTGTACCTGGGCTGGACATAGAAGTCATCACCACCACATCCAGGCTCCTCTTCAATGTGTTGGGTGTAAGTTATCCTTTTGTGATCAAGTTCATTTATAAATGAAAACCATCCTGTATTTACTACAATCAAAGGTAGAAGCCTACGCTCAGAAAACACCACTGAATGTGACATGCCCATTCTTCATGTCCATTCATGGTGGGAGTAAATAGAGCGAGTCAGATCTGTGTGCTACAAATGCAAAAGTCAAACTCCAGTGAGTGCAGGTCAGGTCATCTCTGCGCTGTGGCCTCATGTCTATAATGTTTCAAACCTGAGGAAAGAAATGCTTGCAGCGCATTGAACTGATCATTGGGACATGCTCCCTCCAAGTGTCCTCTGCAGAAAGCCATCAATAGTTGATGTATTAGTATAAAAAGTGGGATTTACTTCACTCACTAAAGACACAAACTTTTCTCATTAAAACAGAAACTTGGTTTCCCAATAATAATATTCCCATAAACACTGAGACCTTTCTCAGAAAAACTGAAACTTTTTAATCCAGACAAGTCCACACAGAAAGACCGTTAGGGAACTGACCCCATGACCTTCCTGTTATGAGGCGAGTGTGCTAACCTGTGAACTATGTGAGCCAAGTAAACCCCTGGCTATAATTATTTTCATTTCACAAAAATGCTGAAGAAAAAGTCAGTTTGTTTCATGTATGTATTTTTCAGCACCATGGACAGCTCTTCTATGTCACTGGCTCTTGCGGCTGGATTCTCGCTCTCTCTCTTTCTCTCTCTCTGTCTCTCTCTTTGTTTCTCTCTCTCTGTCTCTCTCTCTTGCTGTCTCTCTCTCTCTCTTTGCGATTAGCAACATTTGCAAAATTAGTTTACAAGGTTAAGGGCCATTTCTTAAATCTGACGTTATCTCCACAATAATGCACCAAAAACAGCAGTTTGAGCATGGATCTATTAAAATAACTGGATAGGGCATTACTAGCTTAAACCTGTCGTGCCTTGAGTTTGACAAGGACATTTTTGTTTTATTTCATCAAGCATTACAAATCTAGCATTTATTAAAGAACTTTAGAAAGTTGAAGTCAGATCACCTCATTAAACACATCTCTGCTGAAAAGGTCTGGTTCAAATGTAAACCACAGCATTCATTAATAAACACTGAACAGACAGGTGCATTGACTTGTCTGATTCTCTGCTGCTGGCCTTGACACTTCATAGTGACATTTTGCAAGCAGCGGACTTTCATTTATAATCTTTTGATTTATGAAAAATGGCTATGCAACATGCAACAAGATTATGTAAGAATGTTATGGTAAAAGTCTAGTTCAATTGGACTATTCTTTGCCTTATTCTCATAAAACAAAGCATTTCCTCTGTGCAAAAATGAACGAAGACAATTGCACTTCTTCAAACTAGTGTCAAAAACGGATGGAAATACTGATATATATTTTGTTATTTGCATTGCTCTTGTCCTTTAAACATCTCTTGAGTACCTGTGATTTGGCATCTCATGTTTTAGATCATAAAATAACTTTCAATCATCAGGCATTCCCTCATCAAGATTTGGTTTTAGAACTCAATCAATGGGCTGCAGAAATAAACAAAATCTAGCTTGCCCGGCATTCTAATCCAGGCACACCATTGTAACGAACAGTTTGACGTCACAAATGCTCAGAACGAGTCAGGTGATGATTTATGGGCTTAAAAGGAGTTCTACATGCGACGTCACAAAAGTGGGAGATTTGAAACCAAGTGTTTTTGTGAGGCTCAGAGCAAAAAGACCTCGCAAACATGACTGATAGGACAAGTTTGAAAGAATCTAAACACCAAGTGCACTACAACCCAGAACAACGAGACGTGTGCGTTCTTGAGAGGATCGTTTTACAACACGGTTCAAAGCATTAGCATATTTCAAAGCATAGATGCAATTCCCAAAGCATTCACTTAAACACGAGGTGACATTGGCCCCTGCCCTCCATCCCAGATCGTGGCATTATCTAATTATAGAACGGTGACATATTCATTAGACCTCACAAGACCTTATCCGTGTGTTTTCAGATTTCGATCAGGATTTATCTTTAAATAAAGCATAACCTGACACATATTTGCCACGAAGGCTGTGACAGGTTAGCTCGTACATAAAAAGCATAAAAATGAGTTTAAAAAATAATAATAATAACAACAACTCTGTAGGCTTGTTTCCGCTGGTTCACTTTGGAGCGGATTGGTCTTACCGATCAAAAGTGGGCCGCGCGTGGTACTAATTTCCAAAACGTTTGGCTCACTTCAGCTTCCAAAACACTTCAGGTAAAGTGGAGCTACACCCCAGAGCGAGATGATTGGACAAAAGAGAACGCAGATTCCGATGAAAACAAGATTTTAAAAATTGCAAGAAAATAAAAATGTCTCACCAAACGCTGACTTGATCTTGTGAGAAACCGCTGTATTTCCGCTGATTGTAACTTTATGTTGAGCCACACGGTCAGCCAAACAAAGCTAGCAAAGCACGTTAGCATCAGCTGTTTCCTGTTTATCAACGCACAGCACTCGAGTCAAGATTGAAAAAAAGGATATTTCCAGTGCATGATAAATCTAACAACATTACATAAAGAGAAGCTAAACTGCGGCGTGGAGGTCTTGCTGTGAAGTTAAATAGACAGATAAATACCACCACAATAAACACAGGCGTTTTTTTTCTCCCGGTGAAGTGGTTACATCGTAATTTAGACTTTAACACGCTGTCTCTGATTATCCACCGGTGACACGTTGTCTGTTTCATTATTATTTATGATTATTTCAGCACATCTTCGGATAAAACCCCTTAAGGATAGAACTGAGGCGGAAGGGGAATCACGGACAAGCTGGTCAAACTGAAGTAACAGTTGTGCACAAAAGCCCATTGTTGAGATCAACCTTATGATTAAAAAGTATCATTCGAGCACAATTCAGTTTTTATTTATTTCTGTTTGGATTACGTCAGATGCTCACACAGCAGACCTCTGCCTGTGGAACCAGAGACATCATGACATCATGACAGGAGGAGATTTGAAGTTAATCGATGAGGCACACAATACACACAATATTCAGAGAGTTAGGTGGAGTTGAAGGAAGCTTTACAGGCGCCAGCTGATTGTTACTGGTTTATGGTACATTTGCACACATTCACAAGTCCGTAGAACTAATCCCCTCACTGTTATACCTTCAGTTGTCTAGTTGTTTAGCACATGAGAAAAGGATATACTGTGCTGGACACATATGGCTAAGAAGATGATATTGCTAACTGCCACAAATATCCTGGCGACTGTATGACAGCACTTGTCTAGCACTGAAGATTAACAACAGTAGAATATGTCTTAAATGTAGAACGTGCTGACATGTCCTGTGTAGCCTAGCATGAACATGGCCCAACTCAACTCATAAGATCGAACCAGGAAGAGCTAAAGATCACAAAACACCGGCTGGTTTAATCGCATCGTGAACACATTATGACAGCCCTGAAGAAAAAAGACAATTTTCCATTCAGTTCATTCAGTCATTCAGTTCAAAAATACTACATGTGCCAAATGCCTCTCTGAAAAGGTGAGTTCTGATTGGCTGAATGCTCTTTGTGCCTGTTTGTGTCTTTAGAGCTGGCACACCACAGACTGTAGTGTTTTATCATCGCAGCTGGAGTGAACCTTTTAGCAGCTACAGCGCGCAGACTGCACCGGTGTGACTGTGAACCAGAGGCAATACAATGCGCTAATGGCTACACACCCACAAACACGCTCAAATCGGTTGTTACCAATCAATACGCACGTTAAGAGAAGACATACGGTGGCGTTTTAGATTGTCGTCACGGAAACGTATTCAGAATTGTTCTTTACCAAACACCAAAACAAAAACAAAAACACACGGGTTATGTCTGAGGGACGCTCTGTGCCTGAAGAAGCTTAGGAAATACAGTTATAGAAGGGTATGATACGCGTGCTTTTTTCTACAACCCAGTTCTGCAAGACCAGCCCCAAAGTTAACCAAATTAGTTATTTCTAAACCGAGCCCTAACCTTACCCTAATTATGAAAAAGGATAATCTATAAAATAAACTTTTGCTAGCATAGCCACCAATGTAAAGTGGTGGTCTGTGGCTTAAGTGGGTTGGTAAAAAAAGTGAAGCTTATGATTCTGATGGCTTTAATTGTTGTAGAGTTAGACTGGTATTTTTTCAGTGCAAAATTGAATTAAAATAAATCTCAGCACAAACAAACCCACTACGTTCCATTAGCTGGTACCATTCCATGTGTTAGCACGAATGCATTTTCAAAGGGGGAGTTAGCATTAGCGTCCGAACATCACAAACTATGAAAATCCAGGACTGTTTGCTGACAATCACTCGACCACCGAGTCGCACCAGAGCAGAGTTAGGAAACATAACCGCGTGCAGCCGTTTTGTGTAGCTTGTTACTGTTAGCGATGTGTAATTAGCAGTAAACATTCCTTAAATCTACTGTTATTCTAGACAATATTGCACTGAAAACGCACCAGGTCACAACAGTTTGACAGGAACGTTGTTGTTTTCGTTCACCAAGTGCCACAAATCCAACAGTAATAAGCACACTCTGGAAACTAGAGGCCGAAGTTAGATATTGATCGGTATCGCGCGTTGACAAATGTGGTGAACCTATAAACAGCAGCTATGTGTCTTTGTTGTGTGTCTACAAACAATAAAACGATATTTTTTATGTGCTGCCATGTTGAAATGAATGAATAGAATGTAAGCACAAGTACCAGGCTGCATGTACATCCTGGAAGGGTCTGAATCAAGCTCACTTCATAATTCAGTGGTTTAATGCTAAAACCATTAAGAACTAAATAGTTTGGTAGTTGAAAGTGTCATTATACGGAAAACTTTGTGGCTAAATCTGGCGTATTTACATGTGATCATGGTGATTAATATGCATTGTCCCAATCCAAATGAACAAATAAATGAATGAATAAACACAATATAAGGAATAAATAAAAGCAAATAAATAGATAAACTTAACGAGGTGTGTTTATTATTATTGTGGTATCAAAGTCTTTACTTATACCTTACCAAATAGTGATGCGACAATAAACAATAATATAGTTTATTGTGATAGAAATTATAGACAATAATCGACAATTGTGGTGCAGTTTGTACAATAGTGACAATCTCTAATGAAGATTGTGCAGAAAAAAAGCTACTTATCCATGAATATTGTCTGTTGTTGTTTTCAGTTATCACACAGAACAATTCTATAATAGTTGCTTTAACATGGAACTTATTCATAACATCCAAATACATAACTGTCACCATTGCAGTTAAAGTGATATTCTCGTTAATCACATTTATTTTGCCCATGGTAATTGTGACACAAAGCTTCCATATTGTCCCGTGCCTTGTAGCGAATTAAGTTTGTGATTTTGACATGGTCACAACACCACATCAGCGCCACATGGGGTCTAATGGCTGTTTGCGAGCGCAGACACATCGCTCCATTAAAAAGTCAAATAGCAGGGCTGTGGACTGACCCGGCTGCTCTCACATCGCCTCTCACTGTGGACCGCCGATTGCTTCACCCAAACCAATTTCCCAAAGTCAACACAAACAGGACGGGGCATTGTGTGCTTTATATTTGTACTGAAGACTCACAAAGAAATGTGTCCCTGCTTCAGCGGCTTATTCTGCGCACATCAGATATCCACGCTCTTTCACCGGCCGGGGACATGGTACTGCTTTTACTGGAGTGCTCTGAGGTCAGGGGTGGACTTACCATCAGGCAACAGGCCACACCCCCGACCTGAACCCCCAATGAGATGCCCCCGATCATCATAGTCCTGGTTGAGACCTGGTTCCTGTTTTAGTCCTACTTTAGACCTACTTTAGACCTAGTTTACTCCTGGTTGAGACCCTGTTGAGACTTGATTTAGTCCTGGTTGAGACCTGGTTTAGTCCTTGTTTAGACCTGGTTGAGACCTGGTTTAGTCCTGGTTTAGACCTGGTTGAGACCTGGTTTAGTCCTGGTTTAGACCTGGTTGAGACCGGGTTTAGTCCTGGTTTAGTGCTGGTTTCGTTCTGGTTTAGTCCTGGTTTAGTCCTGGTTTAGAACTGTTTAGTCCTGGTTTAGACCTAGTTTAGACCCAATTTGACCTGGTTTAGTCCTGGCTTAGACGTGGTTGAAACCTGATTTAGTCCTGGTTTAGTCCCGAGGACAAAACCATCTGATAAATATATATACAATACAAATATATACAAATAAAGTTGTACTTTTATACAATAACATGCGTTTTTGTTGCTTAAAGAAAAACTATTATGCGTTTTCTAATATGATTATTGGCCTTTAAACTATCTCTACTGGCTGCATCACATTTACATTCACACTCACATTACATGTGCATTTAAATGTGTTGTTTCTCGAGACAATGCAAGGCACGGCAGAAGCTAATGTGGCCGAGCAGTGAAAACAGTGATTGTGTTTTAACGGCAGAAATGTTCAGAACGAGCCTTGTCATTAAATCCCTCCAAGTTGTATTTAGAGTGATTCATGCATATTTGAGACTAGACTCCGTTGCTCCGTCAGTCCAGGGCTCATCGTTCCCACTGATATTTACTTCCTTCCTTCATTTCTTAAAATTCTCTTCAAGTGTAAATATGTTTTTGTACTTTGTGTTGCTGTTATGTTTTCCACTTTGCCCCAGGTCACCCTTGAAAAAGAGGTTTTGATCTCAACGGGTTTCTGACCTGGTTAAATAAAGCTTAATAAATAAATATAAATACTCAAATTCTGAATCATTTTTCTGTGTGCTTTATTTCAGTTTAAAGTTTATTGCTTTAACTGCTACCACTTTGTACAATGCATCATTACCAGTTAAATAAAAGCTACATAAATAAACACAAACCGCCCATTTACATTTACATAAAGCCAATTATTCCATGGTGTTTAGAGTGAACGCTCTAAACTGCATTCTTCTATCTTCCCTTTAGAGACCACACACACACGGTTAATGATAAGGGCCATTTAACAGCAGCTCGGGGAGGTTTCCATAAAATCAGCCTTTATGAAGCTGATTAGCCTTCATTTTGCGTCCGAAGCGCGCGCAAAAGCATTCCTAATGGGGAAACGGCAGAAATAATGTACAGCGGCTCGGGAGCCTTTTCACATAATGCTGCTTTAAAATGCATTGGAAACTCACAAGGCTCTAGAAAAGCAGGACACAAAATAAATAGCGGTTTGTGGATTTTTCTATAACGAGCCAGACTCGTGTTGGGGCTTCAAAGGGTTGTATTTTCACAATTCAAATGGTTCAAATGATAGACTTCAACAGCGAGAGATTGAAACATGGAAATGGAGTTAATGCAATGGGTCTTTCTTTGTGCACGAAACAGAAAATAGGGCTGTTTAAGTGCTTTTAGTTATTTTTCATTCAAGTAAGAAAAGAATTGAATTTGACAGAGGCAGTACATCTATTTTTAAGATTTTGAGGTTTGAGAATTTGAACAGAATGAGAGAAAGAAAATAGCAGTTTCTGTCTCAGAGAAAGGGGACTTTGCTAAAAGCATTGATAAAACAAAATCGAATGAAGCAAAATACAACTCTAAGTATGTCTTTGATCGGGAAACAGGGCCGGCTCAAAGGAGTGGGCAATACTGGCTGCAGTCCAGGGCCTCGGCCAGCAGGGGGCCTCGAAAAGAACATTGTTTGGTAACAATTATGCATTTGTGCCGATGTAGGCCTGAACATGTGCCGGTGTAGGCTTCAATTTGTCCCTGTGTAGGCCTGAATTTGTGTTGGTGTAGACATGCATTTGTGTCGGTGTAGGCCTGCATTTGAAAACAAAACCGCGAACCACCTATACTGCAAACACGCCCCCAGCTCCAACAAAAATTAAAATTGAGATTTAGATTAGGATATTTTGTGTTTAATTATGAATTTATTCAATTAATCTGTTACAAATGCATTGCTACAGTTGGGTTTTATTTTGATCATATAAAATCTGCAGTTGGTCCATCAATGCAGCATTTTAAACAGTCCTCTCCTCTTCAGATAGGGCAAAATGTTTTATCCAAGGGCCTTCCAGATTCTTAATCCGGCCCTGGAAACAACAATTAAAATATGGTTAAGCTAAAAAAGCTAAAAAAGAAACAAGTCAATAGTATGTTGACTTTTTAAATGATGTGTCTTTTAATATATAAAAAGTATAGGTTTACATTTACTTATGGCTGGACGATATGGCAAAGAATTATTATCGTGATTTTCTTGGGGCCAGATCGTTATTTCGATTTTATTACAGTTCATGTTTTTATTTTTCTATTGCCTTTAATAGAGCTGCACAATTTAGGAAAAATATGTAATTGTGACCAGTGCCCTTGTGATTAGATGTGCAGTTTTAATAATAGGATTCAGTTCAAATTCACGTTTAAACACAATATTGTCACGCTCATTTGTGCTTGTTATATTCGAAATATACCTTTGTCATTTTTGGTCGCGTTTTTGGTGCGTTGGTGCGCATGTTTGTCACTTTTGAACACATTTTTATCCCTTTTGGTCACGTTTTTGTTGCTCGTTTCAGAACATGTTTGTACAAATCCAAACCAAAGTGTTAGCAACTTGTTTTTTGTGGAAGACATTATTGCACTTGGTGATTTGCCAATTGCATCCATTCAATTTGTGATTTTTTGCCGATTCGGTTTAATTGTGCAGCCCTGGCCATTAAGAGGTAAATAAAGTCATCTGCTCGGAGGCTTCAGAGGCTAAACAACAGGAGAAAAAGTGTGCATTATAGAGAGAAACAGGGAATCACGATACGACAATTCACAACAATAGCAAATTATCACAGGAACGAGCTCACAATTCGATTTTTTTCACAATATCGCCCAGCCCTACGTCGAAACTATGGCTCATCTTCAGATCCAGACGCATTAACCACGGCGTTTGTCACATTGAGAGATCTTTAGAGCGGCTTTATCCTTTCAGCCCAATGATAATATCACAGGTGGCTGAGCAGCAGGAGCCCCAAATATCTATTACCAGCACAGAGCCAAAGAGCAGGGGAGACGAGCAACAACCCTGTCCCGTTCCTCGCCGGTCCGAGCCAGACTCTGGACCACTGTCTGCTCCAACCTCCTCTGACCTCCACTGACCACTGCTGAGAACAGACCGGAGCAGCAGATGAACAGGAAATGCAAACAGTCGCAGCAAATCAACAAGAAATAATAAATAGATTAGACGTGATTCAATTAAAGAGTCAAAAGAGATTCACCCATGGAGCGTTTCTTGGGATCGGTTTTCGTTTGATGAAGGTAAGAGTGAGCTGAAGCAAACAGGAAAACAAAAAATAAACAAGTTTCTCGTAGTTTAAAAGACACATATTATGCTTTTGTGTTTTTTCACAGATTTTAGATTTCAGATTTTAACTATGTTCTAACAATGTTCCTAGAGTAGCATTTAGCTTCATTCACACTAATTTGATGAATCCTGGTTAGAAAATCCTCTCCCTCCGACCGTCAAAAACACTCCCTTCAAAATGTTCTCGATTTGACATCACTTATCCGACAATCTTCTGCTGTTTATAAGTTCGTAAATCATCGCCGGACTCGTTTTGAGCATCACTAGAACTGCTAGGCTAATTAGCATAGCATGCAGTCCCTTGAGTAATTTAAGTTAATTCAGTTGATTTAATTTATTATTTTCAAACACTTACGGTACTCAAAAGCATGTTTCACGGCTAATAACGATACAAAAATGCATAATACATTTTTTTTTTTCCTTTAAAGACTGAGAATTTAAGTTAGAGCTAACACTTCGGAACTATTTCAGGAGAAATAGTAGGAATTAAGTAACTTTTGCTCAATTACAATGTACAATTTGTTATTTACAGGTAAAAACGTGGGCATTCAGGAAAATAAATAAATACTTAGATAAAGATTTATTTTTTTTGCATCTTGCTTCTGTTAAGTTTTCACAGTGTAACATGTTTGATCCTTGCACGAGTAGCAGAAACATTCAGCCAAGTGACAAAGAACAAGGCATTTATGATGAGTGCAAAACTGTTACAGAAGGCTTCACCTCAAGGACGAGCACTTTCACAATCTTAGGTGTCTTGCCCAAGGGAAAACGACATCAGAAGCAGATGACTGTGCAAAGTCTGGACATACAGAATCCACTGGCCACAATTCAAATTACATTTTTATTTTATCTTTACTACAGAATAATGTTGAATGTTTGCATTGAAAATCAGTTACTAATCAATACTAACACTATTATTTAAAGGGGCTGTACCTGACTTTTACTGTTTTGAAAAGTGCAGTGAGTTTATAAGCACTTTTCGTTAGTCTTTCAAGGTTTTCTAACAAACATTAGCATGCTAATATCATATTTCCTTCTTCTTGTTGAATAAAAGGTTTTATAAATAGATGCTGAGAAAGCAATATGGTCTCATTTTCTCCCAAACAGATGCTTTTATATTGGTATTGGGGCAACACAGATTTTCCCTTTTTCCTCTTTTACATGCAAAAATCGGGTACATGGACTAGATCTGTTTTTCCCTTTTCAAAGCAGTAAAAATAAGGTACAGCCCCTTTAACCTAGATACTCATTTGAGTAAGTATTGATACAGAAAAAGTCCTTTCCGGAACAGTTTTAGATCAGAACCCGTTTTAGACCACATGGAAACAAAAGAAACTTATTTTTTGTGTGTTGAAAATGACTGCAGTGCATTGTGGTATTGAAATCTGTATCAGTATCAAGCTTATGGCTGAGTTTATGAGATGTGTTTGAAATGTTATTGCTACATAAAATAGAACAAATGTGGCATTCAATTTAACATTTTGACATTTTTAACTTCTCAGCCTTAGTCACTCCTTAAAGAAATCTTTTTTTTTTCTCTCTTACAGCCATTTTATGACACAGGGTCCAACTTCAACTTAAACGTTTCAAGGAAGAGAGAGAAGATGCAATGTTTTTGGGGTTTTTTTGTTAGTTTTGTTTTTTTCGCATGATAGGGTGAAAATGTATGTTTATAATGGAAGTCAATGGGACCAAAAATGGCTTTAGGAGGATGCGTGTGAGTTTTGCGTCTTGACAGTGGATTTTTTTGTGTTTTGTTTGTGTTGTGAACTCTTAAAATACATTTATTAAGGAACACATTTGCCTAAAACAAATACCCTAGGAATCACAAACTTATAACAAGAAACGCAATCCAAAAACGTGTTTATTATTAATTGTTAATGCTGTATAGAATTTTACAGCACCACTGCCCCACATCATGTTCTTCATAACACGCAACCTGTAAGCTTTACCTACAACCTTTGCTAAGCCACAATTTACATCTGCAAAAAAAAAAAAAAAAACCTCTACAGGCTTCATTCTTTTCTCCAGCGACTCGGATCAACACTGACCCACAACTGTCAGCGTCCACAGAAAAGCCCGCGCCCGTCCTCTGCACATGTCAGGACAGTTGCATCATGGGACTGTCCCCGGGCTCTGGGACATGTCTGTGAGTCACACTGCGTCCCTTTGAGCCTGCGGGCGACCGACCAGTGAACCACGCTCTGAGGTCACGTGAACAAAGACGCATTCATGGGCAGGTCTCATGAGTAAAGAGTCGTGTTGGGATCAGAGGCAGGGCAATTCTGACTTTATGTTGCTTTTAAACATTTAAAAGACAGAAAAACACAACGATCAGAACACGGCCAAACAGAGCAGAGGAAAAGAAGGCAGTAAAAGACGTACACATCGAATTAAGGCACATAGAGTCCAAAGTAAACGTCCCATTTGGTCCAAAGTCTGTCATGTATCAACTTTCAAATGAGGTCCAAATGTGATTTTTTCCGTTTGACGATTAGAATGTCCAGTCCTTGTGTCATCCATTGGCAATTCTGACTCTGAACAGGGTTTATGCAAGTTTTAGCGATCAAATTAAATACTTTTTAATGCAGCATTTCAACATTTTTACGCTTTTATCATGTCAAAACTACTGACTTCTAACCATTTCATTGAGCAGCAGAATGACCAGAATATAACAAACGACTTTATAATATTCAAAAAGCCAATTTACGTGAAATTTAAAGCATGCACATGTCTGTTTTGAGTTCAATTCATTACTTTTTGAATGATTTGATCAAAGCTATTAACATCTAGACCCCCTAACGTTTGTCTCACACATAGAGTACCTCTTAACTTGAATTCCAGCCAAATAAATGGGTTTATTAGTCACATGTTGTCAATTATAACTATTATATTAGTGTTTTAATTATAATTATGGTGCAATATTATTCAAAAAAGTCAAATTTACAACTAATGGCTCTTTTTTCTATTGAAATAAAGGACTATTTTATCTTCTTTTAAAACCTGAACCCCTTCCAAGTACCCCCTGGTAATTGCTCACGAACCCTTAGGGGTACTCGTACCCCTGTTTGGGAAACCCTGATGTAGATGAATAAAATCCATCTGGGATTCAAAATAATTGTAAATGTCATACACACTTCTGATAAAACACCTGATGTCACTAATTAATTAAACTTTCTTATTCTTTTGATTGTTCTGGAACGTGAAAGGCTTGTGTATAAAAGATTTTGACTTCATTTGACCCGGATGAAGCTGAAGCGATAGCGATTATGGACATCTTGACGGTGTATATGCACGAACAACAACAAATACATTATTCATCAAAAAGTCCAGATAGCGTGTATTCAATTACTAAATGAGTTGACAGTTTTCTCAATTAGTTGCGATTAATCCTAAAGATGCCATGTGTTCTTGTGTGTTGTGTGTTTTTGAAGTTTATGCAGTGGAACCTGTGTCCAGAAATGTATGGTGATTTTATTTGATGCTATTTTTGTTTAATTTGCCAACAGAATAAGTCACTTTTTTCTTAATAAATTAGAGTTAAAGTTCTCGAATCCAAGTGAAAAACACACCAACACAAATCTTCCCTGATTTTAAGATGATTTTGTTTTCATGTTGAAATATGACCACATTGGCCAAAATGTACTCAAATCAAGATACATACTCTTTATTTCAAGTTATTTTATCTATATTAAATACCGTATTGTATTATATATCATGCTGTATAATAAAGACAGCGGCATTGTTGAATCAAAATGTAAAAAAATAATAAACTGTTTATCATTTACATCAATAATACACTTTATCCATAAATACTCTTCAACATATTTCAACTTTTCTTCAGCTAAACATGTATGTACAATAGAAATAATCGTTTGTTTGCCTCCTAACCAAAGAATCGTTATTTGCAGAACCATAAAGCAATACGATTTTCACCAAAAAATGTACATAATGCACCTTTAAATAAATAAACACATATTCTTTCTTTAAAACATGATAAATATAAAGTCCCTGGTTGTACAGTTAGTGGAGCTCTTATTAACAGGTGCTGTGTTGACCTTTGACCTGTGCAGACCTCCTGAGGGGACGTCCATCTGCTGCGTCCCAACACAGGGGTCACATGGGGTTAGAATGGACAACCAGACTGTCTAAAGCTCCTGGACCCACGTCCGACTGAGGTGACTGGACGTTTACTGAGGTTTAGAGGCAGAAGGCCTTTTCTACAAGAGGAAGATTAAAACACCCGAGACGCTTGTGGCATTACTCAGTGTGCTGTCACCAGGACTGAACCAGGACTAAACCAGGACTAAACCAGGACTGAACCAGGACTAAATCAGGACTGAACCAGGACTGAACCAGGACTGAACCAGGACTGAACCAGGACTGAACCAGGACTAAATCAGGACTGAACCAGGACTGAATCAGGACTGAACCAGGACTGAACCAGGACTAAACCAGGACTAAACCAGGACTAAACCAGGACTAAACCAGGACTGAACCAGGACTGAACCAGGACTGAACCAGGACTGAACCAGGACTAAACCAGGACTGAACCAGGACTGAACCAGGACTAACCAGGACTGAACCAGGACTGAACCAGGACTGAACCAGGACTGAACCAGGACTAAACCAGGACTGAACCAGGACTGAACCAGGACTGAACCAGGACTGAACCAGGACTGAACCAGGACTGAACCAGGACTAAACCAGGACTGAACCACGACTGAACCAGGACTGAATCAGGACTAAACCAGGACTGAACCAGGACTGAACCAGGACTAACCAGGACTAAACCAGGACTGAACCAGGACTGAACCAGGACTGAACCAGGACTAAACCAGGACTGAACCAGGACTGAACCAGGACTGAACCAGGACTGAACCAGGACTAAACCAGGACTGAACCAGGACTGAACCAGGACTGAACCAGGACTGAACCAGGACTAAACCAGGACTGAACCAGGACTGAACCAGGACTGAACCAGGACTGAACCAGGACTGAACCAGGACTAAACCAGGACTGAACCAGGACTGAACCAGGACTGAACCAGGACTGAACCAGGACTGAACCAGGACTGAACCAGGACTGAACCAGGACTGAACCAGGATTAAACCAGGACTGAACCAGGACTGAACCACGACTGAACCAGGACTGAACCAGGACTGAACCAGGACTGAACCAGGACTGAACCAGGACTAAACCAGGACTAACCAGGACTAAACCAGGACTGAACCAGGACTGAACCAGGACTGAACCAGGACTGAACCAGGACTAAACCAGGACTGAACCAGGACTGAACCAGGACTGAACCAGGACTGAACCAGGACTGAACCAGGACTGAACCAGGACTGAACCAGGATTAAACCAGGACTGAACCAGGACTGAACCACGACTGAACCAGGACTGAACCAGGACTGAACCAGGACTGAACCAGGACTGAACCAGGACTGAACCAGGACTAACCAGGACTAAACCAGGACTGAACCAGGACTGAACCAGGACTGAACCAGGACTGAACCAGGACTAAACCAGGACTGAACCAGGACTGAACCAGGACTAAACCAGGACTGAACCAGGACTGAACCAGGACTGAACCAGGACTAAACCAGGACTGAACCAGGACTGAACCAGGACTGAACCAGGACTGAACCAGGACTAAACCAGGACTGAACCAGGACTAAACCAGGACTGAACCACGACTGAACCAGGACTGAACCAGGACTAAACCAGGACTGAACCAGGACTGAACCAGGACTGAACCAGGACTGAACCAGGACTAAACCAGGACTGAACCAGGACTGAACCAGGACTGAACCAGGACTAAACCAGGACTGAACCAGGACTGAACCAGGACTGAACCAGGACTGAACCAGGACTGAACCAGGACTGAACCAGGACTAAACCAGGACTGAACCAGGTCTGAACCAGTACTAAACCAGGACTGAACCAGGACTAAACCAGGACTGAACCAGGACTGAACCAGGACTGAACCAGGACTAACCAGGACTAAACCAGGACTGAACCAGGACTGAACCAGGATTGAACCAGGACTGAACCAGGACTAAACCAGGACTGAACCACGACTGAACCAGGACTGAACCAGGACTAAACCAGGACTAAACCAGGACTGAACCAGGACTGAACCAGGACTGAACCAGGACTGAACCAGGACTGAACCAGGACTAAACCAGGACTAAACCAGGACTGAACCAGGACTGAACCAGGACTAAACCAGGACTAAACCAGGACTGAACCAGGACTGAACCAGGACTGAACCAGGACTAAACCAGGACTGAACCAGGACTGAACCAGGACTAAACCAGGACTAAACCAGGACTGAACCACGACTGAACCAGGACTGAACCAGGACTGAACCAGGACTGAACCAGGACTGAACCAGGACTGAACCAGGACTGAACCAGGACTGAACCAGGACTAAACCAGGACTAAACCAGGACTGAACCAGGACTGAACCAGGACTGAACCAGGACTGAACCAGGACTAAACCAGGACTGAACCAGGACTGAACCAGGACTGAACCAGGACTGAACCAGGACTGAACCAGGACATAACCAGGACTAAACCAGGACTGAACCAGGACTGAACCAGGACTGAACCAGGACTGAACCAGGACTGAACCAGGACTGAACCAGGACTGAACCAGGACTGAACCAGGATTAAACCAGGACTGAACCAGGACTGAACCAGGACTGAACCAGGACTGAACCAGGACTGAACCAGGACTGAACCAGGACTGAACCAGGACTAAACCAGGACTGAACCAGGACTGAACCAGGACTGAACCAGGACTGAACCAGGACTGAACCAGGACTGAACCAGGACTGAACCAGGACTGAACCAGGACTGAACCAGGACTAAACCAGGACTGAACCAGGACTGAACCAGGACTGAACCAGGACTAAACCAGGACTAAACCAGGACTGAACCAGGACTGAACCAGGACTGAACCAGGACTAAACCAGGTCTAAACTAGGACTAAACCAGGACTAAACCAGGACTAAACCAGAACTGAACCAGGTCTAAACCAGGACTGAACCAGGACTGAATCAGGACTGAACCAGGACTAAACCAGGACTGAACCAGGACTGAACCAGGACTAAACCAGGACTAAACCAGGACTGAACCAGGACTAAACCAGGACTGAACCAGGTCTAAACTAGGACTAAACCAGAACTGAACCAGGTCTAAACTAGGACTAAACCAGGTCTAAACCAGGACTGAACCAGGACTAAACCTTGTCTAAACTAGGACTAAACCAGGACTGAACCAGGACTAAACCAGGACTGAACCAGGACTAAACCAGGACTGAACCAGGTCTAAACTAGGACTAAACCAGGACTAAACCAGAACTGAACCAGGACTGAACCAGGACTGAACCAGGACTGAACCAGAACTGAACCAGGTCTAAACCAGGAATAAACCTTGACTGAACAAAGTCTAAACCAGGACTAAACCAGGTCGAAACCAGGACTAAAACAGGTTTAAACCAGGACTAAACTAAACCAGGTCGAAACCAGTACTAAACTAGGACTAAACCAGGTCTAAACCAGGACTAAACCAATAACAAGGTGTATAATATTTTCTATATTTTTGGAAGATGGGTTGATCTTGGGTTGGGCCAGATCATTCCCCTTGGAGGGCCTGATTTGGCCCCCGGGCCTTAAGTTGAACATCCCTGCATTAAAGTGTAGAAATATCATGCTATACCTTAGTTTAGAGAATGACACTAGATGTTTCGATCTCTTTTTACAATCTTTTTTAATCGTTTGAATCATAAACGACACACTCCATATTCCAGTTTTTTTTCCAGTTCTACAAAAAACAACTACAACGTTAACCATTTCCCAGCTCACACACACAGTACAAGCGCACGCCACAGAGGTCAGCCCGACTCGGTTTTATCGCGCTTCATTAACATTAACGTTGCATAAAGTCCAAATCCGACAGGGCTGCTGCAGAACGCTCCTCCGCTCCGTTCCCCGCAGAGGCAGTTGAATCCTTTGTACGATCATTTCCGTCCCATCAAACACACACCGTGCTTACACAGCCTTTCTGTACGCAGACATATGCTCCAGCAGTTCTCAGGACCAGCACCGTTAATGGGCTTTTTAATGAGGCTGTAATGTTGTTAGCGACGCAAGAACACGCGTATAGATTTTGGTTTTATCCGTACGCATGTGTGAGTAGTCTTGTCTGCACTTTATGAAATACGTTTAACAGTGGTATGATGTCAAGCGATAGCATAAGTAGCACTGTAAGAAAGTATTTGGCTTTCAGAGTACGACCAGATCCAAACTGGGTCTAGAACAGGACTAAACAAGGACGAACGCTAAAGTAAAGTGACTGGAAATCCAGCAAACATAAGAACTACAGAGGAATTCATCTGCACACAGCTTTAGAATCACCTTACACTGGTATAAGCCGCGACACTGCAGATGAATTGGAAAAAAATCTTAAATGTAAAGATATCAATTTGAAACTTCTCCTGTAGTTTACTCACATAAATGTAAGAAAAAATATATAGTACAAGCATCATGCAATGTTTTCAGGTAGAAATAAGGCATTTTATGTGTAAAAATTTCCAAAAATACACATATTTGGTCCTAACTTTACTTAGATAAAGTTATGCTTCTCCCACTTGCTGCTCACATCCCACATGTTCTCTGTCCATTTATTTATTGAGGAAAGTTGAAAAGTCCATGGAGAAGTGCAGAGTATCCATGATGTGTTTATTTGTCGGGGTGATCAGTGAGGGAAGGGGCCGTGTAGGCACTAATGCTGCAGTGCATTATGGTAGCTGTAGTTTTAACGTGTTCTATGCAGTTTATCAGTGGGCCATTTATTATACAAATTAAAATCCTCTCGGGGGCCCACCAGAAATCGCCTTGAGGGCCGCATTTGGCCCCTGGGCCGCACGTTTGAGATGCCTGTATTGGACAAAACCACAGGCTGCCATGAATAATGGTTTTCATGGTTCACTGTTACTTCCGTTCAGTAAAGTTCTATTCAAAACAACATGTGTTCTACTTGTAATCGTCATAAACAAACAAAACCTGAAGAAATCTGAGACAGTGTAAAATATTCATTTGCAACACTACTTTAACTACTTTTTTATGTAAAACACAACACCTACAATACACACATAGGCGGTTAACAAAGCCAAAATAATCCCATCAGGCTGGATGTTTTGACCAAACTCCTCCAGAAGAGCACATCTTAACAAACATTGTTTGAAGTTCGACCTTAAAACAAAGAGTGTGGGCAAACTAATTGAATGAAAGCTGTGTGGATACACAAACGTGCTGTCTAACCTACATTAGGAAGAACTCAGGGAAACCCAGTGTTATGAACGAGGGCAATCCAATCATTGAAGTTGCAATGTCCCAGAGAAATCTATGAGTGAAGTGGAGTAAATGAAATAATAAAACATCTTTAGGAGCAGATTGGACAGGTTTGTTGTTTCCTCGTGAAAGGCGATATGTTGAGAGAGCAAACTGACCAAAAAACAACAAAATGAAAAAAATATTGCCTGTAGCGTCTCGCCTTAAAACGCTTCGAAATGCTTCTCGTCTAACCATGTCTTTTCTTAACAGATCAACTTCATCATTTGTTTTCATTTCTTCCACAAAGCTGCTCTTACAAAACACTAAACATCCTTTCAAAATGTCTTCGAAGGACTTGCTAAAACAATTGTACATCTTGTTATCTCATCTGAAACGCCTCGCTTTTGAATGCGCAGTGTTCGGGGCCACAATCCCTCTTTAGTGTCGACTTGGAAAAGCAGTTAGTGTTTGGTTTGGGCACATTTTGCACCGCTGATGTAAATGAGGTCTCGGCGAGCAGATGTTCAGCCCGCGGGGAGAGAGCAGACTGGGGATGTCCTCTTTGACAGAAAACACTCAAAACTGCCTTAATGTGTCTGTGCTCGGGAAGCTGACATTGTACAAGATCTACATGATGTTTTCTAATTACTGGAGTAACTGTCTTGTTGTTGAATTCATTATTAGTTCATCTGTTTGGTTTTGTTTTGGCTTTGTTGATAAAGTTAGTACAAAGTCGGACGCGTCACTTCTTGTTTTGAAGCAGGTTAGCCGCACGAGCACTTTGGGCAAACTGTGAGGGGTTTCGTGGGTTGACTTCCTGGTTAACACGATGCCGCGAAATGTGTTTGAACCAAACGAATTAAGTTTCAATTCCAATTAAACGCTGTAAATTGGCAGGATCAGGGGGTCTTTTGAGTGAGGAGGAGGAGGTAGAAAGTATGGAGGGAAGTGAGAGGAGTGCTGTCTCAAAGTCGCAAGGAAAAGATAAAGGAAAGAGAGAGCTGCGTACATGTGGACCACAGGGAGTGAGCGATTCAGAGTAGCAGGTTTAAGATTATTTTGAAATTTAAGGAGGGACACGATATTTGGAAGGTAGGACCTGTGACTATTCACCTTATTCTGGAAGTTGCCGTACGCGCCGCCGTCTTGTTTCCGTTGTATTAGTTTACATGGAGCAGACGAGCTCAACAGAAAATAAGTTCTACACGGACTAAAAAGCCGTTTTTAGACTGACCAGGAAGTCGGTGCGTTGTTGACTTGTTGTTGCTCGTGTTCATTAAACATTTTACACAAATCAATCTACTTTATGTAACATTTTAGCGGCCAGACTTTTCCCTCATTCGTCATTAGCTTTAACGGAGTTCTCGTCAAACGGAAGTGCGTTTACAACAAAAGTGCAAAAAACGGCAAAAGTGGGCGGGGCAGCAAAAGGTCAATAGGCGTGTTTCGACTACACTTGTCCTTAGACCAGTTCAGTTGGGACCGGCTCGAGCTGCTTTTGTTAATGACAGACTGTGTTTCCTGCAGAGGTTCAGCTCACAGGGGTCAAACATCACCCAAACATGACTGTTTTATTCATAAATAAATCTAAATCGTACCTGAAATACACGGAAGAAAACTTCACGCGGCTGATCTCCCTGACTCATAAAAATACGTTTAGCAATTCCGTGTGTGTGTGGCGCTGTAAGACTTGGATGAAGCTTGCATAAACAACACACAGCTTCCGTTATTGTCATCAGCTTTTTCTGCATTTATTTTACTTCTCTGCACCTCTATGCCAGGATTTAGTTTGGATAGAGTTGGCAGTTGTAGACAATGAAACAATATTACTTTGGGTCTGAATGTGAGTGCCGTGCACCGTGAACAGGAAACAGCTGATGCTAGCTTTGTTTTGCTAACTCTGTCGGCTCAACAAACAAAGTTGACGTTTCCGGAAATGCGCCGTTTTTGCCTTATGACTTATATCTTTTGTGTTTGAAAGAATTGGAGATGTTGCCAAAGCATGAGTGTTGCCAGACGGTGCTCTAATGTTGGTGGAATCAGCTAGAGAAAAGATTGAAACTATCTCATGTTTGCGGAAAATAAGTTGAAACGAGGAAGAAAATGGGAAGTGGGCAGAAATGAAGAGGAGTCATTTATGGAATGCCCTTGAAGGAAGATTTGGAGGAACTGAGGAGTGGCAGCTGGGATTAAGAGGTGAAAACGTGGAGGTCGGGGGGAAAAACAGGACAGTTTATCTGTGATGATCAAGTTTCAGGATGAGAGTGACTGTGATACCGCTTCTCCAGTGTGATAAATGCCAAAGGTATGGGCACATCGCAGCTTATTGTAAGTGACTAATGGAAGGTGTGGAGGAGAACATGGTTTTGATGTTATGGGGCTGGAGTGAACTGAAAAGCGTAATTACAACATCAGAAAGATAAAAAAACAAACAAACTGAGAGCCTATTTTACACGGCAATGCGTGTATACAAATTCACAATCCTTTGATATCATATTGGCCTTGGATAACTGAATAACTGGCTTACTCTAATTAAAATCTCATTTAAATAATGCAAGTAAATCCAGGAACTGTGGTTGAGCTGTCTCCAAATTGTTCCCAGAGCTAAACTAATTATCATTTAAATTATGAGATAAAGTTGGGGTAAAAAGAATGGTGCGTACAAAGTTTTGTGTGTTACCATTTTTAGGATGTTTAACAAAAAAACTCGATAGAGAGATGGGGCTCAGTCACACGGGAGAAGCTCAGAATAGAGCCGCTGTTCCTTCACGTCGAGAGGAGCAGCTGAGGTAGCTCCCTCAGGAGGTGTTCTGGGCATGTCTCACCGAGAGGTGGCCCCGGGAGGACCCAGGACACGCTGGAGGGACCATGTCTCTCGGCTGGCCTACGAACACCTCGGGATCCCCCGGAGAAGGGAGTCCCTGCTTAGACTGCTGCTCCCACGACCCGGCCCCAGATAAACGCAAGAAGATGGATGTTTTTTAACTTGGATTTCATGTTGGTGGAGAAAACAGACAGCTTTTTACCTCAGATAGAAAACTATCGATCTTTTACCTCCACAAGCTATGGTAAACGGCTAACTTTAGCGACTTAACAATGTGTCAGTTGAAAAACAAGTGCCATATTCTTTATCAGCGCATCAAAACAGCATTTATAAGAGCTTTCGTTCAGGCGTGTTGTGGACAGTTCGAAGACCTGTTGCTGCTCTGTGTTTGCGACGTAAATCTATAATGACTTTCACAGTAAAAACCAAAAATGCACTGTATTCATGCAACCAATTATTGACTCCAAAGATCAGTTAAAGAAAACTCCAATGAAAAAATTGAAAATGTGCACCCCTAGTGGTTAAACTTGTCATACTGAATGTGCGACGAGTAGACCCCTGTCCAAAACGGTCCCAGGATCTTGCTCAGGAGTCGTTTGCTTGCTGATTTGATGGTGGGGAAACTCAGAAGAAATCCACCCACACCTCTTCATTCTTTAATATCTCACTGTATTAAACAACAGCTTTGACAGCTAAAACTCACCGCATTTCAGCCTCAGACAACCTCCCTGTCAGTCAAACTCCCATCACACTGTCAGAGCAGTCAACACAGAAAGAATCTAAAACCTCTTCGTTTGAAAACTAATTTCTTACTCTAATCCAAGGATCAATGTCAGAATTTTTATCTCTTTATCTTTTTTCTTTTTGCTCTCACATAATTATCATTATTTTTAGACCCTTTCAAAATGCCTGCATTCTAAAAGCTGGTACAGTTTCATACATAACCTCCAATGCATTTTCAAGAGTATGACAACGTCACAAATTTTGAAAAAGCTGTTTGAGCAACTGACAACAACTCGACCAAACATGAGTAACACCAGAGCAGAGTTAGAAAACATTACCATGTGCAGATATTACTTTAGTGCTAAGATTAAACTACCTATAACGGGTTGGACTACTCATTTAACTAAAATGCAGTTAAGATAAATATATTTCAAATTCTGCTAAAATCTTAACAAATTCTACCCCAGTTTAGCTACATTTTTAGTTTTTTAATTCTACTTCCTGGTTGTAAATGATGACATCACACTAGGAAATGACCAAGAATCTATCCTGTACACTGGGCCAAAACTCATCTAATGTCACAGATTTTTTTCATTTATTTTGTTAAATCAATGTTTAAAGGGTCAAAAAAGTAGTTTCTTTTGTATAAATCATGTCTCCATATTTGTGATGTCATCAACTTGTTTACTTCGTGTAATTTTCAGCAGATTTTTCAACTTTTCTCAACAAATAGCGACCTGATTGGTGTAAAACTATAATTAATATTTACAAGAGGTATTAATACACTGAATAAAGTCAAAATTAGAACATCATAAAATCTGTCATACGCACTTCAAGTAATAAACATTTCTTAACCTCGTGCTCGAATAAAGTTGCAAAAATGTATTGGGCCACAGCAGTTTGAGGATGACATTTTGTTTCCCCAAACACCATAAATCCAGCAAACATTAGTGAACTTTAGAAAGTGGAGTTTGAAGTCGGGTGTTATTACTTGTGTATCTGTGCTCTCTACAAATGTCATTTTTTTTTATTTTTCTGCGTCATTAAAATGAAGAGTCTAGAACGTACCAGGCTGTGGCAGATCTGGCACATGGCCCATCTTCCAAATAATGAAACAAATCTATTTTCTCTTTAGTCTCTGTTTAGTCCTGGCTTAGTTTTGGTTTAGTCCCTGTTTAATTCTGCTTTAGACCTGGTTTGGTCTGTGATTTAGTTCTGGTTTAAAGGACAAATATCATGCATTATTTGTTATTGGCCTTTAAACATCCTCTTGAGTAACTTCACTTTGACATCTTTGACATTGTTTTTTGATATGACTCATGTGATTTTCTAACCAGGATTCAACAAACTAGCGTAAATGCGTAGTCCACAGATATGTTTTTGATGACAGAGCAATGTTAGAGGTTAAAAGCTAAAAAAAAAGTACATTCTGTATAATATTTTTCCTGTAATTCACCTCCAAGGTTTGGTCCTCCAGGTTTAATGCTTGTTTACCTCTGTGTTAGACCTGGTTTGGACCTGGTTTAATTGTTGCCCGGGATCCAGAATGCACACTTCATTACTCGTGTGTGTCTGGTCACCTTGGCCTCCGTCGCTGCGAGCCAAACTGAAACAGAACTGTGCAATCAGATTAGTTTATCTCCGTGATCTGTTTATTTCCGTGACGCATGTGAAACAAATGAGCTCACTGGTCGTCTGTCATTTAGAGAATCAAACTAAATCTTCTCTCACCTCAGATAAACACTCTGTGATATATTTTGCCTTTCATTTTTCCCATAGACCATACATATCAGTGGACCGCGTTAGCATGCTAGCCGCCGCGTTCCAAATAGCAGAAGCGGAAGCAGCTATGGAGGCGCTCCTGGCTCCATAAAGCCGAGCTGCCATTCACTTTCTATTGGGACACTGGTGCCCTTTACTCTGTAACTGTTTCTGTTAAACTCACCATCTTGAAACTAAAATGTCTGTTTTGACACACTCTACATGAATCGGGTGTTTTTTTTCCGTTAGGTTGTTCATAAATCAAGTTATTAGCAATAATAACTGACCAATCAGGTGCTTCCTTTTCCAGGGGCCGTGTGGTTGCCACGATACACACTCGGATTTCCAAATATGGAGTCTGGCTCCGCTTTAGCCGCTATAAATGCTAGACGTGATGGGCTTCATTTGGCTGTAGCCAAACGCAATGGGTGACGTCACAATCCCATAGTCCACTGATATGTACGGTCTATGATTTTTCCTCATGTTTGTTTTGATATGGACGCGTTATATTGCCATCGCAATTGTGGAGCTGAAACCGCTGACCAGACTGATAATAATCCGCATTTAAAACCAAATAGATCTCTCAAGGTAAATTTAATTCTGGTACTCACTTTATTCCAGACGTTGCCGTGGGCGCTGCTGGCGTTGGTAATATTTTGTGCAATCCCGAACTGTTGCTGTTTACAGGCCTCTAAAAAATCTGGCTCTACAAAAAAATATAGTACAGTTCTATAGGATGACACAAACACAAGGCCCATTGTGTTTATTCCCTTTTTTATTTTAATTGATGATGAAATATTAAGGAGAAACTGCACCGCTATAAAACTAATCCAGAGACGTCATCACATCGAGCAAAATTAGAATCTCATGAGCGTTCCCATAAAACAAATCCATCACATAAAACGAAGTCCATCACCAAAATCATGTCCCCTTTAAGTTTTCGAGATGTGGTTCAATCTCTCGCCGACTGAAAAATGATGACGCATACTGCTCCCATAACCACAGTGACAGTGCATTTTAGTCCATTTACTCTCTGTGCGTCGGTTAATGGGAATCACTAAAGAGTCCGGCCTCGCACAGTGTTGGAGTGCTTTTGTTCTGGTTTGTGGCTCAAGTGGATTTTCACACGGGAAGTAGCATCAGAACAGGGACTTCCAGATGAGTAATGGACGTGGGTGGAAAAGTTATCCCACTCTAATAGCTGCTGTTTTACTTTTAGTTCGTTTTTACATATTTTTGCTACAATAAATAGAGTAAAATATGCAAGACGACAAAACTAATGTTACTGGAAAGTTGTTGTTGGTTCACTTTGGAGTCCAGTCTTGCTTAAAAAGACCTGGATACGAGTTGTTTTGACCAAGTTAGAGTTATTTGCTTATGTGACGTAGAATATTTCATGAAATTTGACACATTTGCTCGCTTGGAATAAGAAATAAATTTAGTTAAAAAAGTTAAAAAAAATTGGCAAATAATTTGGCTTAAAATATGAAGAAATACACTAAAACAAGTCAGAAGTAACCTTAAACAAGTAAAAGATATCTAGTAAATGAATATTAACTTGTTTAAATGTACTGAAATAAGATGAATATCCTGAATTCAAGTAATTTTAACTTGTATTTTTATGATGATTTTTTTTTTTCTTTTTCAAGCTAGGACGGTCCAAAACTGCCTCCACTGTCTTAAGTGAACCACACCGGTCCATTTAAGCGATCCAAACTGGACCCTGCAAGGTCTAGCTTACAAAGTGGTCCGGCTTGCTTTGGCTCCTGAACATTTTTGAGCGAGATTATTTGAGAGAAAACGCAGATCCAGCTATAAAACGAAAACTACAAAAAAAAAAGAAGATACAGCCGTTCATCACAAGATCAAGTCAGCAGTGAGCAGCGGTGAGAGGTGATTCTTTTTCTGTTTCTACTTCTACTGATGCTAACTTATATGTTGAGCCCACATGATTAGCTGTTTCCTGTTTATCAACGCACAGCACTCAGACCCAAAATATTAGATTTATTAGAAGTACATAATGTGATTCTATGACAATGTATGTAAAGATTATGTATCGATTCCAAGTTCTCAAAAATCAGTTTGTTTTTGCCGCATTCACTGTTCGCCGCAGTAAAATGCCCCCTTAAATTTCACCTGACACTGCCTCTGTGGAGTTTACGCCGTTTCACACATTGTAACTTATCTGTTAAAGTCCATGTGTGTTAAATGCTTTTCACCACACAAAACTACAGCTGTAGTACAACCTTAAAGGTCCCATAACATGCAAAATCGACTTTTCAGAGGTTTTAACCTTCCTACAGTGCTATTTGGGCCTCGTATGTTGTGCCCAAAGTTTTTTTTTTGATTGACTCGCATGTTTTCGCTAGAGTCACTAGAGTCTTTTCCGTCCCCCTCGGCTGAGCAGCAGACGGGGGCTCCTCACTAAGATGACGCGGTGTTTAAGCCACGCCTCCGGGAAGCGCGCAGCCGCAACAATAAAAACAGCTAATGCTAATGCTACACAGTAATTACACGATGGATACGACAGATAGAAGAGTTAGCTTGTTATTTACCAAACGGCAACGTCTGTCAAACTCCAGGTCAGATCCAGGACGTAGGACTCAGCACGACGCACCGTCAGGAGGATAAAAGGTTTATTCCCGTGTTTGTGTATCGCTGTTTACCGGAGCACATGGCGCATGCGCAACATCTCCACTCTAGGCTTCGGCACGAGTTGGGCGGGGGAGGCGCGCGGGTTGGGCGGGGGAGGCAGCCTGCTCTCTGTTCGGGGGGGTCAGATCTCAGAGGGAGCCGTTTGCTTTTGCAAGGAGGGGGGCCAGTCCAAGAAATGGGTGTTTTTTGTTATGGATATTGCACAACGCAAAATTTTATCAACAAAGCCCTTAGAATAGACTGTGTAAAGGGGAAAATAGCAGAATATGGGACCTTTAAAAGTTAGGCCCGACTGGACCAAAGCCCAACAGAATCAGACCTGAGCCCTACAAGTGGCCGATTGCTTTTTAAACGCCCAAACTCATTTACAGCCCAGCATTATTCGTACACGCAGTGAACCCCACGGCACACGTGCACAGCAAATGACATGGGCCAGGGCAGCTAACGGCATGGCCCGAGTGAAACGACCAGCTCTACACAAAACACACTTCTAATCACTGTGCTCCGTGTTGCTGTTGTTAGCAGCAGAGGGAAGCTAATGCGCTAACCACAACCACAACTTGTCAGAGTTAAAAGGCCAGTGTCCCATTCTTCGTAGATAGTAAAAATAGGAAAATATGAATAATTATTAACTCTACATAAGTTTAATCACTGCAATATGACAGTGATCAGGCTAATAAAAACAGAGCCAGAATCCCAAATTGCTTAGGAAGTTAACCGAGAATAGTTTTGAAAATTGGATTTTTTAAAATCAAACCGATAAATATAATAAAATCAAAATCACGCCCCTAGCATCTAGCAATTTCCAAAACACATACATTCCATAAAGAGAGGGTAAAACACAGTGTAGAGGCTCAGCGAAAAAAAAACTGTTTCCCCGTTGCTAGCTTTAGCCACGTCTCACAGCCCCGCAAACTTGGAATTACTACACGTCTTTTTGTCTTAAAAATATATAGATCAAGTGTACTTTACTCATTCAGAAAAGCTTAGTTCTGTCTGGGTGCTGTCTTCGCGGACTTCTGCCACACGGAGCGGAGCCAGGCCCTGAGCTCAAGGTTAAAGTGCCCTGTGCTCTGTGTGGGTGAACTGGGCACCGGGCCACGGCAAACACAATGAATCTAAATGAAGTCATCCATCTCTGTACGGCGCTGTTTAAATATAGCCGGGAAAAAAGAGTTCAAGATTTCAAACACAACACTGCAATTATGAAAAAAGATAGACTATATTCCAAGGACAACCCATTTATCTTCGGGCCTGTCTCCTGAAGGTGCAACTGTCTGTGGGCGGAACAATATTTACAATAACATGACACTGAAAGGCTCACAAATGTTCCCATGGATATTTACTGAACTGAACTACAAATACCATAATCCTTTACTGCGATGATTAATCAATCAATCGTTAAAAGTCAGCAATAAAAAAAAAAAAAAATAATAGTCATACTTTGATTAGGGGTGTGCACTGCTGTACTGACATAAGTAACGTTTGGTGTGATTTACAGAATAATTTTGTGACGGCTATGCAATTTTGTACTTGTTTATGCCAAACATTTAATCGCCAATGTTTTGGTGATTAAAATGGGTGTATTAGTGTGTGGATCGTGATTTGACAAAGAAAAAACTTTGTCAAAATGTATTAAAAAATAGTGACATATAGAATATCACAAGAGATATATCAATTATTGCATGTATTGCAATATCGTGATCATATCGTATCGTGAGCAGCGTGTATAGTAGATCGAATTGAATTGTGAGGGAGCCTGTGATTCCAAGCCCTAAATGATTATCTGGACTAGGGCTGGGTGATACGGTGATAAAAATCGAATCGTGAGCTTGTCCTTGTGAAAATCTACTATTTTTATGAAATCGTCGTATTGTGATTGACTGTTTGTCTCTTTAATGCAGCTGTCTGTTCAAACACACTTTTTCTCCTGTTGTTTAGCCTCTGAGGCCTCTGAGCAGATGACTTTATTTACCTCTTATAGACCAGGGCTGCACGATTCAACCAAATCCACACAAAATCACAACTTTAATGGATGCAATTGGCAAATCACAAAGGCTGATTTCTTTCACAAACAACAAAATGTCTTGCTTTGATTTGAATAAAAACACTTTAGTT
Source organism: Rhinogobius similis (assembly GCA_019453435.1). Taxonomy (NCBI): domain Eukaryota; kingdom Metazoa; phylum Chordata; class Actinopteri; order Gobiiformes; family Gobiidae; genus Rhinogobius; species Rhinogobius similis. The sequence goes on from CM033637.1 coordinate 4,427,155, forward strand.
TGGATTTATACAAAAATGTTCTGAAACAAGCGACAAAAGTGCAACCAAAAGCGATATAAATAAGTTCAAAAGCGACAAAAACGTGCCTACAAACAACTAACGCGACTCAATGCACCAAAATGTGACTAAAAGCGACAAAAACGGGACTAAAAACGACAAAGACGCGTCTAAAAGTGACAAAGACACACTGAAATATGACAAACACAACCGAACGTGACAAAAATGCGACAAATTTGTGTTTAAAATGTGAATTTGAACAGAATCCTATTGCACTGGTTAGAAAAATCACAATGAGATATTCTTCTAAATGGTGCAGCTCTGTTAAAGGCAATAGAAAAATACAACGTGAACTTGAATCGTGATAAAATCGAAATTGTGATCTGGCCCGAAGAAAATCGTGATAATTTTTTGCCACGTCGCCCAGCCTGAATCTGGACTATACAGACTGTGAAGCACATAAGAAAAAGCATGTTATTACATAGACAGTGGCATTATTAAATCAAATCGTCAAAAAATGTATGTGTCATTTTCATCAATAACGCACTTTGTTCAGACATATTCCCTCTCTAGAAGCCTTCAGTCGCCATAATTCAACCTTTATTTGGCCTGATATTGTATATAAGTCTTTCTCCTTTACAGAGCACACCCATCAGTTCAAAATGCTTTCAAATGTCTGCTTTTGAATAATTGTATGTTTTCAAATGGCATGTCCTTTTCAGCCTGATGTATGTCCTTGCACTGACATCCATTTTGTACGGTTTTATTAGAGCCCGATATATGCTTTTATTTGGAGGTCACCACTTGTTAAGCCCTTTGAGGGATTCTGGTGACCATCCATCACAGTTTCTTGTATACGTTTTCCAGTCATTTTCCACCAAGTGAAAATAAATCAACAATAAAATAAATTATATCTATAATATGCCTCCCAATAAGGAAATCGTGGGTTCAAATCCCAGAGCAGACCAACATCACACGATCTAACTGGGCGGGGTCTGCCTGGTCTCTCCGGGCTCTCCGGCTTCCTCCCGCCGTCCCAACACATTCACGTGGAGGGTAACTGGAAACTCTAAATTGTCCCGCGTCTCTGTGTTAGCCCTGGCTTCTGTCCAGGGTGTCGCTGGGACAGGCCGTGACCCCCAACGGGAACAAACGGTAGAAAGTGAATGAAAAAGTGTGTTTATAACGTACGTCACATATCAGTAATAAGAGTGTCTGGTTGGGTGACATATTGTTTCAGTGGGAAGCGACACATCTTTACTCTTTGTACTAAACACAAAAATGCTTCTTGTTGGGTGAAAAGTGTCATTTTTTGCAAACTAGCGTCTCACAGAGCAGTCGGGGCAGATATTGGGGCTTTTGAACGACTCTTTGTCTCATTCCTCTCTCTCACTCTCTCTTTTTCTCTGTCCCCTTTCCCTCTCTCTTTGTCCCTTACCTCTCTCTTTCTCTCTTTGTCCCCATTCCATCTCTCTCTCTTTGTCCCTTACCTCTCTCTGTCTCTCTTTGTCCCTTCTCTCTCTTTGTGTCCCTCTTCCTTCCCCCTTTCTCTTTCTGTGTCCCCTTGCCCTCTCTCTTTGTCTATTTCCCTTCTCTCTTCGTCCCATTCCCTTCTCTCTCTCCTTGTCCCTTTCCTTTCTCTCCTTCTCACTCTCTCTTCGTCCCTTTCCTCTCTCGTTCTTTCTTTGCCCCTTTCCTCTCTCTCTTTGTTTGTCCCTTTCCTCTCTCTCCTTCTCTCTCTTCGTCCCTTTCCTCTCTCTCTCTCTTAGTCCCTTTCCCCCCTCTCTCTCTATTTTCATCCCTTTCCCCTTTCTCTTTCTGTGTCCCCTTGCCCTCTCTCTTTGTCTATTTCCCTTCTCTCTTCGTCCCATTCCCTTCTCTCTCTCTTTGTCCCTTTCCTCTCTCTCCTTCTCACTCTCTCTTCGTCCCTTTCCTCTCTCGTTCTTTCTTTGCCCCTTTCCTCTCTCTCTCTGTTTGTCCCTTTCCTCTCTCTCTCCTTCTCTCTCTTCATCCCTTTCCTCTCTCTCTCTCTCTCTCTCTTAGTCCCTTTCCTCTCTCTCTCTCTCTCTCTTTTCATCCCTTTCTCTTTCTGTGTCCCCTTGCACTCTCTCTTTGTCTCTTTCCCTTCTCTCTTCGTCACATTCCCCTTTCTCTTTCTTCGTCCCTTTCCTCTCTCTCTTTCTCTCCGTCCTTTTCCTCTCTCCCCTTTTTAAGGACTGCAGATGGAAATTAGCTTTCATAGCTATCATCTGGAACAAACATCGTTGCCCTGGTGCATTTGTGCGTTGTCCTGTTAATCACTCCATGATTTCTGCCGCTGTTCCAAAAGCTTCAAAATAATTAGTCGACTAATAAAATGTTGGTTGACTAAAACACAATCGACTGAACGACTAAAGGCCAGCAGCTCTACACAGATGATGAACTCGCTATATTATCACCAGACGATGTAACAGCACTCAAGAGCACACTAACAACACAAACAATGTCGAGTGTGTCCTTTAAACCCGACACCCCACACTCTTATTTAACCCACCTACATCAAACCTTTTGCTGGTGTTATGACAATCTCCATTACCGCCTTCTTTCCAAATGATATCATTACACTTTATGGCCAACACAAGAGGCCTTTATGTGTCTATATATCCCAAAGTCACCGCTGTGTTTTACAAAAGCACAAAGAGGGAGTGGGACTGAACGCCTGAAAGGTCTGTATCATTGATCTGAGGCTGGTCTTTGTGCAGCCGCCGACTTTACAAACCCCAGGATCCATTAGAACAACACCACAGGAGACATGCACATTTGTTTTCTTTATGTGGCGCTATCACTCGCACTCACAAGCTGAAAGGTGAGGATGTATGGAGATTGTAAAGACTAACACACAATGATTTTTAGGACTTTTTGTAATGTACTATGTCGAGAAAGGGCAAATCAAAAAGACATTGTTCCCCCCGGATCATTCACTTCTTTTTGTGAAAGTATGTTGGTCTGAATGCCAGCACGATGGTTACAATCAGTGCTGCGAAGTAACTAAGGATCATTTGGTTAATCGATTAGTTGACTTAATTCTTCAAAACTAGTCTGTGTAATCCTTCATTCAGCCAGGAGTGTTTCATCGCAGAAAAGGTTTCAAAGGTTGTCATCTGGACGCTGTTTTGAAAATCAAGACGTTTCGGCTTCCTTCCATCCATCCAGCCATCCTTCCATCCATCCATCCATCCATCCATCCATCCATCCTTTCATCCATCCATCCATCCATCCTTCCATCTATCCATCCATCCATCCATCTATCCATCCATCCTTCCATCCATCCATCTATCCATCCATCCATCCATCCATCCATCCATCTATCCATCCTTCCATCTATCCATCCATCCATCCATCCATCTATCCATCCATCCTTCCATCCATCCATCCATCTATCCTTCCATCCATTCGTTTATCATTCCATCCATCTCCGTCCGTCCATCTATCTATCTATCTATCCGTCCTATCTATCTATCCATCCATCTATCTATCCATTTCATTCATCTATCTTCTATCTATCTATTCATCTATTCATCTATTCATCCATCCATCTATCTATTCATCTATTCATCTATCCATCTATCTATCTATCTATCTATCCATCCATCTATCTATCTCATCTATCGTCTATCTTCATCTATTCATCCGTCATTCCGTCATCTATCTATCTATCTATCCATCCATCCATTCATTCTATCTATCCTATCATTCATTCATTCATCCGTCATCATCCATCTATCTTCCATCTATTCATTCCGTCTATCCATTCCATTCATTCTATCTATCCTATCTATCTATCCATCATCTATCCTTCTATCTATCCATCTTCCATCATTTATTCATTCATCATCCGTCCATCTATCATCTATCTATCCATTCTATCTATCCGTCATCTATCCATCCATCCATCTATCCATCCATCCTTCCATCCATCCATCCATCCATCCATCCATCTATCCATCCATCCATCCATCCTTCCTTCCATCCATCCATCCATCCATCCATCCAACCATCCTTCCATCCATCCATCATCCATCCATCCATCCATCCATCCTTCCATCCATCCTTCCATCCATCCATCCTTCCATCCAACCATCCTTCCATCCATCCATCCATCCATCCATCCATCCATCCATCCATCCATCCATCCTTCCATCCATCCTTCCATCCATCCATCCATCCATCCATCCTTTCGGATGGAAGTCAAAAACGTCTTGAAGAGCATCCAGATGACGACCTTTGAAACCTTTTCTACAATGTTGACTAAACTCTTAAGCGGGTGAAGACATCTTGCGCTGAACTGGCACGTTTAATTTTTTTGCCTGTGCAACCAGAGGGCACCCAAGCGAGCGCCCTCCTCTCTGAGTGAAAACATTACATTTGGAAGCTGGGTAGTGGGCCGGTTCAAATTGCTTGGAGGGCTGGATCTCGCCCGCGGGCCGCTAATTGAATAGGCCTGCTTTAATCGTTCGTAAAGTTTCCTTGAGTGCCAAGAAAGGCGCTGTTAAATAAAGTTAGTTTTTATTGTTATGTTACCTCAGTCTTGTTGTATAGTGCTCTATTTAAAAGTGCACTGAAAACTCGACGAAGAAAAAGAAAAAGAAGTACCTACAAACAGAAACTCTTAATAAAAATATGTAGGGAAAAATGTAATGTACTATGATATTTATTAAAACCAATATCATAAATATGCTTTGCCTAGGTTGGTTCATTGCTTGTATTTGTAATATACACTGTTAAAAAAATCAGTACGAATATCAATGTAGGAAATCGAAATGTAGTAATTATAATAAACACCAACCTGCATTTACATCCAATAAAAAGCGTTGTATATAATATGAAGGAAAGTGATAACTAACTGACGTTCATTGGTGTCCATCAGGGGTGTGTTTTTTCCCCCTTCCTCTACACAATATGGACTTCACATTCAACACAGAGATCCTCAAAAGATATCCCGGATCTTAAAACTATGCTTTTGTGATTTTGTTATCGCATGGTGCTACAACAACACAGCAACAACAACCACAACAACACTCTACTATAGATCATTTCAATAGCAGAGATGTCACAACATCACATTTGACATTTAAAATTATTGTCAGAAGAAACCTTAACCCAAACAACAATGAAATAGTCTGAAATGTGTGATCAGCTTCATGAAATCAAACTTTCTGAATGATAAATATGGCATAAACAAATGTTCATTTAATTACGTTTTTGAGAAATTCATGAAATTCGTGAAATTCATGAATCTTAGTTTCTTTGAACATTTGATGACTTTTTTCTATTCAAAAGATTTCATATTTTGTTCATAAATTGTTAATTGCTCTGAAGATTATCCCAATTTCTCATTATTCTGAAACCCTGAGAAAGATGAAATGAAATGACTTATTATTATTGTCTGAAATGGTCACAAATCATATCTTTTTAGTTCTTACAACTGTGTTCTCATTAATTACGACTATTAATGAACTGATTAATCTTGGCATATTTATTGACGAGATTGCCAAAAATCCGCTGGTAACATTCCATCAGCATCAACACATCTAACTCACTGAACTCTATAAATGCCCAAGTTTTTTCATTAAAACTTCTCATATGAAATTAATAGAAGCGAATCTATTATAAAGTTTTAACGCGTAACACAAATTGAACTCATTATAGTTGAATAGCAATTACGATCACGCTCCAAAAGACTACGCTCTGTAATTTCAACTTTTCAAACCGGTTTCAAACGTCTCAGACTCTGCTCAGAGCGAAACAACACAAAGCGCAGCGAAACACAAAGCACAGTCGGGCTTACTGTGGGCAGGACAGTGTGTCTGACAGCTCTGCGACGGAGCAACCTGTGTGTCTCTGCAGAGGACACCCAAAGCTGCACATCACGAGTGTGAACGAGACGAGACGGGAACTTACCTAAAAGAGAGAGACACAGAGAAACAAACGTTAGTCTTATGTCAAATACAGTAAGAGGCTTATAAGGCAATGTAAGCAAAAAAGATCTGTTGTCATGTGTGTCTGTTCAGAGGGAGAATACTTAAAGTGAGCATGACAGGATGGACTACTCATTTAATTAAAATGCAATTAAGATAAATATCAATAAAATTCTGCTAAAATCTTTAAAAAAGTTACCCCAGTTTAGCTTTAGGGTTTTAATTGTACTTCCTGGTTGTAAATGATGACGTTACACTGGGAAATTACCAACAAACATCCTGTAAACTGGGCCAAAACTCCCTACAGATTTTTTTGACAAAGAATTTTGCTGAATCAATGTTTAAAGGGTCAAACAAGTAGTTGTGTAAATTATGCATAACCTTCATCTCCCGTCGTATCATCAATTTGTTTTGTTCCTTTAATTTTCAACACAATTTATCTTTCCCCACAAACAGAAAAACTATGATTTAGATTTACAAGAGGTCTTAATTACACTAAATAAAGCCAAAATTAGAAAATCATAAAATCCTGTTATATGCACTTTAAATATAAAGGTTACTATATAAATAAAACAGTAAAAGCTCATGCTAGTCTGTGTAGCATCATATGACCTTGATCCGTCTATATAACTTAAAGGAGACATATATGTTTTGTTCACCACTCTTAGTATTGAACTATAAAATAAGTAGATCACTATTTTACATTTTGTTCGTTATAAACCACAATAAAAAATGGGTTAGTAATAGAAACAGATCCAATGAATCTGCAGAACTCATACGCCCGCCTCATCATAGTGATATTTCACGGTAACAAGCATGTTTTTATCCAGTAATTGAAAAGTGTCTTTGTGACATTTTAGAGCCCAAACATGTGTCACTCGGAGGCTTCATTTTTCAAATAATTACAACTAAGTACAAGATGTTGGCGGTAATAGGGGTTAGGTGAAAACAGCAGGACAGTACACGATTAACTCAATCATGCAGGAATCAATCAAAACAAAGGTTTGTGTACACTAATGTGAGGGAACACTGTAACAACGTGAAAAGATCTTTAAAGTTAATTTTGCATTATATGTCTCCTTCAAAAACTGTTTTCAACACCAGTTTCAATGTTGTTTAAGTACACACAGCTTTATTGACCTTATTCTGCCCCGCCCACTTTTGCCGTTTTTTGCACTTTTGTTGTAAACGCACTTCCGTTTGACGAGAACTCCGTTAAAGCTAATGACGAACGAGGGAAAGTCTCGCCGCTAAAATGTTACATAAAGTAGGTTGATTTGTGTAAAATGTTTAATGAACACGAGCAACAACAAGTCAACAACGCTCCGATTTCCTGGTCAGTCTGAAAACGGCTTTTTAGTCGAGTAGAACTTATTTTCTGTTGAGCTCGTATGCTCCATATAAACGAATACAACGGAAACAAGACGGTGGCGCGTACGACAACTTCCAGAATAAGGTGAATACGGGAGGCTAACACTTGTTGCTTCTTCTGAGAGTTCACGCTGTGATTGGTTGAATCCACCTGTCAGTCATGACGGAGGCTGACCAGTAGGGGGAGTGGTCTGGGACAGGTACACAGCAGATGTGTGTGTTTGATCATTGAGCTGCAACAACAGTAATACACTCACTGTAACTGTGTAACAGTATATCGAGCCTGACACAGTAACTGGATCACATCACATTAATGTTGAAACACAACACAACTGGTTTGGCTGTAGTCCTAAAGTCATATATACGATTAATCGGTTGATGATGTCTTAGTCAGCCACATTTTTATTTGCAGACTAAGTATGTTATAAAGATTATTGGATTTTTATGCACAACAGCAGAGAGGAGAAAACATGATGTGAGTTAGCTGGAATTTTGGGAGTGACTGGACATTTTCACTTGAATGAAATGAATGAAAATGCTGTTAAGTTATATTTTGCGATACATAGCAGTTTTTACTTAGCGTCTTTTTGTTGATTAATTCATGTACTAAGTATGAACTCTGCAAAAACACACTTATTCCTTCTTTAATTCATAGTGAACAAATGAGTTATTAAGAACGATTCAGGCTTTGTAAATACTTCGATAATACTCACCCTAAACCTAACTATAATCCTAATTAATCCTAAATAGTTACTAATCCTCAAAATCTCATTAATGCGAGACATATTGACTTTTCCTGCATATCTTTAAAATCTTGATCTGGTTCAGAACTCACACTACACAGTGATATAAAATTGCACAGTATTATAAAATATCTTTTAATTATCAAAGAGGGCTTTTTTAATTGTGGTAATGCGAGTTTCCAGGCTTTTCCTTATTATCAACATCGAGTTATGTGCAGCGTTAAAAACACTAGTATATTTTAACTTTATGCCATTCCATCTTCATATCTCTCTCTCTCATCAGTCTTTTTTGCTCTATTGAATTTTCTCAGTCTGCTTATCGTTTGCCAATGTGCTAATGTCTGAATTTGAGTTATTGCTCTGTTGTTGTCAGGCTAAATGAATAGATATCCAATCATACACCATCTTCTCAATTAAAAAACAGCAGGGTTAGACTCTGGAACTAGAATTTCATCCCATAAAACATATTCCCATCTGGCTGGCCATGAAGAACACACACAGATTACTTCACATTTCAAGTCTTTTGTCAAACGCTGACAGGAAAAACTCCAAATGACCGCACTGTTTGCCAAATCATTATCATTTCGTCCTTTTAGCTCATTTTGCCGCAACCAGACCATGAAATGATCACAATATTTGTCAGGGTGAACTCCTTGGAAGATTCTCGTTAGAATAAAAACTATTAATGCCTTGTCTGTGATAGAAAACCTCAACAACAACAACAACAAAAAACATTATAAGCTCAAAACTTTCATGATGTTGCCACGTTCACTGTATCCATCAGGGGTGTGTTTTGTCACCCTTCCTCTACACAATACACACATGTTTTTCAAACTCCTAAATCACTTCCATGATCAAATATTAGACATTATTCCAGGATTTCAAAACTACTTTAGTAATTTTGATATTGCATGGTAAAAAAAAAAAAAAAAAAAATGAGTAGATATCCAATCATGCACCATCTTCTATAAAAACACGGCAGGGTTAGGGTCTGAAACCACCATTTTATCCCATGAAACACATATTCCCATCTGACTGGCCATGAAGAACACACTTCACATTTCAAGTCTTTTCTCAAACGCTGACAGGAAAACTCCAAATGACCGCACTGTTTGCCAAATCATTATCATTTCGTCCTTTTAGCTCATTTTGCCGCAACCAGACCATGAAATGATCACAACATTTGTCAGGGTGAACTCCTTGGAAGATTCTCGTTAGAATAAAAACTATTAATGCCTTGTCTGTGATAGAAAACCTCAACAACAACAACAAAAAAACATTATAAGCTCAAAACTTTCACGATGTTGCCACGTTCACTGTATCCATCAGGGGTGTGTTTTGTCACCCTTCCTCTACACAATACACACATGTTTTTCAAACTCCTAAATAACTTCCATGATCAAATATTAGACATTATTCCAGGATTTCAAAACTACTTTAGTAATTTTGATATTGCATGGTAAAAAAATAATAATAATAAGTAGATATCCAATCATGCACCATCTTGTATACAAACACGGCAGGGTTAGGGTCTGAAACCACCATTTTATCCCATTAAACATATATTCCCATCTGACTGGCCATGAAGAACACACTTCACATTTCAAGTCTTTTCTCAAACGCTGACAGGAAAACTCCAAATGACTGCACTGTTTGCCAAATCATTATCATTTCGTCCTTTTAGCTCATTTTGCCGCAACCAGACCATGAAATGATCACAACATTTGTCATGGTGAACTCCTTGGAAGATTCTCGTTAGAATAAAAATGATTAATGCCTCTTTTGGAATAAAAAACAATATGTTGTCATTATTGTATTGTATGTGTGCATTGTATGTTCATTGGTGTCCATCAGGGGTGTGTTTTGTCACCTTTCATATACAATGTTAATTCCATTATCAAATATTAAACATTATTCCAGATTTCACAACTACTTTGGTCATTTTGATATTGTATGGTAAAAAAATGAATAAATAAAAAAGTAGCATTTAATTGGTAGGGATGGAACTGATCCTGTTCTGCCTGGGAGGAACTACTTCTATTCTACTCTAGATGAACTGTTCATGGTCTGCCTGGGAGTAGGATCTTTCCTTCACTGTGGTTCTCCCTGAGGTTTCTAGTTTTTCCCACAGGGTTTTTTGTAGTTTTTCCTCACAGAGAAGGAGGGTCAAGGACACGGGACGCTCCGGAACATTTATCCACTGCTAAATTCTATTGAACATTGTTTAATTGAACTGCTTTCTACCTGTGGCCCATCGAGGCAACTGTTGTTGTTATTTTGGGCACTGCAAAAATTAATTGAAATTGAAATAAATTGAAATTGATGTCACTATATCAAAATGTACATCAATCATCATACTTCTAGTACCTAGCACTTTACATTGATGTGTATTTTTGGGAATAGATTGAATTGAAATACTTCAAGTATCGAAATATTCACAAATTTAACTCCATTCCATCAGCATCAAAACACTGGAATAAAAAAACTCAAGACAACGGCACTTAAAGGTGCACTGTAAACATTTTTCAGGGGTAGGATCCACCACCGTGTCAAAGTCAGATCTGTGGAGAGGCGATCCCGCACATGCATGTTTTTCAAGGTGTTTTTGATCATTAAAAACACAAAAAAGACAATATATGCAGCCTACTGTGAAACATTCTGGGAAAAGCAATAATATCTCCCTGGAGACAAGAACATGCAGACGCTCACAAGAAATGTTCCATAATGCTTAGGGTAATTATGAGTCAGGTTTGCGGAGATGTAACCCCGCTCGCAGGTTTTTCCGTGGCATTCATTTATTCTTTTGCTCTTTTGTATAAAGCGTCGACTATGTGCTCTTGAATTGTTCCCGTGTGATAAACAAACTTTGCGGTGGTCTTCAGTAGAACCAGGTCTAACGAGTCTGATTCTAATGATCAGGAGCTCGGTCGGGGTTTCTCTGTGGTGGGTCGGTCCTTGATCTTCTCTCGTCTTCGGTGGATTCATAATGGAAGCTCTCGGCCATTCTCGGACGTGTGGGCAATTAGCCAGCGCACCTCTGCTCTCTCATTATGTGGAGCTGGTGCCGTTAAAGGGGAAGGCTGAAATAAAAGGGGAGTAACATTAATGTCCCAGCAGATAATCAAGTGTGCGCCAGCGATGACCAGGAAATGAAACAGGGACACATTGACCTGGAGCAGAGATAGCAAGTAGTCATGGAGCCAGACACTTCTTACGTAATTATTTTGCTATCTTTATCTCGTTATTATTTTTCACCTTTGGCTTGGGCTGGGCAATTCATCCAAAGATTCAGAGACGGAGATTCAGTCACCTCTAATCGTCAAGGAAATGGTAGAGGTTTTTGAATCGAGAGGTCAGTAAAAAGGATGTGGTTTGGAGGAAGAAATTAGATTATTTTTTGTGTTAAAGGAAAAATATTATGCATTGTTATGTTATTAGCCTTTAAATATGCTCTTGAGTATCTTAAGGTTGCCATCTCATGTTCAAAAACCTAAAAAAAAATCTAAATCTGTAACTCAGTAAATGCTGTTTCCCACGGCATTTACTGAGTTTAGGCACCATCTACTAATTCCATGGCGCTTACACGATTTAGTTCTGTTATTACTCAAGGGACTGCATGATATACTAATGCAGCCTAACAGTTGCCGCGATCGTGTTTAGACGGCAGAAATGCTCTGGGGAGTCTGGCAATGATTTAAGGACTTAAAACAGCAGAAGATTCTCGAATAAGTGACGTCTCAAATCAGAAAACGCCACACATCCAGGAGATTTTGAAGTGTTTTGACGGTCGGCTGGGGGAAAGGATATTCTAACCACGATTGATCCAACTAGCGTGACTAAAGCTAAATGCAACTCCAGGTATGTTTTTGATGATGTTAAAATGGTTAAAAGCTAAAAAAAAATCACTGTAGCAGAATACGTTCCCTTTAAAAGTCTACATTCACCTTACTCCGCCCCGCCCACTTTTGCCTCTTTTTGTCTCTGAGCCACTCTCTTGTAGTAAAGGGACTTCCGGTTTGACGCTAACGGCGTTCATGCAAACGGTTTTGCAAAAGTCTCTCGCTAAAACATTATATAAAGTAGACTGCTTTGTGTAAAATGTTGAATGTACACGTGCAAAAACAAGTCTTCCTGGGCGGCTTGAAAACAGCGTTTTAGTCCGTGTAGAACTTATTTTCTGTTGAGCTCGTCTGCACCATGTAAACTTCAACGGAAACAGATGGTGGCGAGTACGGCAACTTCTGGAACAAGGAGATTCTGGAATCTCGAGTCATTACATTTTTTTTCGTTTTAGCTTGGCCCTGTTTGTTCCCAGGACCCCTAGAACCCCTTTTTTGAACCAAGCCTCTGACGGCATTTTGTGAGTGAGTAAAAACTGGAGCTATAGTCACATGCAGTGTCGCACAGTCATGAAATTTAGAACACAAAATAGTGACATGATGAGGAATAGAGCGAAATGACATTATTAGGGTTTATGCATATCAATTCCAATTATTAGACAGAGAAAAAGCTATTCTAAAATGGCCTTCTAATGGACAAATCCTCTTCACAAACAGATACACTGTGAGTGACACCAGGGCATGACATTACTGCTCCATATGTAAATAGAAAACTTCCCCTATGGCTTAGCTTCAAATTAAACCCAAGATGAGCTCTGTATCTCAAACGGTTCAAATGTTGCAGAAAAATGATCTTCCATACTGCCAAACTAACGCCTAGAGGTCTCCTTCATTTGTTCATAGAAAGCCAGTCAACTTAACTTTAATGGATTTGCTTCAAACTTGGCACAGTTGATGTTGATATACTTAATATTATCTGCGTGAAATTTGAGTCTTGTGTCTGTTTTAATGTCTGAGATTTGGCGGGTTTTAATTGGGGGTGAGGTCAAGCAGAAAATAGTTTGACGAGCTCTAACTTTTTATACAATGTCAAGTCATTTTTCCACAATGTGACTTTCGATTTTGAAGTTATGACCACTAGAATACCCATGAGGCTGTCTAACTATGCCCAAATGCAAGTATGATTTTGATAGCATTATTATTACAAGGTTAAATACTTAAATATAAAACAAAATAGTCAGTGTCGCACGTGATATGTCTTTTAAGAAGTTTACAAATGAACAATAATCCAAATCTGGGAGAATGGGGATTTGGCATTTCTCAAACTACAACATTTTTCTGACTGTTTTCCAGCCAGCAGACAGAATATTTCCTCACAAAAGACCGCGCTAATCCTTCATTGTAAGAAAATGTCTCTCCCCATGGCACAATTTCCCCGCGCTGTCTGCTAACTTTGACTAATCCACACATTCTGAGCCAACCGTTTGTCAAAAGTGCCTTCAAGAAAAACTGCGCAATAAAACTCGGCAATATTTGTCTTGCTGAGAAGAGAAGGAGGTGCTTTGGATAAAGAGGAGCAGAACAGGGTGATTTGAATCGAAGACAAGAGCACTACAAAAAGAAAAGAAAAGGAAACTTGAAACACTTTCGGACACTTTTGCGCACCTTTGCTGAAGTGTATCATATGTTGTAACTTACAGTGATGTTCATGAGTGGGAAACGTGTTGGGGATTGGGTGCTTGATGCCCTCTGCTGTTTACAGTTGGGGATGCAGTATCTTCAAGTGAAATTTTAGCAGCATGGCTATTGTCAGCATTCAACTAACCAATTTACAGGTAATTTAAAGGTTCCACATGATCCAAAATCGACCTTCTATTAGTGTCACTTGTTACAGTGGGCGTCTCCTGTGCTACCACTGCAGAACGAGTGCTTTATGAAAAAAGTGAATTAAGTGATGCAGGGAAGGTACAGCTGTGCAATAATCTACATATCATCGTGATTTCAATTACAAAAATGTTATAATCGTAAACACAATGAATTTCCTTCTGTTCAGGGTTATGAGAGCACGCCTTTTGCCTCAAAACCTGGAGCAAAGACACTTTTCTAAAACAATACTCATCAAATATATATATGTATCCAAGTGTGCACATGAAAATATGGTGAAAATATCAAAATATCACCCTTTAAACACAGTAACTGAGTGGCTGTGGAAATGCACGTGCCACATTTTCTCGAAAATATGAGCAAATGAGAGTGGAAGCTCGCAGCTCCACAGATATTTATAAATGCATCAGAATTACATGCACAAAGAAGGAGGTGCTCTAAACAGGTCCATAATTGTTTGACTCTTGTGTTTGAATCTCTGAAGCCTCGGACTGAAGTGGGTGGTCCCAGGTAACAGCCCGACACAATGTCCCATTAAACACATGAGGCCAATGAGGCAAAACCCCCCGTGTGGTGCTGATCAAACAAGGTCAAGAGCAGAGCTGTGTGTACAAAACACATAGAGCTGCTTCATGTCAGCATGTCTCTTCACTCATAAACCCTTTAACATTAATAAACAGATAAAAAGGCATCTGTGAGTGGAGGGTCTGGATCTGCACTGTGAGCAGTGCAGCAGCGTAACTGAAGGCAGTGCCACCCCTGCCTCCCCGTAATCTTCACCAGCGCTCATGCGTCTTCTTTCAACTCTCGGGCAACACAATTTATTCTACAACACTGGGTTTAAACCGAAAGAGAGCTGGTGCAGTTCAGGACCCATTCAAATCAAGGTCATCCAATACCGATACTGGTATCAGCAAAATACTGCACATTTCACTGCACATTCTTCAGGTATAGGTATCGCCAAGTAATCAGACCAAATCACCGATCTGATACTACACTGTTTTCCTGCAGCTCCACAGGCCTTTCATCCACACCAGTGCGACAGAGACTATCAGAGAAGGCAAGTTCTTAAATTATATATATACATACATATTTTTACAGCCAGGTATTTTGTGCTCTTGTATTTGAAATAAAATTGAGTATCCTTACTTCTTTGCCCATCCATAGTTGTTTCCATACCATTCAACAGAAGATTTTCTAAAATATCGATATCTGTATCGGCTCAAAAAGTGAATTTCGGCCCATCCCTAGAACCAACACGGATTAAAACCAATGTAGGCTGCTATTCTGACATCAGAATTTACCAAAACATGTCAAGATAATTCCATCAACTCTTCCCTAGAAACAATCTAACAATCCTCTAAAGACAATAATGTTCTTAATCTAAGGTGGGAAGAGTAACCAAAATTTTGTAAAATTACAGTTTCTTCAATAAAATATGACTCAAGTGGGAGTAAAAGTATGATGCTAGAAAATCCATTTAACATATTACGTCTTTTAGAATGAATTGTGCTCGAAAGCAATGTGAAAATGTGACAGGATGCACCTGCTCTTCTGCTTCTGCATTCGTCAGTTTGTGTCGAGGTTCATTTGGAAAGACTTTGTCAAATAAACGGAAATGTCTGTGTAATTTATTCAAGTGTTAGAATAAGAAGTCGCACGTCTTTATTTTTACAAAGAAAAAGAAAGGCTGGAAAAAAGTGTCATTCTGTTCAAGGCAATTTTTACGGTAATTTTCTGGTGCGCTGCTTGGAAATAATTGCTGTCAAAAATGCCACAACAGTTTTAGCAGCGGGAGCTTTAAGGGACTTTGAAAATGTGCTACATGCTACGTTTTAATACGGGCCTGGAATGTGATACAACACCAGACGTCAGTCTACGTCGTCTATTACTGTTGGAAGAATTTGTAACAATTCTAATAGTTGTTATGGATGGACCGATATGTTTTTTTTTTTGTTTTTTTTTAGCCAATGCTTATATTTGTCTTGCTGTTGTTGGTGTTGTTGGCCAATATCAATCTCGAGATGCTATTTTAAGTTCACAATTTCATCATTTCACTTTGGTAAACAGTAATAATTATGTGACATTAAAGTTTAAGAACCACATAATAGTAATCCATCCTAGTTTAGACTCACTTTTAGTCCTGATTTTGATCTGGTTTAGACCTGATATTAGTTTTGTTTACGCTTGGTTTAGTTTCAGTTTAGAATAGGGCTGTAGAGGACAGAGCTCATGGCAAATGCGTACTGATTCAGGGATGCATATTGTGATACTTTTAAACAAAATACATTCATTGTAAATTGCAGAGCTATACAGTACACCAGGACTATTCAACTTATTTTTCCTGAGGGCCAGAGGAGCACGCCTCCACTTTAACAACATCTAGAGTCACACAAAATATCCACAACACTAGATCTGTGTCAACAGGGATAAACTAACTACTGCTATATTAGATTTGATTGGAAAAAAAGGCTTTACCTCCACTCATCGATTACTGAACCAGAATTAAGCTGGGAGTAACCCACAAGCAAATCAGGTCTATTCATTTTCTACCGCTTATTCCCGTTAGGGGTCGCGGGTGACTGGTGCCTATCCCAGTGACTTTGGGCCTTAGGCGGGGTACACCCTGGACAGTGGCCAACTCGTCGCAGGGCTGACACAGAGAGACAGAGACAAGGACAGACAACCATTCACTCTCACATTCATTCACTAGGGACAATTTAGAGTTGTCAATTAACCTACACAGTCATGTCTTTGGACGGTGGGAGGAGCCGGAGAACCCGGAGAGAACCCACGGTAACACGGGGAGGACATGCAGACTCCACCCAGAGAGATCGTGTGATGTTAGGGTGGAATTCGAGACCACGATGTTGGGGTGGTCTGGGATTCGAACCCCGATCTCCTTATTGAGAGGCAGAAGCTCTAGCCGCTCTGCCACCGTGCACCCCTAAAAATCAGGTCTAAACTAGTACTAATCCACAGCTAAGCCATTTCTGAAATATATTTGGAAGATGGGTTGCAGGCCGGATCAGATGGTTTGACAGGCCTGATCTTAAGGTCTTAAGCCCTGTAGTACACCCATTAACCTGCTGACAAATAACCTGGTTCATAACTGTTTGATCTGTTTCACATTTGTCAATCTGGAGAGGCTCTCGCTGAAAGTGATCAGGATGTTCGACAAACACTTCATGCTTCATTGGTTGCAGCGTCACAACAGTGGAACAAGCCCAGAAATCAAACTTCTGTCAAATGTAGGTGAGAGAAAAACACAGATATCATTCCATCCACAAATGCACAATTCTGCTTTAGCCTTGCCATGTTTGTTTTGGTTCCGGTTGCTTTTGGCTGCCGCCCAAACCACTATGCTGCCCTGTGATTGGACCAGTCACAGATCAGCGGGAGCCAAACAAAATGGGTTCTCAAGAGTTTTTGAAAAATTGCGAGAATTCATCTTGCTGGCCAGGTTAGCTGACTGCTGCATTAAGGCTGAATCTGCAGCACTGAAAGGGTGACTGAATGTTGATATTATGACAGATTGAACCACTAATTTGACAAAAAGACATTTAAGATAATTATATTGAAGATTTAGCTAAAAACGTTAAACATTTTTTTCCCAGTCTGGCAGTTTTTTAGGTTTAAAATTGTACTTCCTGGTTGTAACTCTTGACTTCACACTAGGAAATTCTGTAACTGTTACCTAGCAACCATGGTGTAATGTCCCAGAAATTATTATTTGACAAATAAAAACCTAAAGGAACACCTTTATTTTGTTGTGAAAGGATTGTTAAAAGGGTCAAAAAATAATAATAACAACTGGATGAAGTCTCCTTCTTGTGACGTCATCATGATTGGGACTCTGACACTTGCTTGATGTAAAACTATGAGGTATTATCCCACCAGAGCCAAAACTAGAAAATCACAAAAACCTGTTTTAGACCTGGTTCAGTCTGAGTTTAGACGTGGATTAACCCTGGCTTGGTCCTCCCCGTGTCTGTCTCAGGGCCTGTTTATAGAACAGTAAAACCCTGTCAGTTCATGTACACTTATATAAACCCAGAATGTTAGCGACAGCAGAGGATGAAAAATTAATTCCATGTGTTAGAATGTCCAGGGAGTTTAGTTTGAACACTCTCTCAGATATGTCTTTGCTTAGCCGTGGGATGTGCTGCTTAAACAGAGCATTAAAAGAGTTTAGGGATTTGTACAGTCTTAAGAGACATATGTGATTTAATTAAGGACTGTTAATGTCAGGCAGGATTCCAACGTGTTTAAGCAGGTGGCCCACGATCATACTTGCAGCAACAGGATTTTCAATTTAGTATTTATTGATGGGCCGTATTGACAAAAAAAAGAAGGAATAAATCTGGAGTAATAATGTTGACGTCTCCTGTTTCTGATTATGAGAAGATATTTTTGCCAGTTTGGACTGCACAGTATTGGAAATGATTATCATATTAGAGACCGACCAAAATGGGGTTTTTCAGGGTCGATGTGATTGTTTATGAACCAGAGTAACTGACGGTTTATTGATTTTTGGGGCAATTATACAAATTGAAATTGCATCCATATCCCTATTTCACTTGAAAACCCACTAGAGAGCAGTGTGTCACATTTTGTGCAGTGACCTTTTATAACTTTAGTGTTGAAATAAAGGGGAAGTTGAAGTCAAGATGGTCCACAGTCCAGGTAAATGTGTAATCCCCAAACAAATGTGTGAAGCTTGTCTCCACATAAAGATGCCAAACAAGTCTGTGTAATGTTCGCTATAATAATCCAGTGCATGTGTGTGTTGTTTTCTTCTAGTCAGACAACTTTGTGAGTGAGATGTCCATCATCACGGTCGATGGTGTCTGTACCTCACACAGGAGAAACTGGACAGACATATAACATCAGAAAGAAAGAACACCAAACTGAATGCGAGGAAAAAACAACAGGAAGACTCACGAGGACAAAGAAGGAACAAGGAGAAAAGGAAAGCCTAAACTCAGCTAAATCAGACCACTGCCAGAGGAACAATCATATCATGGCCTGGGACGGGGCTCGGGTCACAGGAGCTGAAGACAACGAGTTCAAGCACTGGATTAAAGAGAAAATTGAGATCAGGAAGCGAGGCACAGACACCGTCAACCATGATGAAGGCGCGTTCCTTTAATCACACACATGAGACACCCTTCTCAGGAGACCACTGGGCGTCAGGAGGCGTGGCCCGTCTGGATGACCTGCCAGATCCGTCAGAAGTAACATCAGCTGATAAGTTCTGAAGAGGCTCGCAGAGAGCAGCCCAAACATGTCAAGGTAAATACATCTCACTCACAAAGTCGTCTGACTAGAAGAAACCAATACATTAGAAACTGAAGACAAGATGAATGTTACCAAAGTATCATCCAATACAACACAAACACAAAATGACTGTCACAAAACCATGTGCTGAGCAAAAGCTGTCTTTAACACAAAGAAAGCTGTAAAGGTGAAAACAAAAGAGAAATGGAAAGCTGGAGTATCTGATTTTCAACCGCAAAAGGAGGAAGTAGGTATTTCAATTTAAGTCATCTCTAGCTCTCACAAACCCTTAGTATTCACATGCATGCATTCATTTTCAGGCAAGTGAACTGATTTAGAACAACTTTTTTCACCACCAATCAGAGCGCTGCTTTTGGGTCTTACTTCCTGACAGAATCAAATTCAGACACTGATAATGGAACCATACAAGTGCTGGTATTGAAAAAATGGAACCCAGTCTTTACAGAAGCCTTCACAGCACCTGTCAGGACCAAACTTGAGCTTGCACTTTCCTTTTCTTTTCAAAATGTTCTTAGATGGCGCAAGTTCCTCCTTCCAACAACTCGAGCTCAACATGAGTCCGATCTCTCCTGCATGTTCTCCTTCTATTCACAGCTCCATCTCCCTTCCAAACGCCGACAGGGCAGTGCGACATGCTCAGCTCGGGTAAAACGTCCATCAAAACATCAGAATTCTCACAGGCGAAAACTGGATACGAGGAGTTGAGTGACAGGCGTGTAGTAGAGCACAGATGAAGTCTCCAGCAGTGGATCTAACTCCCGCACAACACAGAGGCTAACACACATCACTGTCAAACATAGCGGGCTAATGCAAATGTGCGGAGAATGAGGCGGGAAGTAGGAAGTGACATGTGCTCAGACGGGTAAGTGTACGGGGGAAATACAGGGAGAAGTAGTCCAAAAGCACGACAGGATACTGAGCCGTGCAGTAAAAATACAGCTGAAACCTCAATGATGTGACTGTGCTGTTGGTATTGCGTATAGTGTGAGAATATGGAAATTGACTATATATATACACAGTGAACAAAAATGTAAACGCAACTCTTTGTTTTTACCCCCAACTCAAAGATATGACATTTTTTCAGTTCACACAAAAGACCCATATCTTTCACATATTGTTCACAAATTTGTAAAATGTGTCTTACTGAGCAGTTAATATTAATACTCCACCATACCTCACAAGTATGGCATATCAAGATGCTGATAAGAAAGCACGACTATTGAACAGACTTAGACCTGCCACAATAAAAGACCACTCTTAAGTGTTTTGTGTTATTGGGGCGGTTCTGAGTTATAATAAAAACAGTGTTTGAAAGAAGCCAGAAATGTCTGCATGTCTCTATCTACTAAAAATATGTAAAATAAAGGCTTTGTGAACATTTTTTCATTCTCTTATTTAGGCTGGGGAATTAATAAACGCAGAGCACTTGGTGGAGCTTTGATGACATGGATTCCTCCGAAGGGTTTCAGAAGCCAAGGATCCCGGCAATTGGGAAACCCCCTGTATTATGGTATGGCCGCCCAAGTTGCTGGATATTGGCAGGAACTGGAACGTATGTCGCATACAGCAATCCAGAGCATTCCAAACACGCTCAGTGGGTGACATGTCCATTCTTGAGCCATTCATCTACAACCATCACCTCGAGTTGCAGCAGATAATGCTCGGCCTCATGATGCAAGGACTTGTACTCACTTCCTGGACGCTGTAAACATCCCAGTTCATGACCAGTATACCCACTGAGCATGTTTTGGATGCTTGGTAGAAGATTTGAATGAATGAATGAATTTATTTAAGTATGTTGATGTAAAAAGATAAATAAATAAGACTAACAACTCAACAAACCATCTGAATATTTCAACATGTCTCAAAGCGGAAGGGGAGCGTAAACTTACTGAATCCCACCCCTTTTCCTTCTTATACTACAAACAATGACATCCAGCTTCCTTTAACAAAGGTCTGACTTTTTGTGCTTCTAACACTCTTAATCTGTACTATTTCATATATGACAACAAGAATGTCATCCTCTGTTACAGCAGTGAGTTTGGTTCACTGTAACGGGACAATATACCGTGCATGGACATTTTTTAAAAAGCTGGGGTACTTGATTTTCACACTGTGGAACCAGAAGTAGGTTTTTAAATCTATCTAACTCGTCCCTCGCTCTCACAAACCCTTTGGTACGTTGTTGAATTTCACATGCATTCATTTTTGGTCCTGTGCACAGCTTTAAAACAGCTTTTTTCAGACGGCGAAGGGAAACTGGGGAGGACCACCCAAGCGCAGCCAATCAGAGCGCTGCTTTTAGCTCTTACTTCAAGACAAAATACTTTATTATTAGATGCAGACAGCATGCAGAGGTCTCATTTTGTCACAAAATGCTACTTATACAAGATATTCTTTGATGGAAAACACCAAATTTACACCCAAAAAAGTCAGGTAGCACAGCTTTAAAATTTGGACAGAGCTGGAAGTCCTCCTTCCATTCTTTCCACAGCTTCACCCCACATAATGATTCAAATTAAAGCGACTTCAGATGGCATTGGTCACATTGTCATTTTCTACAAAAAAATATATTTCAAACGTTTCTGTTGACATAAACGTTTTCCACACATAGAAAAGAATCAACCCATAAATAGTTCCACGTCCATGAATACCGTTAAGTAATGTGTGATCTGTATAATCTAACTCAACAAGCCTCTTTGGGATAAACACATCTCAGGCCTGACGTTTAAAGCCACCCCTCCGTTTGTTTACACGTCTCATATTAATGTGGTGCACGGCTAAATACTGAATGAGTCCAGTCAACATGGCCGCCTCACATGAATATTTATGACGGAGGAAACCCACAGGAGAGCAGCGCCAGAGGAATCAGGGACACATTGAACCGACTTACAGATGTTTGAGAACAGGCCACTCGCAATTATACCTCGTTAGTTACTGCACAAGTCATGATGCTACGCCACAAGTAAACAAAAGCTAGATAAATAATACTGTAGGTAAATAGTCAAGTAAGAACAGGACCTTCAAAGTCCCTCTAATCACAGCAACTTCACTAGTTTAATTATCTGGCTCATCATGAATTCTTGAAACATTTATTTATAACATTTATGCATTGCTTATTTCAGTGACACTATTTTGTAAAATAATAATAATAATAATAATTTTTTGGGAATGAGCCTGGGGAATGACATGCTGGAAATGGTCAGAGCTGGATTTGAACTCACGTCTAGGATAGCAACAATTATTTTGGTAATTGATTAGTTTGTCGATTACTTGTTTCAATGAATCGATTAGTTGTTTTGATTGTGAAAGGCCAGTTAATGTGAGATTTTTACCAAATTTGATCAAGACGAAGCTAAAGAGATGCTGCTGGAGTATGTCTTCATTGTGTGTATTATAAAAAAAATAAATAAATAAAGATAATTAAAAACACAAATTTCACACATTTCTAGCGTAATTTTATGTTAATTAATGTCTCAGTCATGAAACGTCTTCTCTCTCATGCCATGCTTTGGAGTCTATGTATAGTAGAGAAAATGATTATTCGATTACTAAATTAACTGAGGATTATTTCAATAATCAATTAGTTCAGTAAATCGATTCAGCACTACTCACGACCATGACACATGACATTTTTGCCACTGTCTGGTATAAAATAACATCATTTCGCATGTGTTTGACTATAGTTGGGTTGTGGAGGTAATGATTATGATTATGAACATGATTACTTTTTATAATCAATTAGTCACAATCATTACAGCCCTAATTTACATAGAAAGCAATATAGTTCTGAATGTATTTGGGCCTCAAAACCCCTGCCATGAACACACTAAATGGATACATTTGGAGTATAAGAACGCCATAAGGAAGAGATGACTCAGACAGAACCAACAATCAACAACAATCAAGGACTGAACTGGACTGACATTCAAAAGAGTTAAAAATTAAACCTGGACTTAATTTGAAAATGAACCAATTTGATAAACTTTTCACTAAATGGGACTTGTATGTTAATTTGGTCGTGGCGTGATTTTGTTTGGTGCTGTTTTTATTTTATTTTTTTGATTTGTTGTCTGCTCTCTGGTCGCGTTCCGTGTTTTGAAGATAAAATTTGAAAAACAAAACAAAACAAAACAAAACACAATAGAACCAGTTTAGCGGGGATTTGTGGCCTTAAAAACATTGAGGGAAAACTCAGCATTTTCTAC
The DNA here is from genome assembly GCA_019453435.1 of Rhinogobius similis. Taxonomy (NCBI): domain Eukaryota; kingdom Metazoa; phylum Chordata; class Actinopteri; order Gobiiformes; family Gobiidae; genus Rhinogobius; species Rhinogobius similis. Next base: position 4,450,455 of record CM033637.1, read on the forward strand.
CTTTAAAGTCACAAGCAAGTGTTTCAGCAGCTCAAACGGAGATGACCTCATAAATGGGACTTTTGAAACAAGCGTAAATTAAGCTAAATACAACTGCAGGTATGTTTTTGATGAGGGAACAATGTTAGAAAAAGCACAAAAAAGTCTATGTATCCTTAATGTTAATGTTCTTAACCTTCCAAAGCTACTATCGTCTTCGGTACACAAACCCAGCCATCTCCTTTCTCCCTCCAGGGTCACGTCTGGTCCTGTCATGTCAGCCCGCTCCTGTGAACGCTCTGACCCTCACACTGGAGCGTTTAGACCCTGTCTGCTTTTATTTACACTGACAAGCGCATAACTTCAGAAACAAGCCACAGTGACTGACCTTTCCATCTCCAAAGCAATCATCCCCAAATCATAACTCGGCTCTGTATAAAACATGCAAACAGTTTGATAGTGGCTGTAATGTTGTCTTTTAGAGCAATTACGGTAAAAGGTCAGAGCCATAACGGATGCGGCAGTTGAAATAATCCACAGTTTGAGTTTAAAACATCAATAGAGCCGTGGCATTTCATCATCGGTGGCGATCGCTGTTACTTTGAAATGGCTATTTTATGCTACATTTAGCTTCATTTCTATTTCAAACATTAATGAGTTTGAGGAAATATTACGTATTACTGGACCGTGACTGGGAAAATGACACTTGAATGTAATTACGCTATGCAAATGTAGCGCAGAAAATGGAGGAGAATGGAATTATATTATATTTTGTAAGTGAGAAAGAAACGTTAACACTTTATAAGAACTACACCTTAAAGCTTTCACACTGCGAAACCGGAAAGAGGTTTTAAATCTATCTAACTCGTCCCTCGCTCTCACAAACCTTTTGGTACATTGTTGAAATTCACATGCAGTCATTTTTGGTCCTGTGCACAGCCTTAAAACATCTTTTTTCAGACGGTGAAGTGAAACTGGGGAGGACCACCCACGCACAGCCAATCAGAGCGCTGCTTTTAGCTCTTCTCTCGAGACAAAATACTTAAAAATTATTAGATGCAGACAGCACACAGAGGTCACAGAAGTGCTGCTTTTGCAAGATATTCTTTGATGGAAAACATACAATTTACTATTTTACACCCAAAAAAGGCAGGTACCCCAGTTTTAATGAAGCATGAAGAAAGACCTATTCAAACAAATACTTTATTAGGAATTATTCAGGCTTAGTATCTACTTAATTAAGGAGTTAAGGACAGGAGTTAGGGTTAAGTAGTTACTAAACCTTAATCACTCTTAATAAACTATTTGTTCATCATGAATTAAGTCTTTGTTCATGATTTATTATGGCTAATAAAAGTCTAATTATCATAAAGTGTTTTACCGAAGACGTTTTCAGTATCGTAGTGGTTGGTTTTACAATATTAATTAGTATATTAATAATAGCTATATTGGTGCAATGGGTTAAAAGCATTTGCAACGAACTGGAGGGTGGCTGATTCAATTCCCATCTGACGACATACTGTTTTTGCGTCTCTGGCTAAAACCCTTAACCACACTGTTTTTTCCCAGTCACTGCGATACTATGGTTATGTTTCAGAAAATCCAAAAGTGCAGTAACGACTTGAACCATGTCATAAAACCATTAATAGTCAAATCCGCCATCGTTGTTGCAAGTGCGCTCAAAATGCCCATTAAGATTCATAAGCCAAAACATTACTAAAAAGTTACTAAAGAAGCTGTTAAGTGCTGGTTCACTTCCAGTAATATACGTTTGTCACATTCACAAGACTTTTGGATGAAGTTAAATGCCATACTGAGGAACATTCCAAGCTATGCAATGACATCTTGCAGGAGACAAGCAGGTGACGACAAAAAAGTTACATAGTTCACCTTTAACTGTAAAGTAATGCTTTATAATTACACTTGCTTAATTAAAGTTTTTGTCTATGTTAAATACATTTTCCTGTGCTATTTGAGTTTGAGCCGTCTAACACAGGGTCAGCATGGAGGTTAAAGTCACCACTTATCTTTATGTTCAAAACTCTGTTCAAAGGTTATTTGACTTGCATTGACTGCATTGAAACTCACCTTTTTATTTTTACCCTTGTACGGAGAATAGTTGAGTCTAGTATACCCTTATTTAGTTACGTTTTTTATGTTCTGGGTCACTTCAATTAGCTTTAATAAAGCAGTAGCAAAAGCCAAGTTCATCATGGACAAATCCTTTACCAAGAATGATTACAGCTGTGTAACTATTTAATTAAAACTCTATTTTTTTTACCCCTTAGTTAGGTCATTACTAAGCCTGAATCATTCTTAAACTATTTGTACATTATTAATTAAGTCTTTGCCCATGCTTTATTAAGGTAAATTAAGGTGTAGTTATTACACAGTAACAACACAATACTGACATCTCTAAAAAACGATGAAAAAATACTCATAAAACATTTGCTAATTTACATAAAATCATGATTTTGTCAGTTTAATGTGGAAAAGGTTCATGTTTATTTTTGTACATGCAAATTTTATGCAAATGCTCCCCTCAACAGAATCTGCCGAGTCATTGCAGATGAATCCGACTCCACACAAACGGCCGCTTCAGAGATGGTGATAATAAACGGGTCTCTCTTTAGTGGCTCTGTCAGCGTCCACATTCAGAGGAGGGACTGTGGTTATGGGAACTGAGGGACCGTTTGAAAGAGTCAGACATCACTGAAGCTGCAGCAGCGGAACAGATGACTTATGTGTGGAGGAAAGACCCAGAGCGGGCGTTATGCAAAAGGCACTGATACATACTGTGCGTCAGGGCTTTGCTCGTACACAACATGTTACAAACCCTCGTGCCAGATGTGCTCCGGTGGAACAAGTGCTAAATATTGTTGTTTAAAGGGCCTACGACGGGTTGGACGAATCATTGAGCTAAAATGCAGTTAAGATAAATATATTTTAAATTCTGCTAAAATTCTTTACACATTTTATCCCTGTTTAGCCGTTTTTTTTTTTATATTTTTGCTGCTACTTCCTGGTTGTAAATGATGACATCACACCAGGAAATAAAGAAGCAACCACACTGTATACTGGGCCTCAGGCTAATGTCACTGTTTTATTTTTAATTTTTATATATATATATATATGTGAAAGTGTTTTATTTAGTTGAATTTAAAAAAAAATAGTAGTTTGTTTTTTGTAAATCTTGCTGTAACTTTTGTCCCCCTTGTGTGATGTCATCAAAATGGATTTTCAACTTTTCTCCACAAACAGATACCTGATTGGTGTAAAACTATAATTTATATTTACAACAGGTTTAAATACGCCTAATAAAGTCAAAATTAGAAAATCATAAAAACCCATCATACGCCCTTTAAGTAAAAATGCAGATACAGGAGCAAAAGTAAACGTTTACATACAAAAATCTACTAAGGAAAAAGTTTTGAAGTACCTGTTTAAAAATGTACTTAAAGAGTAAAAAGTAAAAGTATTTCACACAGATTTTGAGAACTAAGTGTTGAATGAAGTGATTTTAAGAGAGAAATGTGCTGATTTTCGGTTAACAGTAGCAATTCTAATAAATTTCCAAATTTTTCTAATGAATTTTATGTGTATATTCTTGTTTGCTCAAAGCACTTGAACTCAAATCACCATTGTGGGATGTACTTTTTACTTTTCAGTCCAGTTAAAAAATGCAGCAGAGGAGTAGGAAGCACAGGTACTGCTTTCAGATGTGAGGTAAAAGTAAAAAGTATCCACTAAAGTACATATACTTAAACTTTTAGCTTAAAGGACAAATATCGTGCATTGTTTGTATTGTATTGTTAATGGCCTTTAAACATGCTCTGCAGTATCTTTACTTTGGCATCTCATGTTTTAGAACTAAAAATAAAATGTTTTTACAAAGAACACTGCAGAGGCTATTACATACATTTAAACACTTGTTATTGAGCATTCACACAGTTGCAGTGATCATGATTCGACAGCAGAAACCCTCAGAGTGAGTCTGAATGTTCTCTGAGCCACGTCACACATCGGAAAAACGTCACACTTCAGGGAAAGGCGTGTTTTTGACCGTCAGAGGGAGAGGATGTTCTATCCAGGATTCATCAAACGACCATGAACGAAGCTAAATGCAACGCTAGGTGTGTTTTTGATGAGGAAACAATGTTAGAACAGGGTTAAAGCAATTTTGCAGAATATTTGTCCTGTAAGTACAGTGCTTTTACTTTTTACTTTGTTACTTTCCACCACTGCAGATATCCAACATTTACAAACAAATAGATCAGTGTTTCCTAACCTTTTTTGTCTCGAGTACCCCCTAAGCTTTGTCTCACACTCCGAGTACCCCTTAAGTTGAGTTTCAGCAAAATAAATGGGTTTAAAAGTCACATATGGTCAATTATTACTTTTATTTTTTTGTTTTAATTATATTTATAGTCCAAGGTACTTCAAAAAGATGCTAAATTTACAACTAATAACACTTTTTAATCAGATAAAAGTACATTTCATCTTCTTTTAAAACCTAAAAACCATTCCAAGTACCCCCTGGTATTTCTTCACGTACCCCTTGGGGTCCCCGTACCCCTGGTTGGGAAACACTGAAATAGATGAATACGTTTGAGATTCAGCTACAGACCCAGGCAAAGCAATGACATCTCCATGGAGACAAGCAAGTGTCGCCATGACCCTGCACCAGAAAGTTACACAGTGCATCTTTTAGGACAAAACTCATATGTAAAGTTCGGCAAATGGCAGCACCAGGCCAAGATCCAGGTCTGTGCTCTCATTTATAAACCACACATGTACAAAAAAGTATTTCCCATCAAGTTTGAGATCTATTAAAGACAACTCAAAAAAATAAAAAAAAATAAAATGCAGTCTAGGTCCAAAACTCTGAACTTTGCGTGTGTGGGCTTAGATTGAGAGCATTCCAAAGAAAGTATAAATATCTCTATGAAGACAAGCACAGCTGCAGAGTGCACCTTTGTGGGCAAGTATTTACCTCTTAAGAACAGAGACTAAATAAACAGTATTACTCATACATTCTAAACACCGCTCCATGATGTGTCTTGAATAAGAAAAGTATATTATAACCGCATTAAAAACAGAAGCAAACCCATTTACCATAATGTAGATGCTTCCAGCGTTTGTAAAGAAAAAACACCTGCATTCTAAAAGCTGCTACCATTCCATACATTAGCTCCAATGCATTTTCAATGAGAGACTTAGCATAAGCCACCAAACATCACAAACTATGAAAAACACAGACTTAAAAGCTGCTTTCAGGCCCCAGGAAATTGGTGCGTTACTGACTGGTTTTTGCACGTGTTCATTAAACATTTTAGACAATCAATCTACTTTATGTAATGTTTTAGCGAGAGACTTTTCCCCCAAACACCGTTAGCGTCAAAGCTACTACAGGAGTGCGGATCATAAACATAAAAAGAGGCAAAAGTGGGCGGGGAGTAGAGCTGGGAGATATGGCAAAAAATTATCATCACGATTTCCTTGGGGCCAGATCATGATTTCGATTTTATCACGATTCATGTTAACTTTGTATTTTTCTATTGTCATTAATAGAACTGCACGATTTACAAAAAATATCTAATTGTGATTTTTTTGACTGACTAAGATTAGATTTGCAATTTAGGTTTGAATAATAGGATTCTGTTAAAATTCACATTTTGTTGCTTTTTAGTTTTTATCGTGTTCAGTTGTGTTTTTCATATTTAAACGTCTTTGTTGTTTTTTGTCACGTTTTTGTCGCGCTTTGGTGCATTGAGTTGCGTTTCTTGTTTGTAGGCGAGTTTTTGTTGCTTTTGAGCGCATTTTTATTGCTTTTGGTCGCGCTTTTTCTGCTTTTTGTGTCAGTTTTGTTGAATTGTGCAGCCCTGGTCTATAAGATGTAAATAAAGTCATCTGCTCAGAGGCTTCAGAGGCTAAACAACAGGACAAAAAGTGTGTTTGAACAGACAGCTGCATTAAAGAAAGAAATGAATCACGATACGTCAATTTCACAAAAATAGCAGATTGTCACAGGGACGAGCTCACGATTCGATTTTTATCACCGTATCGCCCGGTCCTAGGCGGAATAAGGTGAATATTGGACAACAGGTAATTCATCTCTTATCTATTGTCTAACATAGAAGAATCCACAATTGAATGTAGTGTACCTGCTAATGACCATGTAAAGCATCCTTGTTTGTTACAACGCAGTAACACCGAGATCTGGTAGATAAATATTTGCTCGAATCGCCACCAATTAAAGTAGCGGCATGAGCTGGTTGCACACATAACATATGTCTTAAATCATTTAACAAGCTGGACAATAACTAACAAACTACTAGACCTGTCATAATAACACATTTTGGAGTGGAATATATTGCTAATAACGATAAAAATAATAACAATAATATTGGAACTGGATTTCACAATATTTTTGAAGCAGAAATTCCCTATAAATCATTTTCTATTATCAATCAGTTGATCAATATTGTTAAAAAAAAAACACAAGCTGCAACAAATAAATACCAGAATAAAACACTAAAGTACTTATTTTGTAACTATAATTAGTCATAGACGTCACTTAATCGATCGTAGAAACCAAAAATGACAAACCTTTTCCTGCTACTGCAAAGAAAATGTACACACGGTAAATACTGAGCACCAAAAAACGTTGCCCCAACTATTATTTATTGAACAATCAGTCAATACAGTAATAATCGTGAAAGGCATACGGACTACCACTGTTCTGACAAAGAAGTTTGAGTTTTATTTCATGTAACTTCACAAACACAACAAGCTTATTGACTGTGAAAATGTAACACGTGTCTGTGCGTCAAAACCAGCGCTTTTATCCTGCTGCCTCATTAAAACGAATGAGACAGAAGGTTTACATCAGTACCGGGCCGTTCTTCGCAGCTATTCCAAACTCCTGGAAGGGTCTATAAGGCGTTTAAGTGCACGCCGCCCACCGGTTTGTTCTGTCTGTTCTATTTTAAGTGTGTGTCCCCTGGGCTTGTCCTCGGCGCTCTCAGTGAACCGCGACACTTACGTAACACAGAGCGCACTCATTCATCTGGGCCGGCGAGTCCGAGCTGCAATCACGCACAATCAGAGCACAATCTTATACAGGGGTAGAACGGCTTGGGAAAGAAATCTGACGGCAGTTTTATCGGACAAATATTGTTTTTAGATGTGGAATATGTATCTTAATTCAAATCAGGCTTCAGCTCACAAGGTACAGTTTAAACAGGAGGCTGGAATACGTGAAGTGCTAAAATACAGTATAACAGCAATCCAATGTTTGTAGAATAATCTCCAGCGTTTTTTTGTATCGACCCAAATGGAAAATGAAAAATAACAATAACAGATTGTGGAAATTGTTGAAATTGTGGTTTTATTCTGACTGATCGGTTTTATACTTTTGGCAACTGCTGGTCCAGATTAGTGCGAGCTCTAAACTGTAAATAATCAAATATTATTAGTGTTATTATAAATTTGACATTCTAAACTGTAAATAATATTACAGACTTGGTAAATACTAACAATGAAACACTGTATTATTTTTGGAAAGATACTGTAAAAGAAAAATAAGATAATAATAATCTACAGTCTTATCTAAATGTTCCTCAGAAAATGATTACTTGGGGTCGAGTGGATAGCACGCATGCCTGCTGTGTAGGGCAGGGCACAGGGTCATGAGCTCTGACCATTTACTGCATGTCATTCCCTGATCGCATCTCCATTTCACGCTGTACAGTCCTGTCAAAGCCTACGGGTCATGAAATCCTTTAAAAAAAAAGAATATTATTAATCAAGTAGAAGTAAGAAAAGAAGAAAAGGAATCAGACGAGTAACATCTGATGTACAATTTGAAATTGCTATAATCTTAAAAAAATCAACATAAAAACTGTCACTTGTAGATTTACTCACACAGAGGGCAACAGGTTTATTTTCCCAGAGAGGTTTCTTTTTTCAAGTTTCTCAAATAAATGTACTAGGCCAGGGATGCCCAAAATTAGTCAAATTTTTCCATGGCGGGCCAGAGGTCAACCCTAATATTGGATTGTATTTCATGTATATTTGCAAAGATAGGATCATTAAATTGGCTTTTATTTACATGTTTCAGGGGAACAGACTTGATTTGGTCTCTTTTGAAACTGCTGACAGTCTTTTTAGCACAAAATTCAATCAAATGGATGCCCCTTAAAAATCTCAGCCCCCCTTCGCAGACCAAATTAGACTCCCTGGAGGGCCGTTCGGCCTGCGGGCCCCACTCTAGGCACCGCTGTACTAGAGTAAATGTAACTGAGGATCCTTCTACACTTCACTACCAAAATGACAAGGCCAAATAAACTCTATGTGTGTGGTAACATTTTTATTGTGTTTAAAATTTTAACCAAAATGGAGCACTAACACCAACTCCTTGTCAAAGCAAAGAGCATGCTTAAAAGACAAGTGTTAGAAGAGGGAATTATCATGGGGAAATAAACAAAAGCAAGCTTGCCTCGACAAGCTAATGTAAGCACACAGTTGTAATGACCGCGTTTTAAGGCAGAAATGCTGAGAACGAATCCGATTTATGGACTTAAAAACAGCAGAGAATCTCGTAAGGTCTACCCTTGAAGTCACAAATCTGGAAACTTGAAACTGAGTGCATTACGAAGCAAAGAGGAGAAGACCTTATAAACAGGATTAATGAAACAAGCGTGACTGAAGCACAACCGAAGTGCAATGTCTTTGATCAAGCGACAATGTTAGAATATGTAAAAGCTCAATAAAGTAGCATATTTTGTGTCCTTTAACCAGTTTTGCGTTTTCAACCGGTGTGCCGTGGAACACTAGTGTGCCTTGAGGTTTTGCCAGGTGTACCTTGAAGATATGTTCAATTTAAGTTTACATATTGACAGTTGTGGATGAAACTGACTCATTTACCAATTCGGAGCGTCCTGAGCAACTTTTGATCCAAAAACGAACGCAAAACCATCACTATTGACAAATTTAAAGAACCAGACAGTGGCACAGACATTATTTACCACATTTTTTTTAACTAAATGGTCTGGTTTGGTCATGTTTTAATTGTAGCTGGTGTGCCGCGGTATCATGTCAACCCAAAAAGCGTGCCGCAACTGAAGAAAGGTTGAAAAACACAGCTTTAACATATGTATTCCATATTCCCTCTATTAATAAACTGGACTTTCCAAAGGCCACATTTCTTCAAGGCAAAAACCTCATACACAGGTTCTTTTGACATCTTTTGGAGTTTATTATGTGACACTGACTCCAGGTGACATCTCCAAACGGAACACAGTATATTTGAAATTCATTCTGACACAAAAGCCAAGGTCCCTACTCTCTCCTCTGATAAAACACGAGCTGTTTTTATGGCCACATCTGTCAGGCCATTTTTCATCTCGTCGTCGCTATAAAATCTATGAAAACGTGGACGGATCCGAGCAAAAAAGAAGAGACGGGACCCTGGAACGTTTTGAGCATCCCTTTCACCTGAAGCTGTTCACGGGGGCCAGCTCCAGATCTTGAGCTGGTCTTGGTCAGGACTTTCTTAGCACGAGTGTTCTGCCCGTTGTGCCTGTTTTGGGTTGATGGGGGACAGTCCGGGAGTGGGACTTTTGACCTTCTTGCCGTGACGTACGACTGCTGTACTCAATAACCATGCCGCCATTATAAATCCAGCTTTACAGAAGAAAAAACAGATCACATTTTCCCTTGCATTGCTCAAAATCAGGACTATTCTGGACTTTCCCTCCGCTGGTCGGGAAATCCTTCAAACGGCTGAACTCTCTGCTGTAAAACACTCTTTGTGAAGCCAATTTGTAATATTATTCAGTTCAGCAACTTTCAAAAAGGTAAATGTGTTGTGGGAGTAGAATAGTTCATTTTTTACTGGAGGTTTTGTTGATAAAAAGACAGATATATTCCTACTGTGATGCAGATATTTAATGTCTTTATTTTTGATCATTGTATACCTTTTGCTTGATGCTGTATTTCCCCTTGGGGATGAATACAAGTAATTCTGACTTTATTTTTAATATTAAAACAATTAGTTATGGCTTTCTACCTTAACTGTGTTTTAGTAAAATAAGTACTTAATAGGTCAAATTTCTCCCTCCAAAGTCTTCGCTCTTCATTATGGATGGTGCGATATGGATTTTTCTTTTTTTTTTTTCTTTTTTTTTTTTTTAAGCCAATACTGATATTTCATTCACATTCATACTCATTTACAGTTTAAAAGTGTAATATGTCACAAAATGTTCCGTTTCATCTGCACGTGTCTTGTATTGTGCCGCTGTCTCTTCACCAGGTCGCCGTGAATGAGAATTAGTCATAAAATAATTATAACTATTTGTCAGGCTGCTATGGCCAATAACCAACCTTTACAAAGATAAAGATTTTAACATAGAGACAATTTAATTCAATGCAACGCTTACTATTCACGTTTGTAAAAATAACGAGAAAATGTATTTCTTGCACGACTGTGTAAACAAGCATCATATTTTTAGCTCTTCTATTTCCAGTTTTACCCATTCGTCTGTTTGAAAAGTCAAATGTGATGCCCTGAAGACAAACTTTCAACGACCTCCTGAGCACAGACTGGAGCAGCCAAGTCTGGCACCGAAAATCAGCGACATTTTCAATATCCCCCAGATTACTGAGAAAAAAAACTCAATCAGATCGTTGAAGATTTGATATTATTGCGCCTGGATTCTAATAAAATCCAAACGATTTCCCAGCCCTACAGCCTTCTTCATCAAAATCACATCAATGAAAACAAAAAAAACTACCCCAGGAATGTTTGCGGAGTCTATTTAGTGTAATCTTTGTCCTTTAAATCTGTGATATCTCTCAAGTTGTTTGTCATCTCTGCTCCGAGTCGGTTCATTACCTCTGGCATCTGCTGCTGCTGCTGCTGTGGCTGACCTTCAGTTAAATGAAAGAAAACGCCACACTTTTGGAGCATTTCAAGAGTCTTTGATGAAATGTTGAGAAATTCACCAGTGGCATTTCCATGAACTTCAGATCAAGGGTGAAACAAAGCCAGTAATCCGCACTCGGAATAACTTGGTCGTCGTCGAACTACAAGTGGAAGGAATAAGATTGGCTTAAGCGTCTTCTTTGAGCTTAATCTTTTTATCCGCAACTAAATATTTTGGCAACGGGCATGCAACCTTTAGAAATCAAAGTTGTGTTTATACAGCTTTCAACTTAAGCTAATAAATAAATAAATCCACTATGAAATAAATAGACTTTTTTCTTTTCAGCTTGAGTCTGTTTATTTTTCAGATACCAATTGACGATTATTCAAATCGTCAACAATTATTTTAGTGATCGTCGAGTCATGGTTATTGTGAAAATTGCTGGAGCCACCACCAAAAGTGACATCAGCCATATTTGAGGGGATTTTTTAATATCGATACACGTCTAACCTTATGAGCGATGGGACTTTAACAAATATATGTATAAAAAGTAGGGCTGCAGTCGACTAAAGAAATTCTTGGTCAACTAAAGACCTGCCCTAACGACTGATGAATCGACTAAAAGGGGGCAAAAATATATCAAATCTATGAAGTATTTTAATGTATCTGACCCAAACTGCACTCAAAAGACCACAACTGCACAGGAATTCATGCAGAAATAACTATTTTTACAGATAAATCTTTAGCAAACTCACTCCATGTCTTCTTGTTTTTGCCACAGAAATTCTTTAAACCTAAATCAAATAATTAGTCGACTAATAAAAATATTGGTCAACTAAAACACCATCGACCGATTAATCGACTAAACGGCTAAATGAATACTGCTCTAATAAAAAGAGTTTCAAATAGGCTCAAAAAGACAAATAGAACACCTGACAGTTCTATCTCCTTATCCCTATAAACTGTAATAATAACGAACCTTGTCTGTGTTTCTAGTCCCGTGTGGATCTTCCATGTCTGAAAAAGCAAAAAACTGCAGTGAATTCTACTTCCTCAGCAAACTCAGAGGTCCTCGGCTCATTCTTAGTCCCATTAAAATGTGCATGACTGTGATTTGGGCTGTTTTTAGTCCGTGCGTTGAAGTTTAATCGATTTTAAATGTCTCTACAGTCCGGATTTGAAGTGAATCAATTAGAAGAATTCTAGGGCTGTAATCCTTTGGTCGTTTAGTCGATTAATCGGTCAGTGGTGTAGTCGATCAACATTTTTATTTGTCGACTAATTATTTCATTTAAATTTAAAGGATTTATTTACAAGAAGATATGGAGTGAAATCGCAGAAGACATTGGATTCTACATAAATAGACAGTTTCCTGGCACTTATTTGTAAAAATAAGCCAGGAATGAATTCCTCTGCAATTATGGCCTGTTGGGGGCAGTCAGGGTCAGATACATGCAAATGATATATGATATGATATAGATATATTTTTGCTACACCCTCTTTAGTCGATTAATCGGTTGATAGGGCAGGTCTTTAATCGACCAAGAATTTCCTTAGTCGACTACAGCCCTAATGAATACACTATGGACTATTCTCTAATGCAGTGTTATTCAACCTTTTTTAAGTTGCGGCACACTTTTTAGTGTTAAATGATACCATGGCAAACCACCTAATACCAAAACACTACCTAATCAGAGCATTTAGTTAAAAAATATGGTAAATAATGTTTGGGCCGCTGTGTGGTTATTTCATATTAGAAACAATGATGGCTCTGTGCTTGTTTTTGGTGCAGAAGTTGCTCACGACACTCCAAAATAGTAAATTAGTCAATTACATCCGTATTTGTGAAACTGTTGACTGAAATTGGACATTTTTTCAAGGCAAACCTGGCAAACCCTCAAGGCACACTAGTGTTCCCTGGCACACCGGTTGAAAATCAAGGCTCTAATGCAATTAATGTTGTTGTTTTTTTACTGTTTGTTTTTACAATAAAAAAAATTAAAAAACACAAAACAAAGGTAAATGTTAGAAAGTTGGGTTCAGAGCTATGATTGGTCATTCATGAAGTTTAGAGAGTGGGTAAGGTTAAGAAAAGGATTCGGGTAAAGGGTAAAGTTAGAAACAACGTTAGGGCAAAAGGTAAGATTAGGAAACAGGTTTAGGGTAATGAGTAGGTCAGGAAAAGGGTTAGGTTAGGGTTTAGTTTTAGTAAAGTTATGTGTAAGCAGCAGCTATCTTAATCTTATCTCATGTTCTAAAATAAAACATAAACCAGTTAAATTTATACCAGTTCAGGTGAACTCATTGCCATGGCAACCAGATCACTCCCATCCCTCCGGACCGACTGTCTAGCGCTAACCCAAAACAAACTGCGGTGAAGGCTTGACCCTAGAAGTACAGCCCGTTGTCTTGGCAACAGACGACCAAGTGGCATGAAGGCTCTTTTGGGAAAGTTTAGGTTCTTTTGGCTCAGTTTAGGCCGAGTGGCTTTGTCAGAGAGAGTGGATTAAAAAGAGAAATATGATTGTGTGGTTGAGAAGAGCAATGTCTCACGCAACAACAAGTACATAACACTAAAAACAAACCTAAAATGATTCAGAATAGAAGAAAAGATTGCAACATGGATGAATTAAAAGGTTTCTTGTCATATTTGTGTTAATCAGTCCATCATTTCTGGATTTAAGTCTGCAAAAACAAGCAAATCTCACATGCTGCTAATCCTGTGTGACGTCTTGAGGTCATTTCAGTTTTACAGACATCCCGAGGTACAACTAATCTTGCCTGAATGTCTAGTCTGAACGCTTTAAACACAAAAGCGCAGAAATATCACGGTACAGTATGCGTTTATGTTCTTAAAAAAAAACAAAAAAAAAACACCCACTGCAACATTATCTTTCTTTCGACATGTGTTCCATTGCTAGCGACAGTTAGCGGGCTCTGTTCAGTCGACGGAGCCGGAGTTACATAAGTGCTCTTCTGCGTTAGCCTGCAGTGCACCAGAGCAGTGTTGATGACATTTCTAAAGCTTGTCTGTGTGCCGTGGATGTGGGTGTGTGATGCAGTGCCACGGAGTTTGTGTGTGTGTGTGTGTGTGTGTACCATTGAATGTGCAGTAGTGCGTTCTCTCTCTCTCAGGTCTGATGGAAACCTGCTCTGAATCATGAGTTCCACTTTAACTCCTTCACATCCTGAGAAAACTGCATACCACACATCACTGGGACCGGCGGGGACACTATAAAAGAGTCTCAAAGGTCCCGTGAGGTGTGTGAACTCTCTATAAGGCAGCGCTAAAGCCATGTTTCCACTGGTTCGCTTTGGAGCAGATTGGGACTGGCCGTTTAAGCGATCCAAGTCGGACTACAGCTTCCAAAAGTGGTCTGGCTCACTTTTACTCTTGGGATACTTTGGCATGACATGACATTTCCAGTGATTCTGACTTATATGTTGAGCAAAACAAAACTAGTTCACATCAGCGTCATCAGTTAGTATCAGCTGTTTCCTGTTTATCAACAAACTACACTCATCAGTACCCAAAATATTAATATATTTCCAGTGCATAATACATCCAGTACCAACCAAACACAATGCACTACATACAGAGATGTGGAAACGTGGCGTAGAGGCATCGCCGAGAAGAAAAAAGCTGACAGTAAACCTGAAGTAGTTTCTTGTTTGCTCTACCTTTAGCCACGTCTCACAGCCACAAACTTGGAATTACTGAACATCTTTTTGTGAACTGTTGAGATCAGCCTAATGATTAAAAGTATAATTTATAACAATTTAGATTAACATAAATATACAGACTATACTTACATACTATGAAAATAAATAAATGATAATACAAAACCAAGGCTGTTCAACTTAAGGCCTGGAGACCAGATCAGGCCCTCTGATCTGATCCGGCCCACGACCGATCTTCCAAATATCAAAATATATGGGTTTTTTTTGTTTTTTCTTTATGGGTTCAATTCTGGTTTATAGAGCTAGTTTAGATTTTAATTCTTCTTTAGACCTGGTTTGATTTTGGGTAAGTCCAGATTCAGAATTCTGGTTCATTTCTGGATTGGCAATTTTGAAGAGCAATGTCAATAAATAATTTTGTATTTTATTTTTCCACAAAAAATGTATATAGCGTGTGATGTACACCTCCGGCCCAGAGGCTATGGCCTCAGAAGAATCTGGCCCTCAGGAAAATTAAGTTCAGCAGCCCTGCGTCAAACCGTAGCCCACAAGGCTACATTCTGGGTCCACTTCTTTTTATTGTATTTGTGGATGATTTCTCAAATTACTCTACAATTCTTCATGAAGTCGTCTTTGCTCATGACACAAATGTATTTCTATCAGATAAAAAACAAGACACTTGGTTCATGAGTGATAGATTATCTAGATTAAACATTAACAAAAATAAATGTCTTATAATTCACTCAAACAGAAATGTATCGATAAACAACAGAGCTGTCTCAAAAGATTTGCAACAACTTAACAAAATACACCAGAAGAAGACCACAATATGATACGAACAGTGATATTTAAAAAAAAAAATAAAAAAAGAAAGAAATTAAAACTCCAAACAAACACTCAATTTTAACTAGTCACTCACACAGAATCTGGCACAACTTGTTATTGCTAGAGATAATTACAGCACATTAATGAGTAAAGTCCTCTGCCGTGTTTTGTTTTGTCCTGTTTCCAACACTCGCTCACATTCAGGAACCTGTCATTATTTTGACAAAGAGCGACAAATGATGTGTGTGTAAAAACAGGGCAATCACTTCCATTGTGAGAGCAAAACAACTGGATTATGCGTAGGTGTTAAGCCAAAAACACATCAGGAAAGTAGAACCTATCTGTGGCAAAGGCCATATTCAGTGGGGGTGGGAATCTAAGGCTGTCTTACAATTTGATTTGATTATGATTCAGAGGTTGACGAGCCAACGCAGGAACAATGCACCAGTCTGTCTTCATTTTTAAGAATTCACATAAAATAGTGCAGAACTACAGGAGGGAACAACGATTAGTATTTATCACCATTGCTTTGTTTAAATGGCTTATTGCGCCACACTAATGATTTCTAATTCAGTATTTACCAGAGATAAGGATTTGAAACTCGTGACTTGGAGTAGAGTCAGACTTGAGTCACTATTTTGATGATTTGACTTGATAAAATGGACCATGACTTAGGACTCGACTTGGACCTGGAGGCCAGACATTGAGCCTTGTGACCGGTGACGACATTATGGATTGCCTCAAAAATATGTATGTTTTGAACTCACTCATCTATTTCAGGGTTTAATTACTGCAACAAACTGGATAATGTCCCTTCCTACTTAATTTGTGACCAGGAGTTTTCTTTCACAAAAATCATATAAAGTGCAAAAATATGCGCTGTATGTGCTGGTATTTTGGTAGGACGCAAAAGACTTGTAGGCCATTGACTTGGGCTTGCCTGTTTTTGACTTAGGACATGACTTGGACTTGTCTATCTTTGACTTGGGACTTGACTTGGACTTGTCTATCTTTGACTTGGGACTTGACTTGGACTTGTCTGTCTCTGACTTGGGACTTGACTTGGACTGGTCTGTCCTTGACTTGGGACTTGACTTGGACTTGTCTATCTTTGACTTGGGACTTGACTTGGGACTTGACTTGTCTGTCGCTGACTTGGGACTTGACTTGGACTTGTCTATCTTTGACTTGGGACTTGACTTGGACTTGTCTATCTTTGACTTTTTGACTTGACTTGGACTTGTCTGTCTCTGACTTGGGACTTGACTTGGACTCGTCTGTCTTTGACTAGGGACTTGACTTGGACTCATAGGCCATACACCTTGGACTTCATTTGGACTGGCCTGTCTTTAACTCTGTATTTGACTTGGACTTGTAGGGAAACCAACTTGGGACTTGACTTGGACAGCAACAGCAAGACAATCAGATAGCCTAAAATAAATACAGTATATATAGTAATAACCTGATAATAATCTGACCCATGCACTTTAATTTCACAAACCCTCTTTGTAATGATGGATAAATAGCTTTTTGTCAAATCTACACCATTGCAAAGTATTCGGCTACGTAGCAATCAAGGTTTGTCATTAGCAACTTGTGGGCTGCAAATGAGCAAACAAAGCTGTAAGTGGACAATTGCTAGTTTGCGATAACAAGACCTTCTACTACAAAAGTTACATAGTGCACCTTTAATCACTAAGCACAAACAGACCTTGGACGAGCCCCCGATTTTGACAAGTCACAAGCTAAGAAGAAAGCCCGGCAAGATCTGTTAGAATATGCTAATTATCTGCACTTGTTTAAACCAGTTAATCATGTAATCACAGTTTCATGTTAATCAGAAAAGCACTCAGCCATGTTTTGTTTGCCATCTCCTGCTTTCTCTTTCTCTCTCTCTCTACAAATGACATTGTTTTGGAACCTGCCATTAGCTTAACAAAAGGGCTATAAATGATCTGTGAGCAAAAACAGGGCAATCACCTCCATTGTTAGCCTAAAACAAAGGTAAAAAAAAAAAAAAAGTACCTGCCAGATAGGTGTCATGTCCAATTAAAGCTAAATAAAGGGCTAGCATGTAGTATTTTCATCATAATGGCTGCAATTGTACCAAGCAAAAACCAAATGCAGCTCCAGTGAAAAAAGTGTCATGTATTAATTGTTTTTTTTTAACCCAATAGTGGAAATCAAACAATATTTTATTTCCCAAATGCATGAAAATGGTATAAATCACTTGAGGTTTCATTTTTGCCAACATTCTAGCTTGAGACTGTTCCATACATTAGCACTTTCAATGGGAGAGTCAGCGTTAGCCTCCAAACATCACAAGCTCTGAAAAAAACAGAGCAGAGTTAGAAAACATTACCACGTGTAGCAATGCGTGAATTACTAATGTTAGCAATTAGCGCCTAAGTTGACGTAGGCGCTAACAACCATATAACGTTATCCTGGGCAAAATTGCACAAATAATATAGCGGGTCACAACAGTTTGACAATTAAATGTTAGGGTTTATTTTTGGATCTGGAAGTTAGATAGTTATTGCTTGTTTCCAACTGTAACAAGAAGCTTTTGTCTGTGCCGTCTACAAATGTCAAAATGTATGTTCATTTTGGTGTCTCATTAAAATGAATAGGACGAATAGCTATTGTAAACACATACTCATCCCTGGAAGGAGCTATCACTTGCCACTTTGAACCTTCCTTTTGGGTTAAAGATGCATTATGTAACTTTTCTGTTGAATTATAATTTATGATTCAACAAAATACTAAAGGTGCACGATGCGACTTTTCTGAACTCCATCTTGAACCATGAAGATGTTATTGTTTTACCTGGATTATTGCACAGTATCTATGGGTTTATTGGGGATATTTTGCACATTTTTGAATTAGTAATTGATGTTAAAATTATGATAGATTTTTCTCACTCTGAAACCCACGGAGAGCATAAATTTAGCTTTGTCCAGACAAGCATTGAAGACAAGCACGTGACATCACCAGGCCCAGTTACGGGTCAGATCTATGGAAACGCAGTCCCGCTCACTGTAAGACTCACTGTAAGAATGTATATTTATCAAGGTATTGACAAATGGAATTGAATCAGTGAAAAAGCCCAAACACACTACACAAGTTTTGAGTTGTAAATGATTTATTAACATGAGACAAAAAGCAGTAGACCACAGACTTGAGGAGACTAGTATAAGATTTTAAACCTCACGATCCTCCGAGCACTAAAACTGCAGCGACAAAAAGTTGCGAGCTAACAACGCTAGCGCACCTAGCGTCAGCAGTTTCCTGTGCAGAGTAAAGTGACTCGTTTTAAGACGCCAAACTTTTCAAAACGATTAGAGCTTTGCACTTCTCGTTTATATGCAATTCGAAACTGTGCAAACGTCATTTCGTAAAATGTGGATCAACACAATGTTTTGCACAGAAAGTTGGCGATAGACGAAACAGAGAGTGTGTCGTGTTTACTGTAGTGAACATGCAGCAGCATCACTGATCCACGGAGCGTAAGTTCACTGACATGGATTTACTTTAGCCTTTAACTCACTGTTAAGGGTTCAAAGGAGCGGCTTAAAAATCGCTTACGAGAATCAAATTGAGGTCTGAATCAGGAAAAAATATCCTGTAGTATAATCTGGATTTAAGATAGACGTGTAAAAGTGTAATACCATAAAGTGGAACATTCCCAGCTGAGACGAAAAGTTATATAGTGCCCCTAAAACAAAACTGCACTTTGGATAATACCTTGTAACCAATATATCACCACCCAATTCTTTTATATTGTTGTCTATAACATTTATACTTGTTCGGAAATACCTTCATAAAGCAGAATTTACGGCATTTTCTGACCTTTGGAGTGCGACTCTCCAAATTCACCTGTCACAATTTGTCTGAATAACAAGCAGCTCTGCTAAGTCTGCAGCTAAACCTCCACAGCGTGTTTTCAGAGCGAGTGATCGTACCTCGCAGCTCTATGGCATTTTCCACAGAAGCCCACCTCCAAGAGAGCGTGAAAATAAGTGTTCCTAATCCTGCCTTAGCTCCGCCTCAGCGCCCCGGCCTCAGCTCCGGCAGGACTCAAAACAAAAGAGCTCAGAAAATACCAAGAGGGAAATGCCATAGAGACGAACACCTGAATGGTCTCGAATCGACTTCACAAAGACGGGAGCGAGAGGAGACGGAGCACAAGCTGATCATCCTTTCTGAACGAGAATGTACCTGCAAGAGTCTGGAGTCTGCTTTACCCATAGCCACACAAAAGCTGTATATTCACCCAACACAATAATGAACAAAGCCAAAGTACATTTGGAAAGGACTGAATAGGCGTGGTGCCATATTGCTGCAAAAGATCAGGAATGAGGTGTGACACAATCCTGCAAGAGACAAGGCGAGACACGAGGTAAATTGTGCAGTTCAGCTCACAATATTGGCCTCACAATTTTGTATTTATAAAAAAAAGTGGACCGAAATAGTTTTTTTCGTGGAAGAGACGATTATTTTCAATCTGGAAAAATGTTTGGCTGGATGTTAGTGGGTACTGGACATGTCGGGCAGAGTTTGATCATTTCCCCCAAAATATAGGGTTTGAATTTACGCATTCACAAAACAGAAGAAAGTAAAAGAGTCCTGATTTGTGCAGAGTCCTTTTCAAACTATGGTGTTAAAATTAAGTTTTATGTGTTGTCCTTAGGCAGCTGGTCGACCAAAACAAACTATCGGCCACAGTTGGAGAATTATGGTCAATAGCCAATACACAAAAAAGTAAAAAGGTTAAATATCGGCCAACCGTTATGGCTTCTCAAGAGGTGTACCTCACTAGTGTTAACTTTTACTTTGTCCAAGCCAAGAAAAATGATGAGATCATTGTGACCCGGGTGATACCCGAAAATATATTGTAACTCTCTCTGCCCTTATGTCATCGTGTTGCTTGTCACTGCATCATACGGTCATGTGACGGTGCACAGCCAGTCGGTTTAACATTATCCGTAAGTGAGATGCTGCCGGTAGATGCAAGGGATATGTTTTATGTTGTTCGCTGCAGGTGGGTTAAAGTTGTTTTTACAAATACGCTTAGGAAAACTTTATTGTCCACCGATGTAGAAATTTGACTTTAGTTTCACCAAAACATTCAAAACATACATTGATACACTGATCCTTAGGCAACAGGCCACAATTGCCTTGGGCCCCAGAAAGATGCCCTAACCGATCATACACGCAAGGGTCTGAAACAGTTCTCTCAGTATCACAATAAAGTAGTGCAGTGTACTTTTAAACAAAAACAAGAAGACCAACAAACTAGTCTGGGATTGTCAAATGTCTAATGAAGCTAAATAGTAAATAAAGTACAAATAATAAAATACAAATGAAAACCATGTATTTAAATACACTGGAACATGTGTTAAAATGCACAAACATACAGAGATATGGTCTAATTTCTTCTGGAGAAGGACTTTCAAATCCCCCTGTTTAAAGCTGTTTCGAACATGTAAGCAATTGTACATATGAAAAGTTCACCAAATTTATGAACCACAATTTGAATAAAACCCAAAAACCACAAAAAACAAAAGCTTCCTTCCACAAAAATTCAAGAGACGCAATGGGAAAGTTATAGAAAATCGCACCTGATGAAGAGGAGCCTCTATTTAGTTTGCCTTGGACCCTCAAATTCCTAGGTTCACCACTGCACTGATCTTCATGTCAGTCTGTGGACCTGTGGTTTTGTGTATTTTGCTAGGTTTACAGAACCACCTACAGAATCAGTGAGTTGGGCTATAGCTTATAGCTTATAACTCATTAATATATATGGATTAGCCTCGTCGTTTCCAATGGTTTTATTTGGAGTGATAAGCATTGTCTTTTAGGCCTGATTTCTCAACAGATTTCTCACCAGTGCCCTCAACATGCTTTGAGGGCACTGTCGTCCTTCCGTGCCAAAGACTGTGTAAATGAGACGGCAGACACATCACAGCAACAGTGAGTGACTCTTCAGATGATGACAGCAGACAAGCAGACAAACATGGAAGGGTACGACAACAAACACTGGTTGATAGAAGAAATTATATATATTTTTAAAAGCTACAATCAAACAAGACCAAATTTTGACATATGTGTTCAGTCTTGTAGCTGTCAATATTGCAAGATCTTGTGGCAAGCGAGCTTACCGTCTCTACTTCGATGACTATATATTATGACTGTGCTGTCATAATATATTAAAATACAATCTTCTTTGCTTAAATGCTTTGTTTTGTTGCAGAAACAGCTAAAGAAACAAAGGCAACTCTATAGACCATGATCTGTTGCTTCATTTCAGTCCATACAACATGAAGATATCTGTTGTTACGCACATTTACATCCAACTTCTTTGTGAAAATTACAGTAATTATTCACACCAAAGGCTTGACAAGGCATTTCAAAAGGAAATGTTAGAATTTCTATGATTCTGTTAGCCTTGATGACATTTCAACAGTCCAAGTTAGTCAATAGCACGAATGCTCACCAGATGGCGCTAAATCTGGTTCGGCATTAGTTGAACAAACACAGCACTTTTCATGTTTTGTGTGCAGACTAAAGAATCTCAACTTTCCGCCGTCTTTACATCCTCAAGTGTATAGGTCAAGTTGAAGAACGAACAGCAGGTCGTCCCTGCAGGCTATGCACAGGTCTAAAAAGCACAGGCCACACTCAGACATAATCCTCTGGAGGAGAAAGCCAGGAATGTGGTGCTGAACCCCAGGAGAGGCCACTGGTCCAGGCTTTTCAGGTCAGCCAGCAGCAGGAGGGGCACATGCAGCAGCAGGAGCGGTCGCTATCTACTGTTTCCAACGACAAGAGCTGCATGCTAACTGTCCAAAACACACCGAACGGACGGCGAAGCTTTGGCATGAATGAGTAACTACAATCAACTTTCGGCGGTTCCAAGGCAAACTGACAAAAGAAAAAAAAAAAAAAAGAAGCTATGCTCAGTAACTATATTGAATTTTCCAATACCAACACTTAGGATTATCATCAAAGTATGTTCTAGGACAGGGGTGGGCAATTATTTTGACACAAGGGCCACATTGGATTTTTACACTTGCCTGGGGGCCGGACCATTTTACACACATACTACTACACATAGACTTAATGCCTAAAATACACAAAAAATTACTACAGAATAGCAAAAATCATTACCTTTATTTAGTGGGAACAGTGCAGTTGATCACTCCTTTTATCCAATGCATCAAAGTTTGGTGTTATTCTAGTGGTGGCTGTTCTCAAAACTGATTTTTAATGAACAAGCAGCTGCTCAGGAAACTATAAAATGACAAATGCACCACACCTAACTCATACAATTTTTTATTGAATGCTTTGCGGGCCGGATGAAAATGCCAAAAGGGCCGCATGTGTGCCTTAGTTTGCCCCCCTCTGTTCTAGGACCTTGGTTTTAAACCTTTGTGCCAGGGAACACTAATGTGCCTTGAAAGAAATTCAAATTTGGATTCACGCATACAGTAGATTTAATTGGAAAAAAAAAAAAAAAAAAACATACCAAAAAAGAAAGCAAAACCATGATCAGTGCAAATTAAATTAATTACAGGTTGGACTCGGTTTTAAAGTACCCATTTCAAACTCCAACCTTAACCAAGTGCTCGTTTATTAAGAAATATTACGTCTTGGTTATACCCTAACTCCAAACCCTAACTCTTAATTACGTAACCCGAGTCAGGATTACAAACATGTGTTTGTTGATTTGACATTGTAGGTTCATTATATATGATCAAACTCTCAAAACCCACACTTTCGACAAGCTTGAAACACCCCTGAGATATACCTCGTCAAAATGAAAACAATAAAGACTAAACCAGGACCAGAGCAAGGCTAGATCACAACTCATTTCAGGAAAGTGATTGTTCAAGTTTTATTTTGTTTTATATATACATTTTAAATTGTTTTGCCCAAAGGCATTTTGTTTTTTTTGTTGGAGGGAGGTTTGTTGTGCTGAACCCCAGGAGAAGCCACTGGTGCAGGCTTTTCAGGTCAGCCAGCAGCAGGAGTGGGCACTTACTACTGCTGGAAACGACAACGTCCAAAATAGTGGGCATAACCAAGCAGGGAAAAACGCAGGCGGATTTTGTCTTTTTTTCTGGACAAACAGCCCTTTTTCTATTGTTGAACGTAAGGGAATACAGCATTTTTCTCTTGTCAGACATTTCCCGCACACTTTTTTTGTTGCATGTGAGGGAGCGCCTTCTAACGGACCTCTATGCGGGAGGCAATCCATTCATTTCAATGTTAAATTATCACTTGCTGTTCAACTACGAGAGCAAACGCAGACTTTAGGAGCTGTCGTGTACCAAAGATATGAAAACATGGAGAAACATAAAGTGATCCGACGGCTCAAAATTGTATAAAAATTCGCTGTGGGCTAAATGCTACCGAGTCCTGCCTGCATTTTTCCGCGCTTGGTTATGTATTTTGGACGTTGTCGTTTCCAACAGCAGTAAGTGCCCACTCCTGCTGCTGGCTGACCTGAAAAGCCTGCACCGGTGCTTTCTCCTGGGGATCAAGCGAAACAAACCTCCCTCCACCAAAAAATAAAATGCCTTTTGGGGAAACAATAAAAAGCGAAACAAAATAAAAAC
Source organism: Rhinogobius similis (assembly GCA_019453435.1). Lineage (NCBI taxonomy): Eukaryota > Metazoa > Chordata > Actinopteri > Gobiiformes > Gobiidae > Rhinogobius > Rhinogobius similis. Next base: position 4,474,489 of record CM033637.1, read on the forward strand.
TGAACTATCACTTTCTGGAATTAGTATTGATTTAGTCTTGTTCTGGTCCAGGTTTAGTCTTTATTGTATTTGTATTGAATCAATGGAGTTTTTAACCACGGAAAATCAAGAATATGCAAATTACTTGGATATTTTTGACTTAAATGATCAAATTCATATACGTTTTTTGTTGTTGATTTCTTTCTCCAAATACTTTATTGACGGAACAGAAGTTAGAGTGAAATGGGGGAAAAGAGCGGGGAAGACATTCTGCACAGAGCTGGCAATTGATCTCACAATGCTGAATAATAATTTTCAGGGAAAAAAAGTGCAAAGTAGTGTACGGGAGAAGAGAATAGATAAAGATGACTTAAACATGCCTTGAATCACTCTAAACACAAATTTGAGGGTCAATAACAATGAAAAAACAGTAATCCCTGCCAGTGTTCGGAAACAAAACGCCTGCGTTTCATTAGCTGGAATCATTCCACGAGTTAACACTAATGCATTTTCAATAGGACAGTTAGCGTTAGCCTCCAAACATCGCAAACTGTGAAAAACCTGGGCTATTTTTGCGACTGACAACGACTCGACCACATCTGAGTAACACCAGAGAAGGGTTAGAAAACATTACATTGTGTAGAGTTTTACCACTGGCAAAATTAGCATACATGCTAACAACCTTGTAATAAACATTTCTTAAATCTAACCTTATTCTGGACAATAATGCACCAAAATGATAGCAGTCCTCAACAGTTTGACAATGAATGTTTTGTTTTGTGTCAACAAGAGCCACAAACCCTACAGTAACAAGTGAACTTTTGAAACTAGAGGTTGATAGTTGGCAAATGTTATGAACAAATATTCTACTTTTTTTTTTTTTTACTTTAAAAAAGCCGCCTCATTAGAATGAAGGGGATAGAGTGTTTGAATCAGTACCAGGCAGTTCTTCTCAACACATCACTCCTGGAAGGGTCTATTATAAACTTGTAAAAGTCGATTTTCACATAATATCTACTTTAAATGCAATTTTTCTTCCCAGCTATGGAAAATTTGTTTTGAAATCAAGTCAGGTTATTTTTACAAGACTAAATCCCGGCCTGCTTTAGCCCTTGGAGGTGTGTGAGTGTGAACATGCCAGTCAGTTGGTGTTGACTTGATGCTCCTTAATTTGACAGTTCTCTCTGCGCAAACACCATTGATTGTTTTGTGCTGATCAAAATTCTACCCAAACTGAGAAACAAACAAACAATTAGCGGCAAGAAGTGCAGCACTTTTCATCAGGTGCAAATATCAAGCTGTGATTTTTTTTTTTTTTATAAAACACAAAGTTTGGAATAAAAGAAGCAAACTTTACTTGTTAGGGATTTGAATTCTTTGTACGCATTATTTATTTTCTTTCTTTGTATTGTGCTATTATGAAGAGTGCTAATCTGAAACTCAAAATTTTAATGACAAGCTAATTTACAAGACAATAAAAAATGACAACAATAAGAAATGTTTCAAAAAAAAGCCAAGAACAAAGACGGGTGATTTGCGAATTTGCTTCTCCGTAACTTCGGGAAGACGTGACCCAACTTTAAATCCTCGTGAGCGTTTTTGAAGGAGACATATTATGCTTTTTCAGGTATTTAGTATTTTTGAAAAGTGACATTTTAGAACAGCTCTGGCTACAAGAGTCGTTTGAATGAATGATACATTTTAAAGCGCATTGATTTCATGAAAGGCGCTACATAAATCCAATGATTAATGAAAAATAATTTATCTTTAACTAGCTCAGATAACTCAATTCAGATAATTATTTAGCATTACAACATTGATCATATTTGAAATGAAATGTTAGATGGATTTTGCCAAACCATCTGTGAATTTATGAACAGGTTTTTTCCTGACATGAGTCGATATGTCAGAGTGACAGAGGAGAGCAGACGGAGAGATCGATGCCCAGAGACACTTCAGTCTCCCCAGGTTGTGTCAGTCTACAGTGCAGCGCTGACAGGGCCGAAACCAGGGCCGCTTCTAGGTATAGGAGGGCTAAGTAAACGTACAGGGGGCCTAAAGCCACCAGGGGGCCACACAGATTACTGTTCCTGTACAGATTTCTTTAATGTAACAATGAACGCTGTCTCTATTAGCTTCTGTTAAAGATGCTAACTTAAGTCGTATTTAGCAGAGGTTCTGGGCTTTAAATAAGGCATGGCATGTTCATATTGCCAAAGATGAAGTTTTCTTGATAACATTGATGTGTTTATGCCCTTGCTTTGGGCTAGCATGGTGCAACAACTTCTACATGGCGATCAAAAATGGATGTGTGGATTGTCAAACGACTGGATTCTGGAGCTGAAGTTGGTCAAATTTAGGGCTGCAACTAATTATTATTTTGGTAATCAATCAGTCTAGCGATTATTCTTTTGATTAATCGATTAGTTGAGATTTCTATGCAATTTTACTCAAAAAAAGCTGAAGTGAAGCCTTTTGATGACATCCTGGTGAATTATATTTACAGATGAATAATTATTTTAATCAAAAACACACTATTTCCATGTTTCCTCTGTCCTTTTTGCATCATCATCATGCTCTGACTAAGTAATAAAACTCTCTCCTTTCATCACAGAGAACGTTCTGGAGTCAGCGTATAGAGAAGTTAACGATTAATGGTTTAACGGTTAAAACTGTAAAAAAGGTTAATCCATTATTTAATTAGCTGACAACCATTTCAATAATCAATTAGTTGCCATTAATCGATTAACTTGTTGAAGGCCTAGTAAAAATGTACAGCTGAATGTGACCAGTTATTACCAACAATGTCAAACGAGATAGCCTAGCCTGTAGCTCCACCATCGGCTAAAACCTTAACCCGTCAAACCCAAGCAGATCTTCCAGTCGATCCTGTACCTACAAGAACACGAGGAGAACATGCTGAGATCATACATGTTGTGTGTTCTCTCCTGACTTGCTTACACTGACACGCTATGGCGGGATAGTGGCAGCTTGCTCTTGTTTTCTTTCATTTGCATTTATAACAGCCATCGCAGAAGCCCATTAATAATTCATGCACTTTAACAGTCTTCTATAACTGCTGTTCTCCTGGTGGTCCAATTTGTGACAGGGAGGAGCGTATCCCAGCATGCATCGGCAGAGGAGCAGGTGGAACATCGAGGTAATAAAGGACAAATCAATGGAATGGAGCTTGATAATGAATAGTTGTTTTAATATTTAAATACAGATGGGGTTTGTGGGTGGGTCGTGTCGTAAACTATTGTAGTTTTCAATTAGTGGGTCCTATTCAAAAGTAACACAACTACTTTTAATATTTATACTACTACTGCTGCTGCTGCTGCTGCTGCTGCTGCTACTACTGCTGCCGCCACTACTACTGCTACTGCCACTACTACTGCTACTGCCACTACTACTGCTACTGCCACTACTACTGCCACTGCCACTGCTACTGCCACTACTACTGCTACTGCCACTACTACCACGCCACCACCACTGCCACCTGCCACCTACTACCTGCCACCACCACCGCCACTACTACTGCCACTACTACTGCCACTACTACTGCCACTACTACTGCCACTACTACTGCCACTACTACTGCCACTACTACTGCCACTACTACTGCCACTACTACTGCCACTACTACTGCCACTACTACTAATACCGTTATTGCCACTACTACATTCTAAGTCCTTCAAGCCTAAAGTGTCCTGTCATATGAGGGAGTAACTGTGATCATGTGACGCTAAAATATGATTAAAAGTCAATATGTGCAATACTCATTTTATCAACCCAAGCACTTAGTAAAAAATGCAACAGGAATCAGTGCAATATAAATCAGTGCAATATGAATTGGTGCAGTATGAATCAATGCAATATTAGATCAGTGCAATGTGAATCAGTGCAATAGGAATCAGTGCAATGTGAATCAGTGCAATGTGAATCAGTGCAATGTGAATCAGTGCAATGTGAATCAGTGCAATGTGAATCAGTGCAATGTGAATCAGTGCAATGTGAATCAGTGCAATGTGAATCAGTGCAATATGGATCAGTGCTATATGGATCAGTGCAATAGGAATCAGTACAATAGGAATCAGTGCAATATGAATCGGTGCAATATTAATTGGTGTAATATGAATCAGTGCAATGTAAATCAGTGCAATAGGAATCAGTGTAATATGAATCAGTGCAATATGAATCGGTGCAATATTAATCGGTGCAATATTAATTGGTGTAATATGAATCAGTGCAATGTAAATCAGTGCAATAGGAATCAGTGCAATATAGACATAGGATAGTATAGTTAAGCTTATTGTAAAATTGTTCATATTGGGGGTTTAGTTGATTATTGTTCATATCGGGGGTTTAGTTGATTAATAAAGACACTTTATAAGTTAAATGGGGTTGATCATTATAGAGCTATTGTATTTTATTTTTTACTTTATATATATCTTATTTTGTTTATAATTCTTTACTGTCTCTACTGGTCGGTTGCACATGTAACAAAAAGAATTGGGGATAAATAAAAGTAATTCTGATTCTGAATATGAATTGGTGCAATATTAATCGGTGCAATATGAATCCATGTAATATGAATCAGTGCAATGTGAATCCGTACAATAGGAATCAGTGTAATATGAATCAGTGCAATATGAATCGGTGCAATATTAATCGGTGCAATGTGAATCGGTGCAATATGAATCAATGTAATATGAATCAGTGCAATATGATTTTGTGCAATATGAATCAGTGCAATAGGAGTTGGTGCACAATCAGTGCAACTGGAATCATTGCAATATAATGGTATGTGCAATACAGATGTATTGCGTTCTAAATGTTTGTTTGTCTTTCTCCGGTTTATTGCTGAATGTCTGTGCTAACATGATACTGTAGTCTCTGTCCCTGTCCTTGTTCACTCGTGTTGTCCAGCTGTACAGAGTCTGTGTAAATAGTTTGTATATAAGTTTTATTTTCCGTACCATCAAGCGATCAGCAGGTGGGAAGTAGCACAAGGCTATCTAGCTAGCATATTACTAGAGCTGGGCGATATATTAAAATGTAGATAGTATAATGGATGTTCTTTTGATGATATGCAACATTTGAATACTGAGTTTATAGTTTACAGAAAAAGTGTATTAAGTAGAGCTGTGCAATTAATGATATCTTTAACCATGATTTCAATTATTACTCTGTTCAATTACAAAAATATTCTAATCGAAAATACAATGAACTGCCTTCTGTTCAGAGTGATGAGTGACTCCCTTTGCCTCAAAACCTGGAGCAAAGGCATTTCTCTAAATCATTACTAATAAAATATAGTTGATCTATAATTTCTCTACAGAATCATTTTGACAATATAGAAGCAATTGCTTGAAAATAATCATGATTTTAATGTTTGCCATAAACTAGCAGCCCTAGTATAAAGTGATAGTTCAGCATTTTCATGATTAATTTTACAGACATTTCACATTTGTTCGATAATTAAGCCTCAGCTAATATGTTTAAAGACTACACTAATTGCAGCCATTCCTCCTACAGTACAATTCCTCCTACTACTTCTACTACCGCCACTACAACTTCTACTGTCATTACTGCTACCAATGTTGTTATTGCTGCTAATACTACAATGTCGTTAAAGCCTTAAAAGGTTTTATTTGTGCAATTACTGCTGCTGCTCCTGTAACTACTTCTTCTGGTAGTTTATCTGACTACTGCAACGACGACGACGACTACTACTACTACTTCTACTTTGCCTATTGTGTCCACATGAGTCAGTGTTTGTGGGTCCCCTCCTCCTCTGCTGCTGTCCCTGTCTCCTGCTACTCTCCGTTCTATCCTCAAAAGCTGGCGGATTTATTTCAGTCACTCTTTCAAACGCCTGACACTGGTTTCCACGGCAGCACAGCCATTCGGACAACACTAAATGTGTACTACAGGCTGAGAGTCAATGCAGCATGTCATCCAGGCCCCGCTGCAGCTAATGCTACCAAAACCACTGCTACTACAACTTACAGCTTTCTATCCTCTTCGTGTTTATACTACTACTGCTACTATCTGCTCCAACTACACACTTTACTCCTCCTACTACTACTACTACAAGCGACAAGAAAAAATAATATGGAAGGCTTTAACAACAGCTGCCAATCCAGAACTGAACCAGAATTTACTGAAGCAGGACTAAATCAGGGTTAGACCGGGTCTAAACCAGGACTAAATCATGACTAAACCAAGTTTAAACCAGGTCTAAATCAGGACTAAACCAGGACTAAATCAGGACTAAACCAAGTTTAAACCAGGTCTAAATCAGGACTAAACCAGGACTAACCCAGAACTAAACCAGGTCTAAACCAGGACTAAACCTGGATTAAACCAGGACCAAACCTGGATTAAACCAGGACCAAACCTGGATTAAACAGGGACTAAACCAGGTTTAAACCAGAACTAAACAAGGACTAAACCAGGACTAACCCAGAACTAAACCAGGTCTAAACCAGGACTAAACCCGGACAAAACCAGGTTTAAACCAGGTCTAAACCAGGACAAAACCAGGACTAAACCCGGACTAAACCAGGTTTAAACCAGGACTAAATCAGGTTTAAACCAGGACTAAATCAGGTTTAAACCAGGACTAAACCAGAACTAAACCAGTATTAAACCAGGACTAAACCTTGGACTAAACTAGGGCTAAACCAGGTCTAAACCATGACTAAACCCATAACAAGAGATAAAATATTTTCTGTATTGTTGAAGATGGTTGCGGGCCGGATCATATCCCCTGGAGGGCCTGATTTGGCCCCCGGGCCTTAAGTTGAATAGCCCTGCTGTATAATCATCATTTTTCTTTCCATAATCAAGCAGTTCTAGATGGAAGCAATCTTTCTCCTCAGTTTTAGCCAAAGTAATGCACCGAGAGAAGACAAATAGTGATTACATGTAAATGGGGATGTCCTTGGGGATGAATAAAAGTAATTCTGATTCTGACGAGTTATTATAGCACCTGTATTAAGAAAAAAGATGGTTAAGACTTTAGGGCTGTGCAATGAACACAGTGTTAACACAGTCGATATCCAACCGTTTCAGCTTGGGTCATTTTAATGCAGAGTTCGGCTCTCTCAATCGATCGTTTAGAGAAAGGAAACTTGTTTATGTGATACATTTGACATATTCACTGTGATCATCATTAAAATGGGGGGTATTTTTCATGTTGAGTTTGAGCAGGTAATGGTTCTTTAAAAAAAAAAAAGTGTTACATCGTAGAATATCATGTAAAATATTTAACAAAATTGCAGGGCGGAAACAAGTTAATCGGTTAATGGCAAGGTATCAATTATTTAGATAAACGCCAATTAATTAAATAATCGAATAATCATTATCTCAACTGTAAATAGATTCCAAAACATGCCATGAGTTGAGAGAGAAAAACTCATTACTCAAAGCAGAAATGGACATTCTGTTCTTTATCTAAGAATATTTGCAGTGTTGTCACGATACAAAAATTACTAATTAACAGTACTTTCATACTTCTCATGTTACACTCTTCTTATATACTTTATCTTATACTAATTCTGTTAAAGCTCAAGATTATTCTAAAACTGTTCAGTAAAGGTCAAATGTTGCCCTGTGCACGCCGTTGTTTTTAGTATTGATACTCGTTCAAATGAGTATCTACTTTCGATACTAGTTTTGGTATCGATACGTACCTGTTTTTTGATACTTTTGACAAGCCTAATTTGCAGTAGATACTTTTTACTTTCACTTCACTACATTTCTGAGCAGGCAACTGTACTTTCTACTCTGCTACATCATTGAACTGCACTGAAGAGTAAAAGTATTTTTCTTTTGTTTTAGACCTGAGGGGTTTATTCTTTAGTATGTTTATGGAGACATCTTGCCTACAGTTCCACTCCCAGTCCCTTTGAGCAAACAAAATGAGGCCATACAGATAAAAACAACCAGGAAAAACTGTTTCTGATGACCAGGTATTGTTTTTTTTAATTTTTTATTTTTTTTATCAAGAACACAATTTGAATTTTCACATAAATTGTTCTGCAACTCTATGTGAATTACTTTTACCTTATACTCCTTAAGCACATTTTTAAACATGTACTTTAATACTTTTAGATTTTTCAATGTATACTTTTACTTAAGATTTATTTTGCTCCTGCATCTTGACATTTACTTAAAAGACACATATTATTCATTTCTACAGTTTCTTAGTATTGAACTATAACATAAGCAGTTCATCAATTTACACTTTGTTCATTGCAAACCGCAAAATCGACCTAAAACGACTTAGTAATCGACACAGATCCATTGACTTCCTGTTCAAACCTGCAGAACTGATAAGCCCCGCCTCTTCATGGTGACATTTCACAGTAACAAACAGCAGATTGTCATGTACAGTGTTTTTATTTCTGAAAAGTATTTTATTTTTTAGCCTACAAGTGTCACTCTGAGTCTTAATTTGCCAAATAATCACAGCTATGTGCAGGGATGTGGGCGGGGATAGGGGGAGGTGAAAACAGGAATTTTCTAAGCCCTTGAGCCTCAGTTGCAAGACAATAGATTAACTCAAACATGCAGGAATCAATCAAAATACAACTTCAACTATAGATTAGGAAACACATTTGTAATGTAAGATTAAAAGCTCATTTAAGTTGATTTAGCATAATATGTCTCCTTTAAGTAACAAAATGGAGTACTTCCTCCACCACTGCCATCACTCAAGCTTCATCTGGCTCATATTTTGTTTAAATCCAACTCAATAACCAAAAGAATAATCGCATGTCTAATCGATACGCAAAATAATCCTCAGCTGCAGTATTGAAGTATTGCAATCTATCATTTTTGTGAGCCGTGTATCGTGCATCGAATCGCGAGGCACCCTGCGATGAACCCCTCTCCCGAGATTAAGCTGTGATGTCATCTGCAACCAGGCTACGGCGTTACAATCCGCAGAACCATTGACAACAACAACAACGACGACGAAAAAACGCTTATCTCTAAGAAATTCTCTCTCCCTTCGTCTCCCTTTCTCTCTCGCACCATTCATTCTCTTCCCCCGGCAGCGCTCGGCACACTCTCTCACTGCAGCCGCGGTGCCACAGTGCCCCCTGTTGGCGGAGGGGGGAGCGTTGCCCCGGCGCCGGCTCAGACGCTGCTTTCACACGCGCGCCCCTCCCCCCACGGCCAGTGAAGCGTCGCTCGCCGTGGCTCCTGGAGGTTGTGCACGGCCTGGAGCTAAAGGAGGGAAAAGATTACATGTCAGCTTTGTGTTGTTCATTTGGAAATATGGGCCTTTGACTTGATGGAGCTGCTAGTTTATCAGCTACTACTGCAACGCTGGGAAAAAGAAGTGTTGTGTTGAACCAACCTAATAAAACTGTTTACGTTTAAAGTTATATGAAGATTTAATTGAAATATTATGTTGTTACAAAGTATTTCATTACAGTAGCGCAACCTAATATTTCCCAGTATAGTACAGTATTATTTTTTGTTTATTTAAGGATCCCCATTAGTCTCTACAGCAGCAGAGACTATTCTTCCTGGGGTCCAATTTCACAATTTAAAACACTACAAGACAGTACATATTAAAATTCGAGAGTATTCGAGTATTATGTTATTATTTCTTTACAGCAATGCAAACTAATATTTGTATTCAGTTTTCATTTAAGTTTTTGGTTGTGTCAAAGCAATTATTTTCCAGTAGTGAAACCTACGAATATCATGTTGTTCCAAAGTCATTCTTTACAGTAAAGCAAACAAATATTTTCAGAACAGAAAAATCTTATGTCGTTTCAAAGTATTTCTTCACAGTAATGAAACCTAATATTTCCCTGTAGTTCAACCTAAAAATATTGTGTTGTTCCAAAGTAATTCTTTACAGTGATGTAATTTAATATTTTCTAGTAGTTCGACATAAAAATCTTATGTCGTTTCAAAGTATTTCTTTACAGCAATGAAACCTAATATTTTCATGTAGTTCAACCTAAAAATATTGTGTTGTTACAAAGTAATTCTTAACAGTAATGCAATCCAATATTTTAATCAGATTTCATTGAAGTTTTACGTTGTTCCAAATTAATTCTTGGCAATTTTCCAGTTCAACCTAAAAATATTAGGTTGTTCCAAATCATGTATATGTTTTTTTTTGTTGTTGTTTTTTTGTTTTTTACAGTAACGCAACTTAGTATAGATCTAGGTCCAAGCCTGGTTAGTATTTCGATGGGAGACGGCTGGAACACCAGGTGCCACATGGGGGCGCTGGAGGAAAAATGTTGTTGTGTCCTTAGGCAAGACACGTCACCCACATCGCCTAGTATGAAAGTGGTGTTTGAATGAATGATTGATGGTGGTGGGAGGGGCCGATGGTGCACACTGGCAGCCTCACTTTTGTCAGTCTGCCCCAGGACAGCTGTGACTACAATAGCAGCTTACCACCATCGAGTGTGGAGTGATCGAATAATGCAATGTCTTTGTCAAGAAATGAGTGACACTATATTGATCTTATTCTGCCCCGCCCACTTTTGCAGTTTTTTGCTCTTTTGTTGTAAACGCACTTCCGTTTGACGAGAACTCCGTTAAAGCTAATGACGAACGAGGGAAAAGTCTGACGCTAAAATGTTACATAAAGTAGATTGATTTGTGTAAAATGTTTAATGAACACGAGCAACAACAAGTCAACAACGCACCGATTTCCTGGTCAGTCTGAAAACGGCTTTTTAGTCCATGTAGAACTTATTTTCTGTTGAGCTCGTCTGCTCCATGTAAACCAGGGGTGTCCAAACTTTTTCCATCGAGGGCCACATATTGAAATATAGACCAAGCGGAGGGCCACAAATCAATCATGAAACGTTAAAAAAAGCTGCATTTATCTAAATTTTTAAGCGCCGCCACATCTACATTCAGTCTCATTGTCTTCACATCAGGTCTGTCTCGCACCAAAATGTTAGTTATTTAGGTTGGAATTGTAGAAAATCTGAAATGTGCTGTAAATAGTACTTCTCAGGACAGAGTGGGCTGGTTCACCAAGAAGCCTAAGGGCCAAGAAAAAATGGTCTGAGGGCCGCATTTGGCCCCCGAGCCTGAGTTTGGACATGCCTGATGTAAACTAATACAACAGAAACAAGACGGCAGCGCGTAAGGCAACTTCCGGAATAAGGTGAATAGGCAGTATGCTGAGTTTTATTTCTCCAGGTTTAACTGTAATTGTCGGTTGTAGGTTGTAATTCTTAAGAGTCATGCAGGCTCATATTTCTTCCCATTGTTCAACCTTAAAAAGGCTACTTCTTATACATAGTTGAGCAACAAAAAAAGTCCTCAGAACCTGCAGCGGTGGCCGGGGCATGTGCCTGTGCCTGTTCACCGTGGATTAAATTTTCAGGGTCGTGTGCGTGTGTTTGACGTTTGAACAGATTTTATGAGGCGAAGGTTTCAGAGACAAGTCACAACTGGACCAGAAGGAAGGAAAGTGTGCTCTGAGAAACGATACGGTGCGGATGTGCTAAAAATGCCTCTCAAATTGGCGTGTAACATTTTGGCTCGTAAACGAAGAGTACAAGGGGTTTAACGACTCGCAGAGGACAACGTGCTGCCGATGTGTTGAGATGCTATTAAGGTGCGACGCTACAAGTGGTGAATAGGAAAAAATATGAAATTTAAAGATATCATATTGAAACTTCTCCTGCAGTTGACTCACATAAATGTAAGAAAAAAACGTATTACGAGTTTTTCATCGTGTAATATTTTCATGCAGAAATAAGGCGTTTTATGTGTAAAAACGGCCCAAATTGAACATATTTTAGGCGTTTAAATCTGAAAAATGAACTGAATCAAGATTAAATGTCTTGGTTCATTTTGTAACATATTAGTTACAGAAAGTTTAACAGGAGATTTTGAATTTCTTATTTAGGTTCTGGGTAAACTAGATCTGAAAGAAAATTTTCCAGAAAAATTCAAATTTCCCCTCATTTTGTTTACTCATAACTTAAATAAATCATGCTTCAGTTTAGATAAATCCTTCTACATCTTACATCAAAATCTTGTTACGTATAAAATTGTAAAGTTTGGTGTTTGCTGGAGCTAATTTAAGGCTGATCTTTATGTTTCTGTGGGAGAAAAATGCATCTTAAGAAAACAAACTCTGAAGTTACAACGTCCCAGAGAAATATATGGACGAAGTGGATTAAACGTCTTAATAAAAGTTTGTTGTTTCCAAGTAAAAGCTTATATGTTCAGAGAGCAAACTGACCAAAAGAACAAAAATGTGGAATTGCCTGTCCTGTCAAATATCATTTTATCAAACGTGTATGTACATAAAGTGGACTGAAACACCATAGTTACTCTAAAAATCCATTAATGCACTGATTCATGTCACAGCTCTTTGGTTTATCACATTCCCGATGCCCATGTAAGCACACAATACATCAATAATACGATCTTAATACTGGATTATCGCAGTAATCTGGTTTTCCTGTCCACGTAAATGTAGCGAGTTCTGCTAATCTGCAAATGGAATTGATTAACTGGGGTCAATGCGACAATATCCGTCTTGAAAATATGCGGAAAAGAGCAGCTTAGACATTCTGTTCCCAGACAGAAGTGAAGGACATGAATAAGAGGGGTTAAAGCACTCAAGAGGTCACAGAAACATGAATTCATCTTTTAAAAATATGTAGTGGGAGGAGCTAAACAAGTGGAGGGGAGTCGCAGTACTTCAGATTAAAAAGACTGATCTAAGATTGTCAAACTCCCCCAAGATTCAAGAAACGATATAAGGATTATGTACAAGAATTGGACTTGTTTCTTAATTCTTAGGTTGTGTTCACACTGGCCCCTTTGTAACATCAAACCAGAACTAAACGTCGAACTAAACCTGGACTAGATCAGGATTAAAGCTGTGCTAAAACTTGGACATTTGTCACTCAAAATTGGGACTAAACAAGGACTAGAACAGGACTAAACCAGGGCTAGAACAGGACTAAACCAGGGCTAGAACAGGACTAAACCAGGGATAGAACAGGACCAAACCAGGACTAAAACAGGGCTAGAACAGGACCAAACCAGGACTAGAACAGGACTAAACCAGGGCTAGAACAGGACTAAACCAGGGCTAGAACAGGACTAAACCAGGGCTAGAACAGGACTAAACCAGGGCTAGAACAGGACTAAACCAGGGTTAGAACAGGACTAGAACAGGACCAAACCAGGGCTAGAACAGGACTAAACCAGGACTAGAACAGGACCAAACCAGGGCTAGAACAGGACTAAACCAGGACTAGAACAGGACTAAACCAGGACTAGAACAGGACCAAACCAGGACTAGAACAAGACCAAACCAGGGCTAGAACAGGACCAAACCAGGACTAGAACAGGACTAAACCAGGACTAGAACAGGACTAAACCAGGACTAGAACAGGACCAAACCAGGACTAGAACAGGACCAAACCAGGACTAGAACAGGACAAAACCAGGACTAGAACAGGACCAAACCAGGACTAGAACAGGACTAAACCAGGGCTGGAACAGGACTAAACCAGGACTAGAACAGGACCAAACCAGGACTAGAACAGGACCAAACCAGGGCTAGAACAGGACCAAACCAGGACTAGAACAAGACCAAACCAGGGCTAGAACAGGACCAAACCAGGACTAGAACAGGACTAGAACAGGACCAAACCAGGACTAGAACAGGACCAAACCAAGACTAGAACAGGACCAAACCAGGACTAGAACAGGACTAAACCAGGACTAGAACAGGACCAAACCAGGACTAGAACAGGACTAAACCAGGACTAGAACAGGACCAAACCAGAGCTAGAACAGGACTAAACCAGGACTAGAACAGGACCAAACCAGGACTAGAACAGGACTAGAACAGGACCAAACCAGGACTAGAACAGGACTAGAACAGGACCAAACCAGGACTAGAACAGGACTAAACCAGGACTAGAACAGGACCAAACCAGGACTAGAACAGGACTAAACCAGGACTAGAACAGGACTAAACCAAGTCAAAATCAGGATTGAAAAAGGTTCAATTTAGAACCGAATAATGACAAGTTGTGACATTTTTGTGTGCACATTTTTTTTATTTATTTGCAGATTTGGTCTTGATTGTTTGAAAATGCTGGAATTTAAGTTTGAACATTTGAGTTTTGAATAATTAACATACTGTATAGGACTCATTCATGATTCTAACAACTATTTATTCTAATAAACTAATTTAGTGTTTCATTGTTATTTTACATCACAGCTCACGTTTGTTTTTTTTTTGTTGTTTTTTTTTTGTTTTTTTGATGTGTTAATTCAGAAAAGGATTTACCGCATTTGTGTTTTTGCGTAGCTGACATAAAGTAGTTTCATTATTATCGTTTGTCGCAATATTTTCATTTGTAATCGTGACAGGCCTACCTATGAAACAAGTCAATGATCAGTAGTTCTATTAAACACAATAATAAAGCTGTAGTTTCCACACAAAAACATGATTGCTGACGTTTATTTATGCATATATTTTCTACTTTACTGCAGTATAGAAAGCCAGGGCACTAGGGTACAGACTATAGTGGGTCAAGTGCCAAAAGTAGGTCACTGGCGTGTTCTCCGTGTTACGAGGGTGCAATTTTTCATCAAAAGCTGTTATAAACGAAGCTATAAATAGACTAAACCCTTATTTTTTCGATTAAGCCGTCAAACGGAGGCAAAGTGCGGTGCGTTCGATGATAGTGGTTAACCTGTGCTCGTCCATAGTGCGGCCGCAATTTTCTATCTTTTTGAATTATCGTCGACGCAGCGGAATGACCAACCCCCACGTCCCGCAGCCCCACGAGCGCCGCACACTATCTAGATACGACCATTATTTTCAAATGGAAGGTCAGGTCACGAAAGTGGAGCACAGATGTGTTAGCGGGGCGTGGAAACGTGCAAACCGTCTTCATCAAAATCCAAATAAGTGACTGTATTTTTGACCGATTGGAAATTATGTTTGTTCTGCTCGTGGCCCACTGTTATCCCGTGTTTTGGGACTGTCCCGTAGAGGGTATGCGCGACATTTTATTTTAAAATGTGTTTATTAGTGTTTTGGCTTATATTTTATCCGTGACGCAAATTAACTGTACACATCAAAATGAAAGCTGAGAGTAGTTTCTCCGTTGTTGCTCTGACTTTGCACAGCTTGTTGGCTAATGGCAAGGGGAGATAAAGGACACTTTGACACAAGTGCCCCACACCAAATACTTTCCTCACAAGTGGACAAAAAATATCTCATTAAAGGAAAAATATGATGCATTATTTATGTTGAAATTAGGTTTAGATCTGATTTAGTCCTGGTTTAAACCTCGTTTCGACCCCATTTAGTCCTGGTTTAGACCTGGTTTAATCTTGGTTTAGGCCTGGTTTAGTCCTGGTTTAGACCCGGTTTAGTCCTGGTTTAGTCCTGGTTTAGACCTGGTTTAGTCCTGATTTAGACCTGGTTTAGACTTGGTTTGGTCCTGGTTTAGTCCTAGTTTAGTCCTGGTTTAGACCTGGTTTAGTCCTGGTTTAGTCCTGCTTTAGACCCAGTTTAGTCCTGGTTTAGTCCTGCTTTAGACCCAGTTTAGTCCTGGTTTAGTCCTGGTTTAGACCTGGTTTAGTCCTGATTTAGACCTGGTTTAGACTTGGTTTGGTCCTGGTTTAGTCCTAGTTTAGTCCTGGTTTAGTCCTGTTTTAATCCAGGTTTGGTCCTGGTTTAGACCTGGTTTAGTCCTGGTTTAGACCCGGTTTAGTCCTGATCTAGACCTGGTTTAGTCCTGGTTCAGTTCTGCAGATCTTGTTAAAGCTTTTTACATGTTTTCGTCCTTCTAAAGTGTTGATCTGGCCCCGAGCACAACACCACTCGAAAAATCTGGCCCTCGATAAAATAAAGTGAAACAGGTCTGGTATAGTTTTTTTTTTTTTTTTTTTAAAGCTAAAGCCTATTGGAACCTCTTCATAACAACTACACTTACTCCTGTCTTAATAAAGCCTGAACAAAGACTGACTTCATAACAAACAAATGTACGTTCTGAATTAAGGCTAGATAATGTGTTCTGATATATGCATCTATACACAGTGTCCGCTCGGGCCCCGTCCCCCCGACTCCCTGTTTGCTCTTTCTAGTCTTCATCAGTCCGCCTCTCCTGCCAGCGCCTGCCACTCTGAATGTTGAGCGCTCTAACTGGGCACCGGGCCTGCTTGTTCATGCCAGGCAGCCATCTTTTTTTTCCATCCCTTCACTCTGCTTCATGTGGACGAGTTAGCCCTAGCTCCACTGACAACCAACATCGCATTTAACCTTGCAGTGAACTTCTGCCAAAATTCCACTCCGGAGGGCAGACTGCTGGCACCGCAAGAGACTGTTGTGGAGGCAGAGGTTAGCGCTCTTGAAATGTAACGCTTACATTTAAATATTAAGGAATGCACTTGGAGAAACTGTCGAGGATGCCCCTTGTTCATATGAATAAAAGAAAGAGCAAAGTTGTGGCCTGGAAAACCAAAGAGGACTGACCGGTTAATTTGGAGCATTATGCAGAGTCTATTTTTTAAGATTGTAACAATAATAAATGTAGTTGTTCTGTCGTCTTGCCTCACAGCAAGAAGGGCCTGGGGTCGACTCCTCAGTGCGGGTGCGTGTTTCTTCCTGTGTTTGAACGGGTTTCTTCAGGGAAATGTTTGGGCCGTCAACCTAAAACATGCGCAAAAAGCAAAATCATCATTCTAAAGCCCGGTGTCCGCTGCATGATGTGGTCCTTCGGCGATGAAAGGTTTCTGGTCATGGGGAAAATCTTCAGTCGTGGATCAAAATTGTGGAGCATCTCGTAGTGAGGCGAGCACAGAGATTAAACCTAGAACCAGCGCACGACCAAAGACTAGCTGCACAATTGATGTCAGGCATGTCAGATCTTGGGTTTCTTGGATTCTTGGATTCACTGTGTCCACAATCATTCTCTGTCCAACATGTGACCAACAGCAAACACAAACATGTGACCATCAGTAAACTGTACCATCAGTATAAAGTATTCTGCTCCCTCAATATGGAATCATTTACAGACGGTCTGGAAAGAACGGATTTCAATAGGTCAGTTTAAATCGACGCAGAGAGGTTTGGAAATGAGATCTATGGTTTGTAACTGTTTTTAGGGGACATTTTTTATGTGATTGTCGTACTCAGAGTGAACAGTGGGGAGTGAATAGCTCCCCATTTCTCTTTCAATTACAAACTTTTACAAACGTAAAAACACCACTAGCATGCAGCGCTGGCCTCAGCTAACTGGTCCAGTTCCGGTGACTTAACCACACGGAGCCTAGAGCCTGATGTTCACTCAGACGAACTTTGGTCAAAGCCTGATCGTGTGAACCGCCACAGTCTGAATGTGTTCTGTCTCACGACTTTAAACTCCTCACGTCATGTAGTGTGACATCCATAAATCTTATATAAGGCGTAAAATGATCGTGCAGTGGACACCAAGATAAAGTGAGTTAATCATGGTTTTGTAAGTATGACTTCATTTGGTGGAATAGAACATGTGGTAGATATTTATCATACTTTTACATTTGTGAAGTTGCAGTTTGTGAAGAAATAAAAGCGACATACCTTTGTAAATATAGACACAATTTACAAAACTGACACATTCTTCTGACAGTTTAGACTGTCATTCAACAAAATAAAGGTGCTATCATGTAATATTATTTGTCAAATCATAACTGTTGTGTAATTTATCTAGATTTTGGCCCCTGTTTTCAAAATGGTTGCTAGGTAACAGTTGTGGAATTACTTCTATGTCATACAGTATTTGCTGCTCTGCTTCCCAACCAGGAAGTAACATTACAAACATGACGAAAACTAAACAAAATGTTTAGTCAAATCTATAATATAATCATGCACGCTGTCATGTTTTAGTAAAAAGTGTCGTCTAACCTGTCATCCAGACTTTACGTTAGAAAGTTTAAACGTGTACACAACCAAACACGCCATGCCAAATAAACGTATGGACGGCGTTTCACTTCCTCCGAAGCGCTGCACTAACGCGCTCTTCTAAGCTCCATTTGTTATGTTTAGCTGGTGTCCCCGGGCCCTTCAGCAGGACTATTATAGCGCAAACACACACACGGGCTCATGGGAAAGCAGCAGACACGTCCCAGCGGAGAGCCGTGTTGTTCTGGTGACTGCGCAACTTCCACTGCACAGTCTGCTCACCCACGTCCCTCCACGGTCCGCCTGTTACTTCACATCTGCGCGAGATGCGACCATAACTGTCACAAGTTGATATATTATTTTAAAGTTATGCCCGTAGAAATGCCTGCGCTCATACATCTCTATCTGGGTACTTGATGTGACGTTCATTTTATTGCAGTATCAGTTTAAATGACTTTCGAAATAATGTTTTTCTTCTTCCAAAATCAACCCACAAAAGTCAACGAATTAAAGTCTATATGACAGATTCTCGTTATATTCTATTAATGGCTTAGTTTGGTGGAATGGCACTTGTGGTAAATATTTATCGTAGTTTTAAATTTGCAAAATTGCAGTTTGTGAAGGAATTGTGAAAAATGTAAGTTTCAAACTAAAGGAAGTAGCGCTGAGTTCTACAACAGAATCCCTCTGTGATGTCATCAAAAAGCGACGCGCAATTGTAGCATTGGTGATTAGCAAGAAACAAAGGACTCCAAGAAATTTTCTAACAGCGTAAATGTGGCTTGTAAGTGTCTTGAAACTTTCCCTGTGTGGGGTAACAGTGTCGCACTAAATATTAATTACGTTTTGATGTGATTTTGAGCTTTAAGTTCTTTCTTTGATGAAGGTCTTTGCCGGTTAAAAGTTGGTGTTAAGTCATGAAAAAGTAGTTCAAAAGCGCTGATTGCTCTGTGAGACGTTAGTTTACAGAAACCAGCATCTTTCAGGCAAATTTCTGACCCAATTTAGCGTTTATAAAAAGGCAAAGCACAAAAAGTAAACACTCGTCGCTTCCCGTAGATGTCTCCGACCAGCCGCAATTTAAAGTGCCTATGACAGGTTGGACTGCTCATTTGATACAAATGCAGTTAAGATAAATATATTTCAAATTTTGTTAAAATACTCTAATTTTAACACGGTTTAGCATTTTTTTTTAGGTTGTTTTGTTTTACTTCCTGGTTGTAAATGATGACATCACACTAGGAAATAGCCAAGAAACCACGTTGTACACTGGGCCAAAGCTCAGCTGATGTCACAGATTTTGTTTTATTTTAAATATAAAAATACAAGCCAACACCTTTATTATGTTGAATCAGTTTTTAAAGGATCAAAAAAGTTGTTTCTTTTGTGTAAATTGTGCGTCTCCCTAGTGTGATGCCATCAGTGTGTTTAGGTCCTGTCATTTTCAACATACTTTTCTGCACAAATGTAAATGTAAAACAAAAATTTATATTTACAACTAGTAATAATACACTGAATAAACTCAAAATTAGAAAATCACAAAAACCTGGCAGACTCTATTCTTGCTAAGTGATGCTGGCATGAACCGATGGGTTCTGTGCACTGCAGCGCCCTGTTAGCTTAGTGTTAGCGTCACTACTTCCTGTCCAATTTGATCTCTGTGGAGTTTTTGCCAAGTCACACTAAAATGAACAAATATTTAAGAATCACAGTGAACAGTGAGCTGCGAGTGAATGTTACTGATAACATGTTACAGACTTTACAAATCAGAGAGGTGCATGCGGTAAGTGTTAATGCTAATGCTAATTTTGAGTCAAAATAAAAATGAAAAAACCCACAAAGTAAAATAAAAAACTGTAGTTATCTATAAATAATCAAGCAGTCCATACTTTCAATTTTAATTGGGTGCTTCTTTTCGTTTTATTAAAAGTTAGCATTAGCGGTGAGAAACTTAGCTGGCCTGCACAGAGCCTTTTGTTAATTGCCATGGCAACGGTCCCAATTTATCATTACCCATGCAAGATTACGCTCCACGTTCGAGGTACATCTTCAAACATGGCAATTATAACGTTACAGAAAAAAACTGTGGTTAATTTTACTGGCAAAATGCTTAAAATATTCCTCAAGTTAGCAAACACAACCTTTGTAGTTGCTAGGTAACTGCAACATCTGCCATGGCAAAGGGGTATAAATGACCCCAAGCTCTTTGTATACATAAATCTGACTTAACATAGTATTTCCAGGAAAGCGTTGGACAGCTTGTGTGATCAATAATGTCATTTAGTGAGAGGCTGAGGGCGACCAAAGGGCTAAAAACCAACCGCTCCTTATTTTTTACAATGTGACACTTTCATTTCATTGTCAATACTATCGGCTTGACCTTTTTTTCTTTCCTTTTCTTTTCTTTTTTGCATCATTGTCTTCCACAATGTCTTTAACGTTATTGTATTTTGAATAAATAGTGAACTTTGGTACAGATTTTGCTGGACCAAGCCAATGTAAAAAAGAAAAAAGTTGCATAAAGGAAAGAAATTAAGCTTTATTTTAACACTTAAGAATGAAGAAGGCACGGTATAAAATACGATTAGACTGGTCCATTATGTGTTAGTAGTGAATACATACATAATACATAAATTTTGAGTTACGTGTAGAGATCAATTGATTTAGATTTTGTCATGGCCATACCGATTGTTTAGAATCTGGAAAAACGATAGTCGATGAGCTCTGCCGATATTCTTGGGCCCATTTGCTTTTTGATCATTTTCCCCCAAATTATACAATGTGAATTAACTACCAACTTTGCAAAGATACAAGACTTCACAAATGAGCTGAATACTTAAAGTCTATATGACAGGTTAGACAACACATTTCACTAAAACGTGGTGAGAATGATTATATTTAAGATTTTACTAAACATTTTGCCAATTTGTCCCCAGTTTGACAGTTTTTGTAAAGTTTATAATGTTACTTCCTGGTTGGACATGGACAGAAAATATCACATAGATAGGTAGATTCCACAACTGTTACCTAGCAACCATTTTGAAAACAAGGGCCAAAATCCATATAAATCCCACGATAGTTATGATTTTATAAATAATAATCCACGATAAGACCTTTCTTTTGTTGAATGACTGTTTAAACTGTCAGTTGTGTGTAAATTGTTCCTGTATTTTCAATAGTATGTCGCTTTTTGATGACATCACAGATGGATTCAGTTTCAGAACTCAGCACTCATTTGACACTTTATTTTTCCAATTTTTCTCACAAGCTGCAACTTAACAAATGTAAAACTATGCAAAAGACTGTCACACTTTAATCTATGGAAATCTCTGTTTGTAAAGAAAAGTTTGTGGGGCGTCCTTTTTTACGCCGAGATACAGTTATTTTACCTGCCCCAAAGCTTAATTCCCTAATCCTAACCCTTACCTTAACCTTACCCTAATTATGAATAAGATATTCTAAAAATAAACATATGCTAGCAAAGCCACCAATACAAAGTGGTGTTCTGTTCTGTGGCGTCTGTGGGTGGGTAAAAAAGAAAAAATAATAATTTGTGGGTCAATGCTAATGCTAATGCTAATTTTGTGACATTAAAAATCTTAAAATAACAACATTTAAATATATATGTGTGTGTGTGTGTGTGTGTGTGTGTGTGTGTGTGTGTGTGTGTGTGTGTGTGTGTGTGTGTGTGTGTGTGTGTGTGTGTGTGTGTAAAAAAATATGTTTCTTTTTTTTTCATTCAAGCTTAAAGCTGTGTTAGCCTTTAGCTCAGATGTCAGTTTTACACACTAATTAATATCTAAACTCCCTAATTAGACTTTAATCCTGTGAAGTCATAATTTAGATCCAATTTGGTCAATTTTAGATTAAATGTCCTACGTAATTCATAAGGTCATGCAATTATTATATCCACTGTGTATAATTGCCTTTGTGGTATTAATGCTTTATGACTTATTTGAAATGGCAGCATCAACAATTAACGGCATCATATCTGGAAATCCCCACAAAGCTCTGTCGCTGTCATGGATTAGCAAAACTAATCCCTCCGACAGTTCACTGGGTTCAGAAACATCTGCTATTATTTGTCGTGGACAGTAGCTCTCACTCAACATTAATATTCAGTTCACTCATTTGCATCTCCCCTTGTGCGCAAACTGCATTAAGCCAACAGAAATGAACACCGAAATGTTTGGAAATGAAAAGTCCAAACCTGTGACCGGTGGTGACAAAACCTGGCCTAAAACATGGACTATACCCGCACTAAATACTTAATTAATCAGATCAGAACGCAGAACTGTACTATAGTAGTG
Organism: Rhinogobius similis; assembly: GCA_019453435.1. Taxonomy (NCBI): domain Eukaryota; kingdom Metazoa; phylum Chordata; class Actinopteri; order Gobiiformes; family Gobiidae; genus Rhinogobius; species Rhinogobius similis. Next base: position 4,496,707 of record CM033637.1, read on the forward strand.
TTAAAACAACAGTAAAACCTGACTTTCCCAATTCCACATTATTTGCATTCACATATTTTTCACACAAAATTGTTGGATACAAAGGACTAAATCTGGTCTTGACGCTGGATTAACTGATTTTCAGACTGCAGATGGAGGAAGTAGAAAGTATTTTCTAAATCCATCTAGTGCTCTCACAAACCCTGTGGCACATTGTTAGTATTCACATGCATGAAATTGCAGATGCATGCATGGCTTTAGAAAAGTTTCTGGCATGAGATGGTTACAGAGTAAAGTACACCTAGTTCTGCAAATAACAATAACCTTTTGATAATCATTTTGCATGTAAAAAAATTGGCAAAAATACAAGTTGCTCAAAATAAAACAGCATGACTTGTTTGAGGTTGAACAAGCAGAAAACAGATGTATTCCACTTTGTTGTGACTCAAATGAAATCAAAGAATACAAGTTACATGGGCACCTTGTTACACAACACACTGACCAGAAAAGTGCCTGCTTTTGTTTCAAATCAAATAGTTCACAGTGATTCTGTGCATGAGCACAACACCAGACCCGCAACTAAAGGTAATCTCTTGCCACCATGTCCCAAATCAAACTATATGTTCCCATGGAAATTTGTCAACTCAAAAATTAGCAATCATATAAAAACAGTCTTAAGTGTCATGTGTTAGATGGGTTATGTGCCATTTGGACCAAAAAATAAACACAACGCTAACAGAGGAATCATTTCTAGGGCTGTAGTTGACTAAGGAAATTCTTGGTCAACTAAAGACTTGACCTATCCAATGATTAATCGACTAAAAAGGGGTGTGGCAAAAATATGAAGTATGTCTCTGTATCTGACCCAAACTGAACTCAAAAAAACACAAACTACACCGGAGTTCATGCAAAAATGTAACAATTACAAGGAAACAACATATGCTTTCAGGGGTGATATTTATATTGCCCACACCTGTCACTTGCCCCAGGTGAGTTAAAAGACGCATCACATGCTTAAACAAAGTTATTTATCCACAATTTTGAAAGAACAACAATAATTTTGTCCGGCCCATGTTTTGAGTTTTGTGTGAAATTATGTCAAATTAGCTTTTGTTCTCAGCTTTTTGTGTTGTTCCAATACACACAAAAGAAATAAATATATGTAGAGCAAAAAATGTGGAATTTCATAACGTTTTGGGGAGCCATACTTAAATACTTAATAAAATTCAGCCACTTTCAGCCATGACTGTATAAATTAGATTAAACTCATGATTTAATCCAAAATCTTTAGCTAACTCACTCCATATTTTCACCTTTTCACTTTTGTCAAATAAATCCTTGTAATCAAAATAGAGTAATTAGTCAACTAATAAAAATGTTGGTCGAGTAAAACACCATTGACAGATTAATCGACTAAACAACCAAAGCTCAACACATTTCGTATCGAAACACATCGAGGTCGAAACTACAGATTTCGCAGTTTTTTGTTTACGTTTTTTACGCCTCCCCCTAAATGTATTCAACCTTTGTTCTTTACTTGCGATCTCCCGTTCAGTTTGCTCATTCGATTCCACACTAATTCATCTCCCAGCTCAAACAACGAGGTACCATCTCCCCAGTTTGAACGCCGCCGCGCTAAACAAATCTATATCACGACACCAATTCAAATGAAGTCTTCACCGCCTTCCTGTATTCCAAACATCATCCTTTTGTTGTGCTAAGATCTCTCCGTCACGGCCTCAAACCCGAGCGCGTGTTAGCTTATTATGTCGCATTTGTCATTTGCCTGGCGTCCGCACAAAAAAACTCGTCACTCGAACCACAATGGCGAGAGACAAAGAACATGATCTGCTTCTATGGAAATCGCCCGCGGGGTCTCAATGGGGGCCAATTCTCCGGCTTGTAATACAGGCTGAAGTGCTACGCCAAATGACAGATCACTTCTCCGTCTTCGGTTATGGCTAAATCGCACCTTGCATTGTGCTCCGGCGAAAAACGCATTCATTTCAGCCGCCGTGATTACAAACCCTCCACCATTGTTTATTTGCTCGAAAGCCCAACAAATGATATGCATTGATTCCGTATTCATTCATTGTTGAACCCCGGCATTGTATGTATGAATGGACCCCAATTACAGGCTGTGATACCTCCCCCCGACTCGACTGACTGCGAACGGCAAGAAAAGAAGATGATTAAGGCATCAAACCGCGGAGGAAACGTGCAATCAAAAGCCCACTTGTTGTCTTCGCGAAACATAAAAATGGGGGAATTGAAGGCGCTTCCTGGGGAGAGTCACAAAGACCAATGCAGGATTTTGGATTAGATTAGTCGGCCGCAAACACACAATAATTCCACTGGCAATTTGGAGATGTCTGGGCTGCTTAGTTCCGACAAAGCCGCCCACTTTTGCCCCAGAATACCCGCGAAATCAGATGTTCCTTTTTTTCCTCAAATCCACCTGTACATTTGCGAAGAAGACTATGGATAGCCCAATATGGATTTTGTCTGTTGATGTGTATTATTTGTTTTGCAGTGGTGCTGAGAACTGATATTTGCGGATGCCGATATCAATAATTCAAAAGCTTGTAGAAGTCGTACGGCAAGGCAAGTTTATTATCGTTGAGCGTGATTCGTACACAGTGTAATCCAAATAGCTTCAGAACAGGAAAAGATGTACAAACATTCTATGTAAAGTTGTAGACCAGTTCATAAAATCGCTTTTGACAATTTAATCAAGTTCCATTCAATGCAATCTAAAAAACACACATCTGATGCACTTAGGACAAATTTGGATTTTCACACGGATAAGAGTCTGGGAAGCTAAGGCCACTTTCCCTTTTACCACGTTACCTTTTAGTCCACTTTAACTGGAAAAACTGAAACATTGACCCCACACTTCAGCTCTAATGAACTGAACCAAATGAAAGAGCTGCTGCATTGCAAAGAGGGAGAAGAAAATGCAAGAAACAACAACGCTGCAAAAAATGAGATAAAATGTCTTGATTTCAGGATATTAATCTTAATTTCAGACATTTTCACTAGTTAAGATTAGTTAAAACTATTTAATTGATGGAACTAGATTATTTTACTTGTTTCAAATCATTTCTTGTTTGAATTTGTTTGAATACATTAACTCTTACTTCAAGCCAAATTATCTACCAGTGGGAAAATTAATTTTCTTATTTTAAGCTAAATTGTCACATGCCAGTGAAATATTCTACACCACATCAACAATGATGTTTACCAATTTTGACAATTACTAAGTCAAAACTACTGAAATCCAGATCATCCAATCATGAATTGATTTTGTGCATAATTAGAAACTGCGTTCGCCCGTTGGTCAGATGAAAGTCGCTACTTGATCCGTCACGTTTCATATTATATTGCTAAACGTTTTAGCAATATTTGGATGTATGATTTGGATTTGTACATTTACGCTTCATACTGGGTCGTTGTTCGGCGCTGTCGAGGCTTCAGAGCAGGAGACTTCAGAGGACACGACAGGTGCATGATATGAGAGGCCGAACAAACCACGGAGGTGTAACAACTTTATTAGCACAGTCCAGAATAGTTTTGTCTGATTAAACAAAGTAAAAGAACACAAATTTTCTTCTCACTATACTTCTACACAGTCTATATTGTGTTGAGTACCCTATGGAAGCTTGTTTAGATCAAAAAGTGCCAGTTGAGTCGAGTCAGACTGGACTGGAGTCCACTCAGAACAGTACAGAGACAACCTCCAAACGTGGGTCTCGGCGCGGTTCTTTTGTCCAGACCAAATCGGACTGGTCAGCTTTCACACCAGCCCAAACGAACCGTACTTGTAGCTGTTCCAAACTCGAGTTAGCTTGAACTGTGCCAAATGGTGTTGGTGGCTTCTATTCTTTTCCCAACCCACCTATGCCACACACCGTCACTTTGCATTGGTGGCTCTGCTCGGATACGTTTAATTTTTAGAATATATTTCACAATTAAGGTTTGGATTAGGTTTTGGAAGAGATAATTTGGTTAAATTTGGCAGAACTGTGTAAGGGTTAGTTGTGAATCTTGCAAGTAGACGTTTATGATCTCAGTATTGTCCTTCAAGTGCGTATGAAAGGTTATATGATTTTCTAATTTTGACTTTATTCAATGTATTAATACCTCTTGTAAATATAAATTATAGTTTTACACCAATCAGGTCACTGTTTGTGGAAAAAAGTTGAAAAATCTGTTGAAAATTACAGGAAGTAAACAAATTGATGACATCACACTGTGAGACAAAGGTCATGCATAATTTACACAAAAGAAACTACTTTTTTTGACCCTTTAAACATTGATTCAACAAAATAAATGTGTTCACATGTATTTTTCTTTGTGAAATTAAAAATCTGCCACATTAGAGGAGTTCTGGCCCAGTGTACAGGACGGTTTCTTCGCTATTTCTTAGTGTCATCATTTACAACCTAAGAATTAAAAACCTTTAAAAAATGCTAAACTGGGGTAAAATTTGTAAAGATTTTAGAAAATTTTGAAATATATTTATCTTAACAGCATTTTCGTTCAATGGGTAGTCACCTGTCATAGGCACTTTAAGTTAAAGACATTGCCTCTAATATGAAAAGCACTGTAATTCAGGTGTCACAATACGATATATCTCAGTAGTGATAAGGAGGACGATTTATTGCGATGTTTCTTTGTCATTCTATGTCTTTGGTAGTCCTCCACATAATAAAACTACGATTTTACATTGTCTGTTTTGATGAGTCACGAAAGAAGACACATAAGCTACTATGGACGGAACCCTCAGCCTGGTATTACTGGTAGGCTTCTGAATGACTCACAGTGAAAGTGTTGACGTATTGGTAACACTGGGGACATCAAGTCCTGTTTCCAAAATGAAGATCACCATCCCTGTTTCTAATGAACACAATCGTTTTAAGTATTATTTACAGTGGCATGGTTTGACAAAATGAGCACTTAAAGATACAGTAGATAAAATGTACCAATTTTTTGCCCACTATTTACACTTAAATCAACTGAAATCCATGTAACAATGCAGCCAATGTTCATAGAAAATACCCAGCTGAAATAAAAAAACACGTTAACATACATTATGCAGCCCATATTAGAACAAAGAGGCTACTGCGTTGCCGTGGTGACCTCCCACACGTATCACGCTCCAAGCTGGCTGTTGTTACAAGTCATTAGTCCATCTTGCAAAATCTATAGGAGCTACAAATGCCACCCACATGTATCACATATCACACCAGCAACTATTCACATTTCTGATTTGTTTCGCGGCGATACGGTGAAAGGGACGACAACAAAGTCACTGAGATGTAGCACAGGGTTAAACAAACGGCTGCATGTGAGCGTCAATTAATTCCACCGGGAGTGATCGGCGGAGACTGAGGCGATGGTTCTGCTGCTGCGGTGGAGAAGGAGCGGAGGATGGCTGCGGCTCAGAGCGTGAAGAAGGAGGGAAGAGAGAGGGAGCCTTTGAATAATTGGTCGGGAGGCAGATGAAACCGGCTGGGATTGGTTGACAAAGCAGGTGACAGCTGTTAGAAATAACTGTACAGATGTTGTGGTTGAATTAATGCTTCAGCTTCATCAAAACGTACTATTTTGAGCTGTATCCATGTTATTTTGTTGTCCCGTGGTCAATAATAAAGTTGTTTTTGGCTCATTGATTCTTGTTTCATTATTGCTGTTTACGAGCTTGTCTTCTCAGAGCGCTCGCAAATCGTTCCGTTTCAATTTCCCCCGGATAGTTACGTAACAGACTATAAACCTAAAAGTCTCTAGCGCAGTCATTTCCGAGTCTGTAAACCATGACCGCCCACATTCTGAGGTCAGATTGTGTTCACAGCGAGCGCGTGGCTCTATTAGCATAGCATTCATGTTGCCTAAGGGCTTCATTTATTTATCTTTTGGTTGTCAATTTGCACTAATGACAGCAGGGTCCAATGCTTAAATAGCGTGTTGGAAAGTGTTTTTCATAGGGACGTGCAATATATTGGTTCCAGTGTTGGTATTGGCAGGTATAGAAAAAATCTGAATAAAAAATAAAAATTTGGCAGATGTTTTTAGGGCAGACTAATGAGTAAAAATGGACACAGAGGAGCAATTAGGCAAAAAAATAATAAAAAATGGACATATGTTTACACAATAATCCAACAAATGATTTCATATATATGAGGGGTGCACGGTGGCAGAGCGGCTAGAGCTTCTGCCTCTCAATAAGGAGATCGTGGGTTCGAATCCCAGACCACCCCAACATCGTGGTTTCGAATCCCGGACCACCCTAACATCACACAATCTCTCTGGGTGGAGTCTGCATGTCCTCCCCGTGTTACCGTGGGTTCTCTCCGAGTTCTCCAGCTTCCTCCCACCGTCCAAAGACATGACTGTGTAGGTTAATTGACAACTCTAAATTGTCCCTAGTGTATGAATGTGAGAATGAATGGTTGTCTGTCAATGTCTCTGTCTCTCTGTGTTAGCCCTGCGACGAGTTGGCCACTGTCCAGGGTGTACCCCGCCTAAGGCCCAAAGTCACTGGGATAGGCTCCAGTCACCCGCAACCCCTAACGGGAATAAGCGGTAGAAAGTGAATGAATGAATGAATGATTTCATATACCACATAAATACATTCTGTTATTATTTGTGTTGTTTGTTATTATTTTTTCATAAGTTAATCCGTGAATTTTACTTTAATTTAAAATAGATATGTGGGCCTTGCAATTAATTTTCAAATCTGAATATCAGTATTGGCAAATTTCAACTATTGGCAACAGAAGTAAGACAAATATTGGATATCGTATCGGCTCAAAAAAAGCTATTTTCCTTGTTATTTTAATAAGTTAGAAAATGTGGGAAACGAATACTTGCCAAGGTGACCAAAAGCATATTTAAAAGCCAATTAAACCCACAAGAATTCATTATATGCCCACTTTAATCCAAAACGTAAGTAAGCAATAGGTATTGGAATCAAGTCATATTATGTTTTATGCAAATGCTAATTCCATATTCAGTCTGAAGAGTCAAAACAGCACTAAACCAGACATGAGGGTTCACTTTGCAACCTATTATACAATGTATGCAAATGTCACTTAATTACCACTGATGACTCTTAGGTAATGTCATCCAATTAGTTTGCGTCGTGATATGCACGTTGATTCCTATGGCATTAAGTGACAACTACATCGCATTGCGCGCCGTTGCTGTAACCACTTAGCGAGAGAGACGGAGAATACGCTGTGCTCTCTCATAAAGTACCTCAAAGTGATCGTAATAGCAGTGAATCCACACCTTTGCTGTCCCCAAGTGGAAGATAGCGCAGTGTTTATAAAAATGACTTATATTTGGCTAAAAATAATGTGAGTTTTTGACAGCGACATATGGAGATGAGGCAGAGAGCCAGGCGGTCGCGGTGGCAGCTGGGGAAGGGGCACGCGGCGGATCAGCTAGCCTTTGCATGCTAGGCTCCAGCCAATATTTACTCAGGTGAAGAGATAGCGATGCAGCTCTGTTTGTGGTCTGAAAGTGAGAAAAGTGGTGCCAATGAACCGAACGGGTAAAAGTCCAACGCAATGTACACATACGGCTCACGTTTTGGACATTAGACTTGAAATGCGATGGCTAAAGGAGACAGCATAATCAGAAATGAGCAAAAGGTTTCGTATTATGAGCATCTTAATGGGCTAATCGTCCATCTGGGTGTTTCTGACCAAGAAGCTCAAGACGCAACATTTTTCACCCAACCTGCTCATGGTAACTGCCACTTTGCATTGGTGGCTGTGCTAGAAAATTTAAGTTTTAGAGAATATATTCTTTCACAAACAGGTAAAGTTATGGTTAGGAATTGGGTTAGGTTCAGGTAAAGTGATTGATGTAGGGGCTTTGGGCTAGAAAAAAAACATGGCATAGACAAAAAAAAAGTGAAATTTGTGAACTTCTTGCTAGGTTCTCCGACCCATTAGCACACAGCCGGACAGGTTTATCAAGTATGAAGTATGGGTCAAATGTAGAAAACAAATGTCTCTATTAAAGAAAAAATACTATGCATTCAAAAAATTATTATTAACCTTTAAACATGCTCTGAGTGCCTTACGTTTGGCATCTGTGGTTTTAAAACTAAAAAAATGTGTTTATAAAAAACAAAAAGAACATCTGTATATGGCTCTGTTTGCCCTGGCACTTCCTGAGTTTAGATGCCAGCTACTGTCTGCATGGGGCTTACACGCGCTAAAAATGCCTTTGTGAAGATATGCGAGTTAGCCTAGCAGTTGTGGTGTGGTGTTTAGACCGCAGAAATGCTAAGAACAAGTCTGGCGATGATTTATGAACTTAAACAAAGAGAAGATTCTCAGAAAAGTGATGTTCAGTTATTGGGAAAACGTCATTCATCAAGGGAGTTCAGCAGGAAGTGTTTTTGACAGTTTTAGATTTATCGAACTAGCATGAATGAAGCTAAATGCAACTCTAGGTATGTTTTTGAGGACGCAACAATGTTAGAACATGGTTAAAAGCTCAAAAATCAATTCTGCAAACTATTTGTCCTTTAAGGCAGTCAAGTCTACCTGAGCACGAGATATGACTCAGTTGTGACTCAGTTCAATAAATCATGTTCTTTATGGAATATGATAAAACTATCCAATGACTTACCCAACACTGTAGAATCCGAGTTGAAAGTGGATGAAATTTTCAACAGCGCAGCTTTTTTTCTATTGATGTTGAACGAATGATTGAATTAAAAATTAAATACAAATACTTTGATGTGACGATAACTCGGGTTAAGATGAGGTCACATCCAAGATCATGTAAAAAGAACAAAAGAATTTCTGGGCAAAATGACTGCTAACATTCTCTTCTTATTAAGTGTATTGCAATCATTAAGCTGTAATTATCTCTTACACAAGGTCACTCTGAAAGGCTAATTTTCTGCATGATATCACACCATATAATAGAAATAGTAATTTACCTTGCTGCAATATCAATCAAACTCAAATATGGCGGGATGGTGTTAAATTCATGCTTTTAATGACATTATGATGCTGTTTCTTTATCAAAAACATATCTAAAAGTATATTTTTTATTGAATTCCGACATGTTTAGGTTTGTTTTCTGAGGTCATGTGCTGTTTTATTTTATTTTTTAAGTCCATACACCTTCATGTGCAGTCAGTTCAGCACATTAGCACGGTGTTAACGATAGCCAGGCTGCTAATTTGCCAGTTCTACATGCTTCACTACCTAATGTGACCAGCAGAGGGTTATACAAATCCAAGAATTCAAATAAGTATATAAATACAATATAGAGCTCAAAATCTTTGCCAGACATTTCAGAAAAAAACAAGTTAGCTTTTTGACATTAGCTTGTGCAAGGGCTAGTTTATCATTATAGTGTCCTTCCTTAAAGGTTATAAACAACAAAGAAAATACAAGAAATACATTGCCATAAATACATTGTACATTTACATTTTCAATTGAGCAAATTGTGTCATGGTTATTTTCCATCTCAATTCAGCCTCTTTTGTGTCTTCAAACTCTAAAGGTGAGACAATACAACAAAATATTTTTCCATTTTTAGTACTTTTTTTTTCATTTTGCTCTCTCAGCAGATAAGCTTTCACCTGGAAACAACAAAATTGTCCAATCTGCACCTAAATATTTATTATTTAATTTAATCCACTTCATCTCTGGGACATCAAAAGTTGTTTTCTTAAAATGCATTTTTCTCCCCTCTTGACTTAAGGATATATATATATATACAGATAGACAGATAGATAGATAGATAGATAGATAGATAGATAGATAGATAGATAGATAGATAGATAGATAGATAGATTTTTTGTTCTTACATTCATGTAAGTAAGCAACACAAGAAATTTAAAATCTCAAAATGTAAGATTTGAAGAAGTGTATCAGCCAAAATCTTTGCACACAGTTAAGATCAATACCAATACAAAACGTCCAAACAATTGACATTTGACTAAATACATAACATGTTGTGTCTAATCCAAACTCCTCAGCCTGCATGCCTTATGTAAGAAACGCTGGGATGCTAAAGTCATTGGTAGGCTGCACTGCACTGTCCTCCTGAATAGTGGCTCTTTGGAGCTTTTCCAGGAGCTCTTTTGAGGACGGCAGATTGTAGCCCACGCCCCCACGCCTCTCCCCCTCCCTTCTCTCCCTCTTCCTCCTCCGGGACTGGAAATCAAGGGGTGTGCGCGCGCTTGACATCCCCATCACTCGGCGACTGGCTAACAAGTAGGCCGTAAAGCGTTTTTTTCTTCCTCTTTCTCCCTTGTCTTTGATTACACTAAGTGCACCGAGGCCAGATGCGGCCCTAGACCCCGTCATCTGTTAGCTACTGTTGACTCAGAGGGGAGAGGGAGGGGTGTGCAAGGGAGGGGCGAGGGGCAGGGGGCAGGGAGGGAGGGAGAGGGGCCCGGGCAGAAAGGAAAGCAGCCATTGTTGTTCATTACAGCTGGGGAGGAGGTTGATATGTAACATTGTGATATTTTATACTGAGGTGGGTCAGATGTAGGTCAGGTTTCTGAGAGCGATACATCAGAATAAAATTGATCTGTTGATAATATGCAAAATTACAATATTGAGCATCTCCATGGATTTCAGAATGAGGACAAAGGAGGGACAGTTGCCATAGCAATTTAATATATTACATTATATATATTATGTCCTTTGAAAAGTTCTCAAAATGTTGCATATAACAGGAAGTCAATAGTCTGTAATAATAATAATACAACTATTTAAAAAGCAGCAAAAAGATGACTTTCCACCTCCAAAAAGTTACCAATTGTTACTTTAAGTTGAAGTGTTAAAATGCAATTATACAAGATATTCACTAGGGCTGGACAACTATTTTGCTAATCGATTAGTCAGTGACTATTCTTTCAGTTAATCGGTTAGTTGTTTTTAGATTGTGAAAGTTAAACATTTAGACTAAATTTGACCAAGATTAAAGTCTAAATTATGACTTAGTTTGGTCGGAGGGCACCTGTGGTAAATATTTATGACAGTTTTACATTTGTCAAGTTGCAGTTTGTAAAGAAATTTTGAAAAATAAAAGTAGTGCTGAGTTCTAAAACAGAATCCCTCTGTGATGTCATCAGAAGGAGACGTACCATTGAAAATACAGAGACAATTTACAGACAACAGGAACATTTTTCTGACACTTTAAACAGTCATTCAACAAAATAATGTAGGTCAGGTACTATTATTTATCAAATCATATCTATTGTATCATTTCTATGGATTTTGGCCCTTGTTTTCAAAATGTCATATTTTCTGCTTGTCCAACCTGTAAGTAACCTTATAAACTTTACAAAAACTGTCAAACTAAGGACAAATATGCAAAATGTTCAGTGAACTCTTGAATATAATCATGTTCACTATTTTAGTGAAATGTGTCATCTAAACTGTTATATAGACTTTAAGGACATCTTGACGTTATATTCTTATATATAATAGTTTTTTCATCCAAAACCCTAAATGAACATGTTTCCTGTATCATGTAATTCCTGCGTCATAAACTTCTCTTCTCTCAGCTCATGGCATGTGAAATCTGCAGAGTCCAGACACTTGATTTCTGTTTACACAGGGTTTCCGCGGGGCATTAAAAGTCATTAAATGAATTTTTGGCAAAAATAAGGCATTAAAATGCATTAAAAAGCATTAAATTCAATCCCCACAGGCATTAAATCTAAAAACATTTTGACAGAAAAGATCTGTTACAATCTGGTACAGTACATCTTTCTTTTTGGTCAGTTTTTATAGCACAATTGTATAAATAAATACCATAACAAATAGAAACCTAATGAAAGTAAGAGAAAATAATTATCATAGTCTGTGTTTCCCCAGAGCCGTTGTATCAGCCAATCAGAAGTATGAGTTCAGACAGTAGTTTTTACTTTGAAACGTATATATTTTGAACTCCAGATGTATTGGATTTATTGAATCTCAATGTTAATAGCTTTGATCAAATCATCTAAAAAGTAAAAGATAGGGTTCAGAATTAAAATACATTTGCACGCTTTAAAGGACATATATTCTATATTCACAATGTGCCGTCACCAAAAACACACCAGAAGTAGCATTCAGCTGCGTTCATGCTGTTTCGAAGAAATGTTTATTAGAAAATCCTCCCTCCGAGCGTCGTACACACGTCCTGCTGAACTTCCGGGATTTTTGGATGTATTTTCAGACTTCATACGTTACTTATCAGAGAATATTCCATTATATTCCGCTATTTTAGTCCTTAAATCATCACTAAACCATCTGCCGTCTGAACACGATATCTGCTGCAGCAAATCCGCACAATGACGTCTTTTCTGCGCTAAATTACCTATATTGCGCTGGTGCCATCTGCTGGCTGGATGCACTCAGTAAGTCATTTCATAGTGACTGATTACAGGTTATAGATAGAATGAATGAGACAATTTTTTTGTTTGTTTTAAAACATGAGATGGCAAATTGAAGGCACTCAAGAGCATGCAATATGAAAAATGCTGAATATTTCCCCTTTAAATGTCATGCAAATTAGCTTTTTTAATATTGTAAAGTAGTTCATTATATCCGTGTCATTCTGCTGCCCAATGGAACGGTTACAAGTCGGTAATTTTGACATGATAAAAGTGTAAATGTGTTATTTTGACAATGATTATGGCATTAAAAATCATTAAATTTGAGTTGTTTAACCTGCATAAACCCTGTTACAATCCTCTCAATAATCGACTAGTTGCAATTAATATATTCAACCGTAACATTCTCAAACAATGTAGACTTTCTGTTTATCTTTCAAAAAACCACCCCCCCCCACCCCCCTTTCGTCGTTTTGATCAAACCCATTGTGTTTCAGTACCACAGGACGGCCGCGGGTGGTCCATCTCCACACCTGTTACGGACCGGGCTATCTCCGGTCCCAGCGCTGAGCAGGCCACACACGGCTGACCACCACGGTGACTAACAGCCTTTTTCCCGCCGCATTAGCATATTTCAGTATTTATGAAAAAACAAGTGTGCTGTTTTCTATTGTACGGACATGACTTACGGTTGACTCATCGCTCATTGTTGTGGCTAAGTGCTTCTGGCAGCTGCTTGGCACTAACAGCATTCATCCATTTGCTGTGGCTAATCCCCGTGAGGCAGCAAAAACGCAACCAGCTTATCAATGCTACTGTGGGCCAGAGGCGGGGTACGGAGCTGCGTTATTTTTTTTAAACAACTGGCTCTCAATTAGGAGTGGGAGGAGAAGCCAAAAGTTCTCAAAGATCTCAACTGTTGTTTCTCAAATTAACAAAATAATGTAACACGTTTCTCTGAGAATGTAATAAAAAGTATCACAAAAATTGGCTTGGTGAAGTGTGCTCTGTTGGAAATTTTGGGCAAATCTGAAGTAATTTCCCATAGTTTAGGGCATTGTTGCAGTGCATAAATTAGCGCGCAACTCAACATTTAAACGCAAGTGCATTCATGGCTCATTACCAACTCATTCACTCGATCGGAGTCAGAGACCAACTTCCCAGCGACAAACAAACATTGGTGCAGTGACGAAAAGCAGTCGTATCCCCACACTACTTCCAAACAACAAACTGAAGACTACTAGCGCTGCTTAGTGTCTAAATGAGTAAGATACATATTAAATTTAAAGCATTTTCAAGCACTTTTACCATGATAACAATGTATGTGTTTTCAAGGATCTGAAGCACCCATACGAACACTGTATTTAAGGTGAGACCTGCAGGTGAATAGGAAAAAATCTTAAATTTAAAGATATCAATTTGAAATTTCTCCTGTAGTTTACTCACATAAATGTAACGAAAAAATGTATTACAAGTTTTTCTTCATGTAATGTTTTCATGTAGAAATAAGGCATTTTATGTGTAAAAATAGCCAAAATTGCACATATCTGGGACATTTAAATCTGAAAAACTGTCAGAACCAGGTTTAAATTTCTTGGTTCAATTTGTACACATATTAGATACAGTCAAATCTATTAGTCAAGTAGAAGTAAATGTATGGTGTCTGAAAATTACTCAGAAATGTACAATTTAATTAAATAGTTTAGTTTGAAACCCATTTTCCTCAGTTCATATTGTTATTTTGTCCTTGAGAAAAAGACAAGCGCATTTCAATACATCAATACACACATTTCCAATTAGCAATCAGAAAAGTGGAAAGCTGCACGTAGCTGTTGCCAACATAAACAAACACAGTCCCTGCTGCTGTATGCTGCAGGGCAAACTTAGGTAATCAAGTAAATGTGTTTCATTCTGTCGCGAGGGGAGTTCAGACGTACAAACGTGTGATATCAGACGAACAGTTCATATTTTTGTTGGTTGATGATAGGAATGTTCACGGTTGAGCGATTAGCCATCATTAAATGCTTAATCCAGTGACAATATTTAGTCAGGTTAATCGGTGCGTTTCCTTTTCCTTGTTTTCTGTGGATACTTACACTAATCCATCACCAGAGAGCGCACAAGTGCCCCCCAAACGAATCTGAAACCTCTGAGTCTGTTGAAACTCCAATATAGTGGATTTATCTCATCAAGACTGAGTAAACCTGAGTGTCACTGCAGTATTTATGGACTAATATTAATCGTACCTGGTTGGCTTAACTTGGATCTCACGTCGGTGAAGAAAACCGAGTGCATTATTCAACTCTTTGCCCGCGATGGGAAACTATCGATCTCGCGACAGCTCATGCAAAAATAATTACCTAACATTAACAACTCGACAAAGTGACATTTTTCGTATTGTTATTAGCCTTTAAAAGTTTCTTATTCATCCAATTACTTTTTTTATCTATCACTATGAAATTATACTTATCCAGTGCCTCCAGCCAGTAGATGGCGCCAGCACAATATACAATCTAGTTTAGCAGCAGAAATGCTCAGAACTTGTTAAGCGATGAATTAAGGACTTAAAACAGCGGAAGATTCTCGGATAAGTGACGTAGTCGATCCGAAATGTCCCGGATAGAAAGAGTTCCCAGGAAGTGTGTTTGACGCTCGGAGGGAGGAGGATTTTTGAATAAACATTCCTTAAAACAGCTTAGATGCAACTGAATGCTACTCCAGGTATGTTTTTGATGACAGAACATTGTTAGAACATGGTTTAAAGCTAAAAAATCACTGTAGCAGAATAAGTGTCCTTTAAAAGCATATAAGAGTGCTTTATCGGCTTCATTCATTTGTGTAGTGTTAATGTAATCGGTTAACCAACTAGTGACCACGAACGTCTCCAACAAATGGTTAAAGAAACAAATGGAAATTCCAATTTGACATTTTGATATTTCTCTAGGTGAAAATATAACCCAAACATATAAGCTGAGCAAGTTTTTCATTTGAAATATTTATGTTACACTGTAAATTATATAAGCTGAAGGTGATGACACTGGCTTTGAATCCAACATATTTCCTTTTAGCGAAATACGTCTCAAGAACTAATTTAGAGATGATTTCTTTTTGAATAGAACGGCAGTATATTTTATGAATCAACGCTGGCGTTACCTTTGAACCTTATCGTTTAGTTTTTTAGCAACCCACCGGATGCTACTTTCGTGAGCTTTTCCATGCTGAAAACCTGCCCTCTTTGAAAAAAAAAAAAAAAAGAACTCGAAACTTCCTGTCAGAAGCAGAATTCTCTTTGCTCTGATTGAAAGATAGCCTGCAGTCGTTGTGAAGCTGTTTCGGGTTGATGGAGAAGGGGAAGTAGACTCCTCCAGTCTTCCACATACCTGACCGGTGTTTGAGTGAGTCGTCCTGAATAAAGCATGACCGGACCGGGCAAAGAGAAATACTACAAGAGCTCTCCACCACCACCAGGCAAAGCTGACAACCAAGTTCGGAGTTCTTGTTTCTTCCAACTTTACAAAACTTCTTGTACCAGAATTTTACGATATTGTTTATTGTCGTATTCATAGCAGGCGTTAGGGCTGTGCTATTAATCAAATAAAGGTTTGCCATGTGGCTTATCTCCTCCAGGAGTTGTGTTTTTATTTGATTCTTTTTTTGTCTGAGTTATTCTTCATATTTCGGTTGTCCTTATCAGCTTTGGTATAGATGTCTTCAGCCATTTGTCACTTCCTGTGCTGCCAGACGGGCCACGCCCCCTTTTGGGTGAAAACACACGTCATTGAAATGAGTGGGATGCGAGCAGCGGTGAACTTAAAATACACGCCTCAAAACTATGTCTAGTGAATTCTATTGAACAAAGCCAGTGTTATGGCTTTAGAGCAGGGGTGTCCAAACTTTTTTCCTTCGAGGGCCACAAATCAATCGTGAAACGTTAAAAAAAAGGTTGCATTTATCTGATGTTCTAAGTGCCACCACAACTAAATTCAGTCTCAATGCCTTTATATCAGGTCTGTCTCACACCAAAATGTTAGTTATTTGGGTTATAATTGTAGACGTTGTTAAATTAGCTGTAAAAAGTACTTTTCAGAACAATGTGGGCCAGTTCACCAGGAAGTCTAAGGGCCACAAAAAATTGGACATAGTTTGGACATGCCTTCTTTAGACAATTCAGAGATGACAGTAAACGTAAAAACAATGCTAATCATATCTGCCTGTGCCTCATATCAAACACCTTTTGAACCATGGATGTATTAAAAGAACTGGATAAGGCACGCCCCCTCTGTCTGTGGTCCATGATTGATTTGTGGCCGTGCGAGGTACTGCAGCCTCTTGGAACCAGCCTTTTTCTAAAATTGCACATTATAATCACAGACAGGACTGAATTATTATCGGTATTTAAATAAAATAGAAGGAAATGTTCTTTTCTACCGTTTCTAAAATCACCAAAATTACCATTTTTATATGAAGTGGGGGATTGTGGTGACGTGACGCCCTAAAGCAAAGATGGCAGCCTCCGTATCAGGAAGTAAAACAAAGATGTCAGCCTCCGTATCAGGAAGTAAAACAAAGATGTCAGCCTCCGTATCAGGAAGTAAATGCGGAAGTAAGAAACTTTTTTGGGGTCATGCGCCAATGAGCACACTCCATAGGGATAAACAGGGCGGCCATTTTGGATTCATCTTCCAGGTTTTATTATAGTTCTATGTTTTGAACTGTGAGACAGGAACATGTTTTTGTTTGAACCGTTAGCCCCGCCCACACAGTCCTTCCTGTCACGAATAGTCTTGTGCAGTTGTTTCCATCTAGTTCCTCTGACTCTCCTCACAATTAGCATTTAGCACTTTTGAAACCGAAATGTTTGCTGTCGACTCTGAACAGTTTATTGGTTCATGAACACAGTATGACGCTATAAGTTCATGTGAATGGGTTCGTTTATCACAATGATCACAGTTAGCAGGCTCGCTGTGGTTTATTGCTAACGTAAATTAACAACAGTGTTCATTTTTGATCCATTAATCAAACACGAGGAGCCTGGTCGAATATTTACATAATTTATTGTCATGAAGGAACTCAGTGGATTAATGAGTTTGCGTTTCCAAACACAAGCTAGCGATAATCAGTTGTTATTGGACAAATAAGGGACTTGAAAACATTTGAGTAAGCATTGGTATTGCTTGTAAAAAAAAAAAAAAGAAAAAGAAAAAAAAAATAATAATACAAAATTGTTAAAAAATGCAAGAACGAATGAAAAAACATTTCCATCGGGCAAGAAATAATAGCTGCTAACATTTAAAGTGCTTATGACATGCAGGATGGACTACTCGTTCATCTAAAATGCAGTTACGATAAATATATTATAAATTCTGCTGAAATCTTTACAAGTTTTAGCCCAGTTTAGCTATTTTCTTTAGTTTTTTAATTCTACTTCCTGGTTGTAAATGATGACATCACACTAGGAAATTACCAAGAAACCATAATGTACACTGGGCCAAAACTCATCTAATGTCACAAATTCGTTTGACAAAGAAAAATACATGAGATCACCTTTATTTTATTGAATCAATGTTAAGTGTAAAAAAAAATGGCTTCTTTTGTGTAAATTATGCATATACTTTGTCTCCCTTGTGTGACGTCATCTATGTGTTTACTTCCTGTAATTTTCAACATATTTCTCTGCAAATAGCGACCTGATTGGTGTAAAACAATACTTTATATTTACAAGAGGTATTAATACACTGGATAAAGCCAAAATTAGAAAATCATAAATTGTCATATGCACTTTAAGTTGGCTAATTGTGTAGCGAAGGAGCATATCTGTATTACCTCTTGATGATGTCACTAGGTGGGGAGCCCCAATAGATTAGCTTTTGCTTTTTAGTGAGGAAACAACAGTACAAGGTCACAAGTTGAAAAAGGAACTTCAAGGCACAACGAAAACACTCAGTCAGAGCGAATAAATAATGTAAATAAATTAAACAAACTGTATTCAATATTTCTACATCAACGCGGGGAAAATAAATTGGTAGATTTGCATGTATACAAAACACGCACTGTGCACACGCAATGTTGTTCCAGTTAAACACGATAAAAGGCATAAAATATAGATATAACAGCACTGTGCAACATCTCTATTTATGGACTTATTAATCTTTAATCATACGCCCCTGGATATTTTCCCCTACTTTTTTCAAATTCATTTTCTTTATAATGTTAATGCTTTGTCCCTGTAACATGATATTAAAGTTCTTTCATATCAATTGTATTTGCTATAACCCCATCGCTAATGCATGTAAATTATTAATACAGAATGCATTGAACATTTCCCTGCGCCGTTAAGGTTAGACACGCTGCAGAAAATTGCCTTTCTCCAGACTCGACTTAACCACAAGGAGACGTGTTAATAACCTCAACTGTCAAGCTATTTCTATTAGAGCTCCTCGGAGGCCTATGCTGACCAATAGGCCGCACCATTACCCCTATGCATATTTCAACGCTCTGCAATCTGCGGTGCACAGGCTTCCTTTGGTTCTCAAGAAGATTGTTTTGCTCGGTTTGGAATGGTTTAAAGTCTATGTGACAGGTTCTCGTGTTTTTCTAATTATGACTTCATCTAACGGGAGGGCACTATTTAGCATAGCTTTATATCTGTGAAGTCGCAAGTTTGTGAAGAACGTTTCAAAAATAAAAGATAGAAATTGCAGGAAGTTAGTGCTAGTGCTGAGTTAAAGGCCCTGTCCCAATACTTGCACTTCTGCCCTTGTGCCCCCCTTGTGCGCGTTCCCGCTGATGGGTGCAAGTGTGTAGGGTGTCCCAATTCTCCAGTGAGGTCTTTGGCCCCGCCTTCTCTGCGCCCTTGATCCGCACTTCGACAAAGCATCGAAGCGGACTTTTTATGTATTATCAATTCTACCAGTACCAGAATGTTGTGTTAGCACTAACTATGGGGAAATAAACAACAACTAGCTTCCCCAGACAGGCTAATATAAGCACGCAGTTGTGATGAACGTGATTTGACGGCAGAAATGATGGCGACAATGAACTTAAAACGGAGCAGGAGACCTCCGGATCTCTACATTTGATGTCATTACTTTAGAAAATTTGAAACCCTTTTGAGTGTTTTGTGAGACTAAGAAAGGGAGCAGAAGACAAACCAGATTAATGACACAAACATAAATAAAAAAAAATAAAAAATACAACTCCAAATCTGACCTGCAACTTGCACCAGGTCTAAACCAGTGCTACAACAAGGACTAAACCAGGACTACATTAATGTTTTTGAAAACGTTTTTCACCAAAGAGTATCTTGTAAAAGAAGAACTGTATTACGAAAATGACACTGTGGTGCACTGTGCAGATTTAATAGTTAACCAAGAAGTATGAGTTGAAAGCAGTATTCTGATTGGCTGTGCTTGGATGGTCCACCGCAGCATCACTTCATTGTCTGAAAAAAGTCGATTTAAAACAGTGCACACCTCCAAAAATGAATGCATATGGATATTAACGATGCACTAAAGGCTCTGTGAGAGCTAGGAACTACTCACGAAGAACAAAACTACTTTTGTTTTGTGGTGTGAAAATCAGACACCCCAGCTTTAAGAATTAAACAAAAACAGGATCAGAACTAAAATAGGTCTAAATCAGAACTATGCCATGACAATACTAGCATTATTAAGACGTACTAGGCCTGACTTCACCTGGTTTAAAGGGCCCATGACAGGTTGAAGTACTCATTTTACTAAAACACAGTTAAGATAATTATATTCAAGATTCTGCTAAAAACAAAACACTTTTTATCCCAGTTTGGCAGTTTTTTAGGTTTAAATGTTTACTTCCTGGTTGTAAATCATGACATCACACTGGGGAATTCTGTAACTGTTGCCTAGAAACCATGTTGTACACTGTTGGGTAAAAACTCCTCAAATGTCAAAGAAATTATGATTATTTGACATATAAAAACATATAGGAACGCCTTTATATTGATGAATTAATGTTTAAAGGATCAGATGTATGCGTTTCTTGATTGTAAATTGTCCCTGGTGAGTCTCCCTAGTGTGACGTCATCATGTTTTGGAACTCTGCTCTACTTCCTGTAAATTTCAACATATTTTTCAACTTTTCTTCACAAACTGTCACCCGACTGGTGTAAAACTATCATTTATATTCACAACAGGTTTTATTCCACCAAATAAAGTCAAAACTAGAAAATCATAAAAACCTGTCATACGCACTTTAAGCTAGAACTATACCAAGGACTAAACCAAGACTAAATCAGGACTAAATAAAAAATGAAAAACAACAACACAGGTCTATTCCAGGTATGAGACTATACTGACTAAACCAAGTCTAAACCAGGCCAGGACTAAAGCAGGACTTACCCGACCCAATTACATATCAATAAGACTTCTTATAAAGTGTTACCCACTGAATATCTCCTCTCATAGCAGTATAGCAACCGTGTGTTCCTTAGCTACGGCGCATATTGACGTATTTATGCTGCCGTGTTTGTGAGCTGTGTGCAGGTGCATGATGGGAAACCACTGGAGGGGATCACACAGAGGACAGCCCAGTGACCCAGAACAACCACGAAGCACCGTGGCATTTACCAAGCGCGTATAGCCTTTGAAAACGCCATCTCCACTCACTGGATGTGGGCTAAGGGAATGTGCAGACACAACATGAGGGGGATTCTAGTGAGGGGAGGCGAGCCTTATCTTTGTTTTGATTAGATACCAAGTAATACTATAGCAAGGATGTGTATAAAATGCACACCTCTGTGTTAAATAATTCAATTTTACATTATTTAAAATACATTATTTGAAATTATGTAAAAAAGAAAAAGGGAAAGAACCAGCGACTTGAATAAACACACTAACAATATTGTATTACCATATTTTTAGTAAGTAGCTCCGGAGTATGAGTCGCATCAGTCAAAAAATGCATCAAGAAGAAGAAAAAAACATATATAAGACGCACTGGACAATAAGTCACATTTTAGGTAATGTTTACTCCTTGGCCATGTCCGTCAGTATGAATTAACATTTAACATCATGTGAAATTATATATTTATTTTATATTTTTATATAGGTAGCACCTGAGTAAAGTCGCAGGACCAGCCAAACTATGAAAAACAGTGCGACGTATAGTCCAAAAAATACGGTACAAGGTTTCCTAGCGAAATCCATCATTTTAATGAATTAGAAAGAACGGCTCCAACAATGTTCATTAAGTCTTCTTCTGTGGATACAACAATAACTGTTTCAATGTAAACAATTGGTTAAAAGTTTTCTAGTACTGTTTTTGATGGAGCAGGCTGCTCTTCTTCTGGACATAAATATATGATCAAAACAGTGGGCCATGGACCACAGTTAAACTCTATTTGGACAAACAAAGTGCAATGTAATAATAGTTAATCTGTGTGATTTTGTCATTAGAAAATGTAAATGAAATAAATACATGTATATACATATGTGTATATGTATATGTGTGTGTGTGTATATATATATATATATATATATATATATATATATATACACACACACACACATATATACATATAAATACACTTCATGTGTGTATGTATATGTACACATGTATGTATGTATTAGGGTTGTCTAATGTACCACATGGGTATTAGTCACATGGATATGTATAATGTGAAAATGTACCATTGAACCATTGTACTGTATCCCCCTCCCCCACCCCTTTTCTCTTCTTTTTTGATGTGTTGTGTTAATTTATTTATTATTTCTGTCTTGTCTTGTTTTCTTTTGTTTTGTCTCTCTTGTTTTGTTTTGTGTGCTGGGTGTAAACTCATGAAAAATAAAACATAATAAAAAGAAATGATGTAAAACTGAGTTATGGGTTACACCAGTGATTTTGTATTGTATAAGTATATATATAAAATATGTATGTGAGGGAAAACAAAAACGTACTTTTATTTATACTCTCGTTTATTTCGAGAAATTATGTGTCAATATTTTGGCATTAGAATCGATTTTGCCAGTGTCATATTGATATTCGCCCATTTAAAAGAGGCTAAAACAATACCTTCAATGTTCAAACTCTTTTATATCTTTGATGCTGATAAACTTTAATTTCATTTACATGTATCTTTGAAAATATAGGAGATTTAAAAAATAGCAACATGTAGGTCTTATAATTCTGCCGAAAAGGAAGAAAATACAATCAATTATATTACTGCACCACAGGACGATTCAAACTTTAAAGTCCCATTTACTTTGATTCCCATATGACCAGCTTTACTAAAACATGAATTATGGATGGCTCTTTTCTTTTACTGCCTGACCCAATTTCCTTAGGGGTTTATTAATTTTGGAGTACAGAATACATTAAAATCAGACGTTGAAATCTTAAATGAAAACTGCCAAGGGTGACCTTTTCTTTAGTGCAAGACTGAACAAGGATTGGTTTGCACTGGCTTTGTGCTAAGCCAAGTGTAATTACGTACTTAAACTGACTATAATGATTTTATTGGTCTTTTTAAACTACGCCTAATCATCTTTAGAACAATACTGGGCGAGATAATGTCTACAAGATAACATCGCACAAGTTGTTAGTGGTATAGGTAAGGAAACGCCCACTACAGACCTCCGTGGGGGAAGCAATCCATTCATTTTAATGTAGAACAGCAGCTCTTTAACCCCTTATTCAACAACTAAGAGAGCAAATTCAGAGTTTAGGAGTTTTATTGTGCCAGATACAGACACAAAGACACGGAGAAGAATAAAACAGTCAAATGGCCCAAATGTGAATAGTTATCCAAGAATGCTGCAGGCTAAACGCTACTGCGATTCTAGTCCCAATTGCTGCAATTTAACATCTACAGAACTATCCGTTTACTTAAACAAACTCCTTCAAGACTGTGTGACTTTATTTGAATTTGTCGTGTTTAAAATACACATTATTTGCCAGGAAATGTATAAAAAGTTGAGTTTTCTTGCCCGCTAATCTGACGTGTTGCAGAATGTATCGTTTTAATGGGTTTACTTCTCCGAGAAGCAGGAAGTCAAGTCCTGTTACTATGCTAATGTGAATTAGCTTCACCGGGATGAAACGCTGCTTTTTTTCATTTCTGTTTTAGTGTAATTAGTTATATGACATGTTGCAGACTGTATCGATTTGTTGCATTTAATTCTCTGTGAAGCAGGAGGTGCTCTGTTAGCATGCTAATGTTTGTTAGCTTTGCCGTGATGAAGAACTGCTCTTTTTATATTTTTTGTGTAATTTGTTATCAAACTATGTATCTATGTTAAATGTTTGTCTTTGCATTAAAATCTGAATTGAAAAACGAAAAAAAGAAGAAAAAAAAAGAAAAGGAAAAGTCTGTGAGAAGCAGGAAGTGCACTGTTAGCATGCTGATGTTTGTTAGCGCCGCTGTAATGACAAAGTGCTATTTTTGCATTTGTTTTGTGTAATTTGTTATCAAACTATGTATATATATTCAATGTATGTATTTGTGTTAAAAGCTGAATTAAAGAATGGAAAAAAGATGAAAAAAAGAAAGAAAAACTGCTCTGATCTCTGAAAATTGAAACATTCACTTTTTTCCTGTAAAAACACCTTAGCACAGCACCTAAAAAGATTAGCAGCAACTTCGGGAAATCAATTTGCTGCTAACTGTGACCAATTAAAATGATGTCAATATAGCTGATGGGTTTCGGTGGGCCTTTTTTGTCCTTTTTTAATGCGATGACTTCAAAGATAAGTATCCAATATCACGTCCAATCCCACTCACAAAATAACAAGCACTTTCTAATTGATGTTTACAACTATGTCCACGTTAGCGCTGTGTCATTACCTAGCTTGTGCGCTCTTAGCTAAGTCACTCCAGGCCACACACTCACTCATTGTAAACGCGTGGCTCATCACTATTTGACGTCTAGATTGCGTTTACAGAAAAGCTTAGCCGCCGACACAGATAATCATC